>BSBK01007776.1:2500-605380 GCA_027943335.1 Chamaecyparis obtusa | reverse complement strand
TTTTACCACAGGCAGAATTTGCATACAATAATTCTGTCAACAGGAGCACTGGTAAATCACCATTCCAGATTGTATATGGAAGTAGTCCAAGAAATGCATCTGAGTTAAGAAAGATAGATAAAGGAGAAATAAGTAGTGCTGAGGCTGAGGATTTTGCAGAACACTTGAAGAACATCCATGAGGAGGTGAGGAAGCATATTACCAAGATGAACGCACAGTATAAGGCTAAGGCAGATGAGAAAAGGAGGTATAAAGAATTTCAGGTTGGTGATGAAGTCATGGTTCATTTGCGGAAGGAGCGGTTTCCAGTTGGTACATATAACAAGCTGAAAATGAAGAAGTTTGGACCATGTAGGATACTGAAGAAACATGATTCAGGAAATGCATATGAGGTAGAATTGCCTACTGAGCTAAATATTTCACCAGTGTTTAACATTTCAGATCTGACAGAGTATCATGAAGGAGGTGTTGAAGAAGATGAGATCACAGCAGCACAGTGGAGTATTCCAACAACTAGTTCAGACACTAAGGAGATCGAAGATATACTGGACAGTCGTGTTGGTAGAAGCACAAGGAACAGGACATATGAAGAATATTTGGTCGAGTGGAAAGGACGACCTGTTGAACATTCATCGTGGCTGACAAAGGAGGAGGTTAGCCGTCTTGGTTTTCCTCTGCACACCTGAGTCGTGACAGGGTCACTTCTCAAATTACCCTGGGTGTCTGATGCAGGAGCATCCTGGGTGTAAGAGCAATCTTGCATCACCCAAAAATATTTCTGTTTTTATATTCAATAAGGGCTATTTTGTGCAGACCTGCTATTTATGGAAAGTTACTATTTTTGGTAATTTTTGTCTGTGCTCAGCATGATCTAATTTCTTTCTTGGAGGTTCATTTTGGTCATATAAGCGTGCCAGTAAAGTTTCATTGCCAGATCAAGTGTATATTGGAAGATATTGAAGATTTTCGGTATTGGCAGCAGGGTACAGAAACTTTGAACTCAATTTTGAAGGCTTTAGAGGCCCCGGATGAGGTCAAAAATTTGGGTGACAAGCGCTTGCGCCAGTCAAGCCTGTAGAGCACTTCGTGGCATTTCTGAAATGGGGTTATAATAGCCGATCGGGTCAACTGGTGATGACTTATGGTCTTCGGAAGTTGGGCCACCCGAAATGGCAGAAAATAATTTTCTTCAAAATTTTTGTTCGGGTTTCAAAGGTTATCTTGAGCCGACTTTGATGTAATAAATTGAAAAATAAAATAATTCTAAGTTTGGTCGGCCCTTAGGGCTAAATTTCTGGAACCTTCTCGGGAGGTGGAAATTGCATATATAAGGAAGGCTGTATTGTTGTCTTAGGCAGTTCAGAACAGTTCTGGGTAATAGTTCGAGGCTTTGTCCTACAGAATATTGTAAGGGAATGCCCATGTGGCTTTGCATATTATAATTCTAAAAGTTTGTAATTCCACATTTGTGGAGATAATAAGAAGCCAATTTTTTGTTCTTGCATATTGTTGTTGTTTCTCTATTTCTGTTATGTGTTTGTGGTATTAAGGGGAGCACCCTTCATCAATGTGGTATCAGAGTAAGAGTTCTTGAGTGTGTAAATAGATCGCCGACTGTGAGGCAGTTTGCACCAGGACCGTGGCTAGGGTTTCAGTGCGCATCACGAAAATGCCTCCACGAAGGGAACGTGGCGGAAGAGCTGGTGTTGTAACACCTGAGGTTAGAGAGCTGTAGAGACAAGTGCGAGTATTACAAGAAGAGATTCACAGAGGAATGAATCTTAATGTCAGAGACGAAAGCGAGGATGAAGCCGAAGAAGAATATCAAGAAGGAGAAGCTGAAATTGTGAACCAGGAGGAAGAAAGACTTTTTCGGGCGATTTCCAAGATTGGGAAAAGACCTAAGATTGAGGTTCCTACATTTTCTGGAAATCTTAACCCAGAGGAATTGATCAACTGGATCAACAAATGTGAGGAATATTTTGAGTATGAAGATGTTGAGGATCCTGATAGGGTCAAATTTGCGAAGGCCAGACTGAAAGGTCATGCGAAGATATGGTGGCAAGAGATTCAGTTGGAGTGAAATAGAAGGGGAAAAGAGAAAATCACGAGATGGGATCGGATGGTGGATAAATTGAAGCGACAGTTCATTCCTGTTGATTATGAGCTTGACCTACTGAAGAAAATGCAGAGTTTGAAGCAAGCAGGAAGATCTGTTCAGAAGTATACAGAGGAGTTCTATCGACTTCTCATCAGAACAGGCCACGCAGAAGCTGATAAGGAGAAAGTTGCCCGATACCTTAATGGGTTAAGGCCAAGCATTCAAGAGGAGCTGAATCTGGTTCGAATGAACAGTATTGAAGAGGCATACCAGTTTACCCTAAAAGTAGAGGAAAAGCTGAACAAGAAGTTTGCGAGCAGACAAAACGGAAGACGTCGCGGTGGACGATCTGGTGGACGGTCATATGGTGGCCGAAATGAAGATCCGAAAAAGAAGGATGAGGCCAGTAGCAATCAAAATCAGCGAGGAAATAATTTCAATCGCTTCCAGGATCAGAATAATAGAGATCAGAGAGGAAGAGGAAGAGGACAAGGATTTGGAAGAGGTGGCTTCCGTGGAACATGTTTTCACTGTGGAGAAGAAGGTCATAGCGCATTTGAATGTCCTCAGCGCCAAGGCAGAATGGACAGGAGAAATGAAGGCCAGGCCGGAGTTGCACATGTAGATGAAGATGCCAGATCATCAAATTCTGAAGATGCTGAAAGAGGAGAAACGTTGATTAACAGAAGAGTCCTGTTGAGTGGTGAGAATGAACCTGAGCAAAGGAGGAGCCTGTTTCGCACCAGGTGCAAGTGTGAAGGTAAATGTTTTGATGTGATTATTGATAGTGGAAGCACTGACAATTTGGTGTCAGAAAAGATGGTGACAAAGTTGAAGCTCAAGAGACAGAGACACCCACATCCATATCGGATTGCCTGGGTACAGGATGACCACAAGGTCATGGTCAATGAACAATGCCTGGTGAAGTTCAAGATTGGCGGATACCAAGATGAGGTATTGTGTGATATCATATCTATGGATGCATGTCATATGTTGTTGGGTAGACCATGGCAGTTTGACATATGTGTTGTACATGATGGTCGTGCGAATACCTATTCCCTGACAAAAGATGGAGTGCGACATAAGCTAAAACCATTGAAGGAGACTGAAGAAAAGGTATGTGGTAATGCAAGGATAACTTTTGTTGATGGAAGAAATTTCCTAGATGGTATGAGGCATGAGCATGTATGTTTTGCTTTAATTCTAAAAGCTTGTAAAGAGGAAGTAGAAGATGTTCATGTAGAAGTTACAGATTTGTTGAATGAGTTTCAGGATATTGTATCCGATAACATGCCTGATGGATTACCACCAGTCAGTAAGATCAGTCATCAGCTGGACTTGATCCCAGGAGCGAGTTTTCCGAATAAGGCAGCACACAGAATGACACCTGCAGAAAGTGAGGAGTTGAACAGACAAGTACATGAACTGTTACAGAAAGGATTGATCCATGAGAGTCTGAGTCCCTGTGCTGTACCAGCGGTATTAGCACCAAAGAAGAATGGAGAATGGAGGATGTGTACAGATTTTAGGGCAATAAACAAAATCACAATCTAGTACAGGTTTTCATTGCCATGAATAGATGATATTATGGACAATTTGAGTGGAGCTGTGTATTTCTCAAAGATAGATCTGAAAAGTGGATATCATCAGATTTGGATCAGAGAAGGAGATGAATGGAAGACTGCCTTCAAGACAAAGGAAGGACTATATGAGTGGTTAGTCATGCCTTTTGGGCTAACCAATGCACCGAGCACTTTCATGCGGCTCATGAACGAGGTTCTGAAAGAATTTTTGGGTAAGTTTGTCATTGTTTACCTAGATGATATTTTGATCTTTAGTAAGACATTGGATGAGCATATGATGCATATTCGTATGGTATTTGAGAAGTTGAGAGAAGAGAAAATGTTGATTAATTTGAAGAAGTGCAGTTTTGTGAAAGAGTTAGTGTATTTGGGGTTTGTAGTTTCAGGAGAATGTCTAAAAATGGACCCAGAGAAGGTACAGGCTATCCTTGAATGGCCTACTCCAAAAAGTGCTACTGAGGTAAGATCTTTTCATGGTCTAGCTAGCTTTTACAGAAAGTTTATCAAGAATTTTAGTAATATTTGTGGACCCTTGACTGAAACAATGAGAGGGGATAGAAAAGAGTTTAAGTGGACAAATGGGGCAGAAAAGAGTTTTCAATTGTTGAAATAAAAAGTTACAGAAGAACCTATTTTAGCACTTCAAGATTTTAATAAGGTGTTTCAAGTAGATTGTGATGCTAGTGGTACTGCAATAGGAGCTGTTATGAGCCAAGAAGGTAAACCTGTTGCTTATTTCAGTGAGAAGTTAAATGATGCCAAGAGGAAATATTCTATTTATGATCAGGAATTTTATGCTATAGTTCAGACATTAAAGAAGTGGAGACATTGTCTACTTCCTAAAGAGTTTGTTTTGTATACTAATCATCAAGCTTTGCAATATTTGAATAGTCAAGGAAAATTGAATCAAAGGCATTTGAAATGGGTTGAGTTTTTGTAGAGTTATACATTTGTTTTGAAACACAGGAGTGGAAAGTCTAATAGGGTTGCAGATGCTCTTAGCAGAAGACAACTATTGCTGATAGAAATGCAGATTGAAGTGGTTGGGTTCAAGGAACTCAAGAATTTGTATCCAGAGGATCCTGATTTTGGTGAAGTTTGGAAAGCTTGTGCAGAACCTGTTACTCTAGACAGGACAAAATGGTTGGATTTCATGATCCAGGATGATATGCTATTCAGAGGGAGTCAGTTGTGCATTCCACGAAGTTCTATGAGGGAGAATCTCATCAAGGAGAAGCATAGTGGAGGATTGGCTGGACATTTTGGTCGTGATAAAACCCTTGGTTTGGTTAGTGAGAATTATTATTGGCCACAGTTGCAGCAAGATGTGAAGAAGTTTGTACAGAGTTGTAGAGTATGTCAGATGGCGAAAGGAGTGAAGCAGAATACAGGGTTGTATCAGCCATTACCCGTACCAGAGAAGCCTTGGGAGGATATCAGCATGGACTTTGTTCTTGGTTTACCGAGGACTCAACGGGGACATGATTCAATTTTTGTGGTGGTTGACAGATTTTCAAAGATGGCAGATTTCATTCCCTGCAAAAAGACTAATGATGTTGTTCATGTAGCAGAATTGTTTTTCAGAGAAGTAGTGAGACTTCATGGTTTGCCAAAGATCATAGTTTCAGATCGGGACACTAAGTTTGTTGGATATTTCTGGTGAACATTGTGGAAGAAGTTGAAGAGAGATTTGAAGTTCAGTTCATCACATCACCCACAGACTGATGGACAGACAGAGGTGGTGAATAAGAGTTTGGGAAATCTGCTGAGATGTTTGGTTGGGGATAAGCCAACAGGATGGGATTTGATTTTACCACAGGCAGAATTTGCATACAATAATTCTGTCAACAGGAGCACTGGTAAATCACCATTCCAGATTGTATATGGAAGTAGTCCAAGAAATGCATCTGAGTTAAGAAAGATAGATAAAGGAGAAATAAGTAGTGCTGAGGCTGAGGATTTTGCAGAACACTTGAAGAACATCCATGAGGAGGTGAGGAAGCATATTACCAAGATGAACGCACAGTATAAGGCTAAGGCAGATGAGAAAAGGAGGTATAAAGAATTTCAGGTTGGTGATGAAGTCATGGTTCATTTGCGGAAGGAGCGGTTTCCAGTTGGTACATATAACAAGCTGAAAATGAAGAAGTTTGGACCATGTAGGATACTGAAGAAACATGATTCAGGAAATGCATATGAGGTAGAATTGCCTACTGAGCTAAATATTTCACCAGTGTTTAACATTTCAAATCTGACAGAGTATCATGAAGGAGGTGTTGAAGAAGATGAGATCACAGCAGCACAGTGGAGTATTCCAGCAACTAGTTCAGACACTAAAGAGATCGAAGATATACTGGACAGTCATGTTGGTAGAAGCACAAGGAACAGGACATATGAAGAATATTTGGTCGAGTGGAAAGGATGACCTGTTGAAGATTCATCGTGGCTGACAAAGGAGGAGGTTAGCCATCTTGGTTTTCCTCTGCACACCTGAGTCGTGACAGGGTCACTTCTCAAATTACCCTGGGTGTCTGATGCAGGAGCATCCTGGGTGTAAGAGCAATCTTGCATCACCCAAAAATATTTCTATTTTTATATTCAATAAGGGCTATTTTGTGCAAAGCTGCTATTTATGGAAAGTTACTATTTTTGGTAATTTTCGTCTTTGCTCAGAATGATCTAATTTCTTTCTTGGAGGTTCATTTTGGTCATATAAGCCTGCCAGTAAAGTTTCATTGCCAGATCAAGTGTATATTGGAAGATATTGAAGATTTTCGGTATTGGCAGCAGGGTATAGAAACTTTGAATTCAGTTTTGAAGGCTTTAGAGGCCCCGGATGAGGTCGAAAATTTGGGTGATAGGCACTTGCACCAGTCAAGCCTGTAGAGCACTTCGTGGCATTTCCGAAATGGGGTTATAATAGCCGATCGGGTCAACTGGTGATGACTTATGGTCTTCGGAAGTTGGGCCACCCGAAATGGCAGAAAATAATTTTCTGCAAAATTTCTGTTCGGGTTTCAAAGGTTATCTTGAGCCGACTTTGATGTAATAAATTGAAAAATAAAATAATTCTAAGTTTGGTCGGCCCTTAGGGCTAAATTTTTGGAACCTTCTCGGGAGGTGGAAATTGTCTATATAAGGAAGGCTATATTGTTGTCTTAGGCAGTTCAGAACAGTTCTGGGTAATAGTTCGAGGCTTTGTCCTACAGAATATTGTAAGGGAATACCCATGTGGCTTTGCATATTGTAATTTTGAAAGTTTGTAATTCCACATTTGTGGAGATAATAAGAAGCCAATTTTTTGTTCTTGCATATTGTTGTTGTTTCTCTATTTTTGTTATGTGTTTGTGGTATTAAGGGGAGCACCCTTCATCATATGTATATACATATATATATATATATATATATATATATATATATATATATATATATATACATATATATACATATATATACATATACATATATATAGATACATATATATATATGCATATACATATATATATCTATATGGAGATATATATGTATGTATATATATATATATATACATACATATATATCTCCATATAGATATATATATGTATATGCATATATATATATATATATGTTTTCAGGGCCCTGGAGTGTGAGTGCAACTAATTGTTTGACCAAGCCCTAGGCGAGCTAAGGCAATGTCCGACTAGGTAAGGTCAGCATTAAAAGTACTCTAGGAGACAAGGGAATGAGTTTCAAAGGAATCCCTTTGGAGGGTGCCAAGGGACATGAGTGAAGACTATATGTTGTGGAGGAGAGAGCTTGAGAAATCCAAGAAGGGTGCTGAAGAAAGCCAAATAGTTCTGTGACTCAGTGAGGCCCAAAAAGCCCTTAAAACCCTCAAACTTGGCGGAGGCATTGTACAGCCTGTTGATGACCTAAAACCCCAAAAATCCTTGAGGGATATGCAAATGTGCGGAGGGGGGGGGGGGGGGGGGGGGCGGGGGGGGGTTACCTAAGAACTCTAGCCTTGGTAATGTGAAGGGACGGTGTCAAAAACCCTATAAACCTGGAAGGAGCCCTAATTGGGGCTCTTCCTTGTAGCCCTGATTTGTGAAGGAAGTGTGCAATTGGGTGGTAACCCAACCTCACAAGTAACTTGGAGATGATTCAAATGTCCCAAAAAAAAACACCCTGAAACTCATCAATTTCTCTGTCAGAGCTTGGGTAGGTATCTGAACCCTAAAAGACCCTTATAAGCCTATGTAAGGGATGGTGCTAGGAAGAAGTGCTTGAAAAGTTGCAAGAAGGTGAAGCTATACTTGGTGGTCAAGTTAGGCTAGGTCAGGGGATCCTTGAGGAGTGGGAAGTCCTATAGACCTTAGTAGGTGTCAGGAGGACACTAGGATCCTAGTTGAGGATCAGAGGCATAGACTAGCTAGTCTATCCTAACCTCCCCATCAACATGTAATCCAATAACTTGCAAGTACACCTCTCACAACAAGTCTTTGATGCTTTCCCATATTCTCTACAACTGATAAAGGAAAGAGACAAAGGAACCTCCATGTCATCTTCTATATGACAACACATGAGCACAAACTAGTGATTGCATAGCTCCAATCAACCTCAAATCTAAAGTTATGTGAAATCAAACATCCAAGAAGATAACCAAGACCAAAGAGAGAAACACTACAAATCAAAACATGTAGTATGTTCTACGTATACCTAGATAAGTGTCAATTGTGTTAAGTATGATCTCCTCTACAAAAATCCAAATAAGAAGCCATAACAATACCTAGATTTGTTCAGTCTCTTAAACTAAACCAATATATATATCATATAATCAAAATGGATGTAAGCATCACATAACCAAGAAGATCAAACCAAATACCATTCCCAATCTAATTAATAATCCCAATAAATCATCTTCCAAACTCAATCATCAATGAATTTCATCATAATAACAACTCAAATGCACATAATCAATGTCAAACATCTCTCAAATTTAATCCTATAGAAATAATTATGTGTCCATAGCTCAAAATCCATATCTCTAAAAGATAAGCATAAGTCATAATACACTTAAAAGGAAAAATGAGAAATACCTCTCAAGTTGTAAACCGTTAAGTAAACCATGAGTCGAAATGAGAATGTTCATCACTAGATATTCAAGTCACCATAGCTCATCCAAGAACACTTTCCTCTCAAGTCTATACTAGGTGAATGCTCCTCAGTCTTCTTACTAAAACCATCAACTGTCCCAACACATATTTATAATCACAAGAGAATACTAGAATCACCTAAGTATCTATGCATCCATGAGAACCTATAACCAATAAAACCATGCCAAACTCCAAATGAAACATAGCACCATCATGAAGTGTTAAGTAAATGATCAATGTACTCAATATAAAGAGAAACAAACAAGATCAATGTCAAATTTCTAATCAGATGAATGAGGATTATAAACATCACAACATATCTAATTTTGTCCTCCTAGGAGATAACATACTCCATATAAATATATTGAATAGATATAACATGCCAAACCTCTATATGTGCATCAAAATTAAATCATGTCATAATAGCAACCATGATAACATATCAAAATGAAACCATAAAACCACACCTCAACCAAGGAATCCTTGAGTCCTCCAAGATGTTAACATCTCCAATTTCCATGAAGATAAGCATCTATGACAAAATTGGAACATGTGAAAGACCCTTCTGCAGTAACAAGATCTAAGACATCCTCAAACATCTGCACCACTAAAAAAAATCATCCACCATCCAATGATAAATCCATATCACTACCAACAACTCCTACTAAACTATTATATCAAGTCACACATGGCATCGTAATAATCATCTCCTAAATGAAGATCCTCTAGACCTACACACGTGAATGATATGTCAGTAACATCAAGTTAAATGAAGATCTCCTAGCCAAGAAGATACAACTGCCAATAACTACCAATTAGGAATCAATACACTTCTAAAACATCACTATCAAAATCTCCCACTAAAAACTACGACTAATAAATAGCCATCTTATCATGACATCATAATAAACCACATGCTACAATTCCAAGACCAACTATCCATGTACCATAAACATCATCCATCCTCTCATCTCAAAGAAAAACATACCAATGTACAAATGACCATAGACATGGTCAACTAACAAAGTCTACATAAATACTAAATCAAACCTAGTGGATATATACAATCTTGATGAAGGGTGCTCCCCTTAATACCACAAACACATAATAGAAATAGAGAAACAACAACAATAATATGCAAGAACAGAAAATTGGCTTCTTATTATCTCCACAAATGTGGAACTACAAACTTTCAAAATTACAATATGCAAAGCCACATGGGCATTCCCTTACAATATTATGTAGGAGAAAGCCTCGAATCAATACCCAGAACTGCCCTAGACAACACTATGGGCCTTCTTTATATAGGCAATTTCCACCACCGAGAAGGTTCTAGAAATTTAGCCCTTAGGGCCGACCAAACTTAGAATTATTTTATTTTACAATTTATTAAATCAAAGTCGGTTCAAAATAAGTTTTGAAACCCAAACAAAAATTTTGAAGAAAAATTATTTTTCGTCATTTCAGGTGGCCCAACTTCCGGAGACCATAAGTCATCACCAGTTGACCCAATTGACTATTATAACCCCATTTTGGAAATGCCACGAAGCACTCTACAAGCTTGATTGGCGCTAGACACTTGTCACCCAATTTTTTGACCTCATCCGGGGCCTCTAAAGCCTTCAAAATTGAGTTCAAAGTTTCTGTACCCTACTGCCAATACCAAAAATCTTCAATATCTTCAAAACTACACCTGATCTAGCCATGAAACTTTGCTTGCAGGCTGATATGACTGAGATGAACCTCCACATGTGAAATTAGAACATTTTGAGATCGTAAGACCAACTTACTAAAAATAGCAAGTTTCCATAAATAGCAACTCTGCACAAGATAGCCCTTATTGAATACAAAAATAGAAATATTTTTGGGTGATGCAAGATTGCCCTTACACCCAGGATGCTCTTGCATCAGACACCCGGGGTAATTTGAGAAGTGATCCTGTCACGACTCAGGTGTACAGAGGAAAACCAAGACGGTTAACCTCCTCCTTTGTTAGCCATGATGAATCTTCTATAGGTCGTCCTTTCCATTTGACCAAATACTCTTCATATGTCCTGTTCCTTGTGCTTCTGCCAACACGACTGTCCAGTATGTCTTCAATCTCCTTGATATCTGAACTGGTTGCTGGAATACTCCACTGTGCTGCTGCAACCTCATCTTCAACACCTCCTTCATGATACTCTGTCAAATCTGAAATGTTAAACACTAGTGAAATATTCAGCTCACTAGGCAATTCTACCTCATATGCATTTCCTGAATCATGCTTCTTCAATATCTTACATGGTCCAAACTTCTTCATTTTCAGCTTGTTATATGTACCAACCGGAAATCACTCCTTCCGCAAATGAACCATAACTTCATCTCCAACCTGAAATTCCTTATGCCTCCTTTTCTCACCTGCCTTAGCCTTATACTGCACATTCATCTTGGTAATATGCTTCCTCACCTCCTCATGGATGTTCTTCAAGTGTTCTGTAAAATCTTCAGCTTCAGCACTACTTATTTCTCCTTTATCTATCTTTCTCAATTCAGATGCATTTCTTGGACTACTTACATATACAATCTAGAATGGTGATTTACCAGTGCTCCTGTTGATAGAATTATTGTATGAAAATTTTGCCTATGGTAAAATCAAATCCCATCCTGTTGGCTTATCTCCAACCAAACATCTCAGCAGATTTTCCAAACTTCTATTCACCACCTCTTTTGGTCCATCAGTCTGTGGATGATGTGATGAACTGAACTTTAAATCTGTCTTCAACTTCTTCCACAATGTACGCCAGAAATATCCAACAAACTTAGTGTCTCTATCTGAAACTATGGTCTTTGGCAAACCATGTAGTCTCACTACTTCTCTGAAAAACAATTATGCTAAATGAACAGCATCATTAGTCTTTTTGCAGGGAATGAAATGTGCCATCTTCGAAAATCTGTCAACTACTACAAAAATTGAATCATGTCCCCGCTGAGTCCTCGGTAAACCAAGAACAAAATCCATACTGATATCCTCCCAAGGCTTCTCTGGTATAGGTAATGGCTGATACAACCCTGTATTCTACTTCACTCATTTCGCCATCTGACATACTCTACAACTCTGTACAAACTTCTTCACATCTTGCTGCAATTGTGGCCAATAATAATTCTCACCAACCAAAGCAAAGGTTTTATCACGACCAAAATGTCCAGCCAATCCTCCACTATGTTTCTCCTTGATGAGATTCTCCCTCATAGAACTTTGTGGAATGCACAACTGACTCTCTCTGAATAGCATATCATCTTGGATGATAAAATCCAGTCATTTCATCCTGTCTAGAGTAATAGGTTCTATACAAGCTTTCCAAGCTTCACCAAAATCAGGATCCTCTGGATATAAATTCTTGAGTTCCTTGAACCCAACCACCTCAATCTACATCTCTGTCAGCAATAGTTGCCTTCTGCTAAGAGCATCTACAACCCTGTTAGACTTTCCACTTCTGTGTTTCAAAACAAATGTATAACTCTGCAAAAACTCAACCCATTTCAAATGCCTTTGATTGAACTTTCCTTGACTATTCAAATATTGCAAAGCTTGATGATCAGTATACAAAACAAACTCCTTAGGAAGCAGATAATTTCTCCACTTCTTTAATGCCTGAACTATAGCATAAAATTCCTGATCATAAACAGAATACTTCCTCTTGGCATCATTTAACTTCTCACTGAAATAAGCAATAGGTTTACCTTCTTGGCTCATAACAGCTCCTATTGCAGTACCACTAGCATCACAATCTACTTGAAACACCTTATTAAAATCTAGAAGTGCTAAAATAGGTTGTTATGTAACTTTTCGTTTCAACAATTGAAAACTCTTTTCTGCCCCATTAGTCCACTTAAACTCTTTTCTATCCCATCTCATTGTTTCAGTCAAGGGTCCACAAATACTGCTAAAATTTCTGATAAACTTTTTGTAAAAGCTAGCCAAACCATGAAAAGATCTTACCTCAGTAGCACTCCTTGGAGTAGGCCATTCAAGGATAGCCTGTACCTTCTCTGGGTCTATTTTTAGACCTTCTGCTGAAACTACAAATCTCAAATACACTAACTCTTTCTTCACAAAACTGCACTTCTTCAAATTAATCAACAATTTCTCATCTCTCAACTTATCAAACACCATACGAATATGCCTCATATGCTCCTCCAATGTCTTGCTAAAAATCAAAATATCATCTAGGTAAACAATGACAAACTTACCCAGAAATTCTTTCAGAACCTCGTTCATGAGCCGCATGAAAGTGCTCGGTGCATTGGTTAACCCAAAAAGCATGACTAACCACTCATACAGTCCTTCCTTTGTCTTGAAGGTAGTCTTCCATTCATCTTCTTCTCTAATTCAAATCTAGTGATATCCACTCTTTAGATCTATCTTTGAGAAATACACAGCCCCACTCAAACAATCCAAAATATCATCCATTCATGGCAATGGAAACCTATACTTGATTGTGATCTTGTTTATTGCTCTGGAATCTGTACACATCCTCCACTCTCCATTCTTCTTTGGTGCTAATACCGCTGGTATAGCACAGGGACTCACACTCTCTTGAATCAACCCCTTTTGCAATAACTCATGTACTTGTCATTTCAACTCTTCACTTTCTACTGGTGTCATTCTGTGTGCTGCCTTGTTTGGCAAACTGGCTGCTGGAATCAAATCCATCTGATGACTGATCTTCCTTACCAGTGGTAATCCATCAAGTACATTATCAGATACAATATCCTGAAACTCATTCAACAAATCTGCAACCTCTATAGGTACATCCTCTACTTCTTCTTTACCAACTTTTGTAATTAAAGCAAAACACACATGCTCATGCCTCATACCATCTAGGAATTTTCTTCCATCAACAAATGTTATTCTTGCATTACCACATACCTTTTCTTCAGTCTCCTTCAATGGCTTTAGCTTATGTCGCACTCCATCCTTTGTCAAGGAATAGGTATTCGCATGACCATCGTGTACAGCACATCTGTCAAACTGCCACGGTCTACCCAACAACATATGACATGCATCCATAGAGATGATATCACATAGTACCTCATCTTGGTACCCGCCGATCTTGAACTTTACCAGACACTGTTCACTGACCATGACCTTGTGGTCATCCTGCACCCAAGCAATCTGATATAGATGTGGGTGTTTTTATCTCTTGAGCTTCAACTTTGTCACCATCTCTTCTGACACCAAATTGTCAGTGCTTCCACTATCGATAATCACATCACAACATTTACACTTACACTTGCATCTAGTGTGAAACAGGCTCCTCCTTTGTTCAGGTTCATTCTCACCACTCAGCAAGACTCTTCTGTTAATTAGTGTTTCTCCTCTTTCAGCATCTTCAAAATTTGATGATCTAGCATCTTCATCTACATGTGCAACTCTGGCCTAGCCTTCATTTCTCCTGTCTGTTCTACCTTGGTGCTGAGAACATTC
Organism: Chamaecyparis obtusa; assembly: GCA_027943335.1. Taxonomy (NCBI): domain Eukaryota; kingdom Viridiplantae; phylum Streptophyta; class Pinopsida; order Cupressales; family Cupressaceae; genus Chamaecyparis; species Chamaecyparis obtusa. The sequence goes on along the minus strand of BSBK01007776.1, from coordinate 591,094 downwards.
AAATGCCCTATGACCTTCTTGTCCACAGTGAAAACATGTTCCACGGAAGCCTCCTCTTCCAGATCTTTGTCCTCTTCCTCTTCCTCTCTAATCTCTATTATTTTGATCTTGGAAATGATTGGAATTTTTTCCTCTCTGATTCTGGTTGCTACTGGCCTCATCCTTCTTTTTTGGATCTTCATTTCGGCCACCATATGACCATCCACCAGATCTTCCACCACGACCTCCTCCATTTTGTCTGCTCTCAAACTTCTTGTTCAGCTTTTCCTCTACTTTTAGGGCAAACTGGTATGCCTCCTCAATACTATTTATTCAAACTAGATTCAACTCCTCCTGAATGCTTGGCCTTAACCCATTAAGGTATCGGGCAACTTTCTCCTTATCAGCTTCTGCATGGCCTATTCTAATGAGGAGTCGATAGAACTCCTCTATATACTCCTGAACAGATCTTCCTGCTTGCTTCAAACTTTGCATTTTCTTTAGTAGGTCAAGCTCATAATCAACAGGAATGAATTATCGCTTCAATCTATCCACCATCTGATCCCATCTTGTGATTTTATCTTTTCCTTTTCTATTTCACTCCAATTGAATTTCTTGCCACCAGATCTTCGCATGACCTTTCAATCTGGCCTTCGCAAATTTGACCCTATCAGGATCCTCAACATCTTCATACTCAAAATATTCCTCACATTCATTGATCCAGTCGATTAATTCCTCTGGGTTAAGATTTCCAAAAAATGTAGGAAACTCAATCTTAGGTCTTTTCCCAATCTTGGAAATCGCCCGAAAAAGTCTTTCTTCCTCCTGATTCACAACTTCAGCTTCTCCTTCTTGATATTCTTCTTTGACTTCATCCTCGCTTTCATCTCTGACATTAAGATTCATTCCTCTGCAAATCTCTTCTTGCAATGCTCGCACTTGTCTCTGCAGCTCTCTAACCTCAGGTGTCATAGCACCAACTCTTCCGCCACATTCTCTTCATGGAGGCATTTTCGTGATGCGCGCTGAAACCCTAACCACGGTCCTGGTGCAAACTGCCTCACAGTCGGTGATTTATTTACACACTCAAGAACTCTTGCTCTGATACCACTTGATGAAGGGTGCTCCCCTTAATACCACAAACACATAACAGAAATAGAGAAACAACAACAATAATATGCAAGAACAAAAAATTGGCTTCTTATTATCTCCACAAATGTGGAATTACAAACTTTCAAAATTACAATATGCAAAGCCACATGGGCATTCCCTTACAATATTCTATAGGAGAAAGCCTCGAATCAATACCCAGATCTACTACCCAGAACTGCCCTAGACAACACTATGGGCCTTCTTTATACAGGCAATTTCCACCGCTGAGAAGGTTCTAGAAATTTAGCCCTTAGAGCTGACCAAACTTAGAATTATTTTATTTTACAATTTATTACATCAAAGTCGGCTCAAAATGAGTTTTGAAACCCAAACAGAAATTTTGAAGAAAAATTATTTTCTGCCATTTCAGGTGGCCCGACTTCCGGAGACCATAAGTCATCACCAGTTGACTCGATTGACTATTATAACCCCATTTCAAAAATGCCACAAAGCGCTCTACAGGCTTGACTAGCGCAAAGCGCTCATCACCCAATTTTTTGACCTCATCTGGGGCCTCTAAAGCCTTCAAAACTGAGTTCGAAGTTTCTGTACCCTACTGCCAATATCAAAAATCTTCAATATCTTCAAAACTACACCTGATCTAGCCATGAAATTTTGCTGGTAGGCTGATATGACTGAGATGAACCTCCACATGTGAAATTAGAACATTTCGACATCTTTAGACCAACTTACTAAAAATAGAAAGTTTCCATAAATAGCAACTCTGCACAAGATAGCCCTTATTGAATACAAAAATAGAAATATTTTTGGGTGATGCAAGATTGCCCTTACACCCAGGATGCTCCTGCATCAAATCTACATCTTCAGTCATTCCCATGTAATCAAATAGGTTGTACACACCTCCTAATGACATAAATCATAGATCTAGTTATTGAAATATGTAAAATTATAAAAATATTTTTCATGAGAGGTCAGTCTGCAAGTGGGTACCACACCTTGATCTATGTGCCCATCCTAGAGGTTGTCCTTGGTTGGGTGGTGGCCTTGTGTTTTTTTTAGTTTCTTCTCACATGTGTCATTGGTTTAGGTTGATTTTGTTTTGATTGTCTATTTATTTTTGTCCTTGTGTTTTTTGGGCTCTCATGTGTGTTTTGTTCTTCTCCCAAGCTTGTGTTACTTAGGGATCAGTTGTTCAAGTCCTAGGCTCATCTTTGTTTCATGGCATGGATAGGAAGGATAATATAGGTTCTATTAATGATGAAGGTAGTGGTGCTCGTAACAATGGAGGGTCTAATCCTCTTATAATTCAGTTGTGGCAGACAAGTATTCAACCAAATACCCTAAAACTGCTAAGTTTGAAGGTTTCGTTGGATAGAAAGACGTGGGAGGTAGAGGAGAATATTCCAACCCCAATGGAGATCGACAAGGAGAGGGGGATGGAACAAATAGTTCTAGTACCTCAACTAGAGGAGAAGGTAAGATCTTGACTCCTCCTGGCAATACCCTTTCTCTATCACCAAATGAGGACATGTTAAACGTTATTAAAGAGGAATAAAGTAGGCTTAAGAATGTTGCAATGTTTTTTGTTTGCATGGATTTAGAGTTTTTTCCTACCCTCAAATTACTTTATGATTTTTTTAACAATGTCAGGGGCAAAAATCTTGGTATTATTGTTAGTTTCAATCGTATGATTCAAAAAGGGGATTTTATTTATGTTTCTTAAAAATCATGCAATGTAGGAGAAGGTTTTTCATAAAATCTTCTGGAATGTGGGACAAACCATGTTTAGAGCTCTTCCATGGTCTCCGAAAGGAAACCATGAGCATGTTGTATCCCAAGCCTCTCCTTTTTGGGTGGAACTCAAAGGAGTCCAACCAGAATTCTATCCCTTTTTACCTCAAATGCTTAAATCTCTAGGGTCAATTCTCCAAGTTGAAGATGTCAAAATCACTCTTCCTCGTCTTAATGCTCGTATTCTTCTGGCCCTTGCCTCAGGTGTCACTTTCCCAGATGAAATTTCTATGAATTTTGACAATGAGATTTTCAAATGGTAAATTGTTAGACTTGGTGACATTGGAGCATGCTTCCATTGTAAACTAAATGGGCATAATAGAAAAGATTGCCCTTGGTTGAAAAATATTCAGAAAGAATTTCACTTTGGTAACAATAATGGCAGTAATCAAATTCTAAATTAGGGGAAAGGTATTGTTGATACCCCTGCTAACACTTTTTTTTTGTTAAAAAATCCTCTGTTTGAGGAAGAATGTGAAGTTTGACCTACTAATAAATCCTCTTCTGGACCTAAAAAGAAGACCCCTATTCAACCACAATACATCTTGGTCCCTAGAGAGAAATTTAATGAAGATAATACCAGGCACAAAAATGTCCGACAAATTGCTCTATCCAAGATCAAAAAGGTTGCTAAAGATGTTAACCCTACCATAACAGATAAATCCCCCCTAGGATAGATTAATAATGGAACAGTTCCCCTGCCTTCATCATAGAGAAGTGATGGACTGACAAAAAAATAACTCAATATTGATTCTAAAATGGTAGAAAGTGGAATCACTAAAGTCATTGGCAAAAAGAAGAAAAGGAAAACCTATGAGAGAAGCAATAGCCTTAAAAATAATGATAGGGTTAACAAGACTAAAGGGAAGGAGATCCCTGAATGTTTCACCAGATTTTGTAAGAACTCAACCCCCATATTTGGTTAATGATGAAGCTACAATTATTCAGTTGGAATGTAAGAGGATTAGAAATGCCAGATGGGAAATTCATAGTAAGAAGATGGTGCGATAATCTTTTGGACAAAGATATCTTATGTTTACAAGAAATTAAAGTCACTGGTTACTAAGCCTTTAATATCTTAAAATTCCCTTGGGATAAAATCCAAATGCTTATATTTAGGGCATGATAGGGTAAAAGGAAGTGTGACCATCCTAATTAGTTTCACATGGAGTGACAAAATATGTGAACTTTCCATATGATGTCTTTGATGAAAGACATTCTTCCAGTTGATTTTCTATATTACATATCTTCGTTGATAGATTCTCTCTGAGTAGAATGAATCTCTTAAATTTTCTTTCTTTTTCATCCTCAAGAAGTCTTATTTCATCATAGATTTTTCATGTTTTCTTCTCAATATCTATGATTTTCACATTAGGAATTTGCAAATCATTCATTGTGGCATGTAACTCTACTTCTTTACTCTTTATCTTCTCTAAAATTTTTGATGTGTGGTTGTGTGATAATGTACACTGGTTGTACAAAACTTTTCCTCTCTCTAAAAATCTCCTTAATTATTTTATACAAATGTCCAAGTTATCCAAATCATTCCTGATATTTTGACACATAACTTGAAATAATTTTACATCATGGGTTTCTTGAGCTTTAACTAATGCAATATATGATAGATTAGTGAATTCGGTGTCAAAATCTTTCATTACCTCTTTTTCCTTGGCTTCAGGATCAACCTCACTAACTTGAGTTGATATGACTCCTTGAAGTTTGTTGGTTACTTCAAGTAACACTCCTTCCAAGATTTTTACTTTCTTATTCTTTCCAATTATCTTATTTAGATATGAGATCAAGTCTATTTCATCATCATCATCAACTTCAGCTCCTAAGCTTGCAAAAATTGATTCCATAGGTGGCCTAAATGGATTTTCTATTGTTCTCTCAGTCTATGAAACAATTTTAGATTGTTATTCTTGCACCACATGCTCTTCTTCTACTATCTTAACTTGTAGTTCTTCTTTCTTCTCTTCTAATCTTGTTTCTACAACTTCTTCTTCCTTATTCATTGCTTCATCCTTCTACTCATTAACTTCTATCAAATTTCCAACATCTGCTCCTTGGTCATCAAATGGGTTCTCTTCTCTGTCTATGGTAATGTTTATGCCTTCAATATTCATAGACTCATCATCAATATTGATGGAGGGTGGTGGAACTGGTGATGATTCAGTTTGTGGTTCTGCTTCTACTGTTGGTTCAGATTCACTGAATATTTCTCCTAGTCTAGAGGTCATTACCTTTACAACCACTTCCTCAATTTCTCTTTTTATCTCTTCATAATTTCCTCCCATTATCAGATCTATCCTTCTTTTCCTTCTCAAATGTGTGCTGATGTTCCTCATGATTTCTCTGAAGTGGTCTTCATCCTTAATCTCACAAAGCTTTCGCACATATCTTTCTCTTACGCCTTTGTCTTCTTCTATTTCTCTCTTTTTTCTATTTTCTAGCTTCTCATAAATACTATCTAGAATCTTGTCTTTTATGTCTTCAAACTTCTTGTTAGCAAGAATCATGTGTCTAACAACTACATTTTCAAGGTTCATCTTCTCAAAGTTGTTATACATTTCATAATATTTGTTCAATTTGGTAAAATCTAATTCATTTATGATTAAAGGCTTTACTTTGTCAATATTGGGCTTCCATTGCTTCTTTTTGTTGTGTCTACCTCTTCATCTACTTGTGGTTTAACTAGAGTCCTTATCCTTTGTACTGGAGTAAAGATGGTTTTCTATCTCTTGCCCGGTACACTTGCCATCTCTTTAACTGTCTTAGTTGGTGTAGTAGATGTGGATCTAGTAGACTTTGTCACTATTGGAACATCCAATTCTACAATATCTTCCTCAATATCCTGAATATCTTCTACAGTGGTTGCATGGGTTGTCAAGGGTGGAACTGACAACACTTCTTTTTGTCCAATATCCCTAATTGATGTTGTTGTCTACTTTGCAATGTTCAATTCATGCTATGTCATGCCTGTATCCTTCAAGATTTTATTTATTGTGTTATCTACTCTTTTCTTTGCCAATTTTTGCACCTGTGATTGTTGTGATGTACTAAAGTTTTATTCATATGTTCCAAATCTAGAACTCTTAGCATCAAAACTCCTTTTAATTAACCTATTTTCATATCCTTCAACTTCTTCTTCAGATACCTCATACTCAAGAGGATCTATAAACTCTAACCTTGGCTCTACTACCTCAATGTAAGTTAAATCAGTGTCCACTAAGAAACATATCTCACTCTTATATTTCTCAACAATAGATGGTGGAATCCTTGATCTTCTTCTCATTTCATTTTGAAAGGTCTTAATGAAAGGGGTTGCACTCGCATTCACTTTATCAATGGGATGTCTTAAATATACCTTATTAATTTTGTCCATTGAATTTCTGCCATCATTCCAATCAGCTCCTGTGGTGTAGAGAAATCTTCTTAAAAGATGGAATAAACATATAAGTGATCAGGGATGAGAATCTAAACTATTAATTCTTAGTCTTCTTGATCTTTTCAAGATTCTCAACTAGCTGAATTCTCATAATCTCACACATATCTACTTTAACTTTGTCAATACACATAAGATAGGTTTCTTGTACTATGCCTACTGCGATGTCATCTTCCCTAGAACTTGCACAAAATTTTGAAGTTAAAATCTTACATACATATCTTACATCATCTTGTTCAATCTTGCTTATAACTATTCCTCTTCCATTGTACGAAGACTTGGTGTTGTCCAACACTATTTTCTTAACATTCTTCTCATTTAAAGGAATTTCTCATCTTAGATAATCTTGTAACCTCATGTATAAGATCTTTTGTAATATTTATAACTCTATCATCCAGCCAACACTTTCCATTATGGATTCTACTCAAAATGATTTTGGTCCATTCGTCATTCTAAAACTCATAGTGAAATGTGTACTTAATGATATCCATTTGACTTAAATGTTCAAATCCTTCAAATCTTTCAAGATAAATTCAACGCATTAATTTCTTAAGTACATTCATGCCAAAAGTTGTTCTTGGTTGCCTGCAAAACTTCATTCTTTTTGTGTAATTTCATACATGTTCATAAATTCATGCGCTCTTAACCATAGCTTCCTTATATCATATACTAGCTCATATTAACTTTGCAAGGCTTAATTAAACTTACTCTAAATTCTATACTACTGATGCTTATTCTAATACATAGTTCATGAAATTTGATGCTTAATTACTTTGAGATGAATTAGGAAATGATTCACACTTACTCTCAAATAATTCACATGTCTAATTTCATGGTATATTGACTGCGCTCGCTTGATCTGTAGCTTTAACAAACTCAATTTCCTCCAACTTACTATAACTTTCTTTTTTACTGTTGTTGGTGTTCACATTTCTCCTGGTATAGTTTACATTTCTTATAGGATTAGTATTTCTCATATTGTTCATTCTGCAATACCTCTTTGTGTGACCGATGTTATTGCATATCTGACAAATTATTCCATTGTTTCTATATCTTGGTCCTAATTGACTGATTTTTTATCTATAATTTCTAGCAATGTGTCCAAATTTGTTGCATCTATAACATGTAACTCCATTTCTTTTGTTCATTTCTCCAATAGGTCTCTTATCTATAGGGTTAGTATTTCTAAACATTCTACTATTACCATTATCATTAGATCTAGGTTTCTTGCAATCAATAGCTCTATGTCCAAAACCATGACAATTATAACAATAACCAGAGATAGGTTTGAATTTCTTACCTATACAAACTCTTTTCATGTGTCCAAAAGAATTGCATGAAAAACATCTACCTTTAAATTCTCTTCGCATCTCTTTAGGTGACTCATCTTGCTTAGGTGGATTAGGTATATCTTCAGATTTTTTAGATTTATCTGGTTTCTTTTCATCTTTATTCTCAGGTTGTTCCAAATCTAGTTCTTTGCATTCTTCAATCTTCTTTGGGAATTTATCTTCAAAGTATCCAAGACCAGTTTTATCATAAGAGGGTTTCTGATAAGAAATTTTTTCATCAATCTTTTCACTACTGGAATATAGTTTCTCAAGATGTTGTTTAGACTGAGTTATTTCTCCTTTCACAAGTGTGTTGTATTTCATAAGTTCAGCATACTACAATTTTTTAGTCTCAAGTTCAAATGTCACTTTGGTAAGTTTAGATCTCAAATATGCATTTTCAGATTTCAAATTTGATTCATCTTTGTTGTTATCATCTTTCAAACTTAATTTCAAATCTACAATCTTTAGTTCATGTTTAAGGATCTCATTTTCTTTCTTCAACTTTGAAAATTCATCACAATCCTTGACTTGACTTGTAGGTTCTTTCTTTGATTTCAAATCTTCTATCTTTTCTTTTAGTTTCTCAATGTAATCTTTTGCATTATCATATTTCTCCTTTAGAGTATCTCTTTCTTCAGTAAGAATACCAATCCGTTCAAGAGCTTCATCAATATTTTTCTGCAACGTATCCATATCCATAGAGATCTTACTCAAGCTATTAGGCTTTCTCCGAATAACTTTTTTTCTGAGTAACTAAGCTTTGATACCAATTGTTAGAAATAGAAAATATTGAGAGGGTGGATGAATCAGTATTTCACAAACTTTTACTTTTGCCCAATTATGAATATATGAAATTAACTTGTAGCTTGCATAAGAAACTAAACTAAGAAAACTGAATAACAAGAATAAAAATAAAATGAATGAACTCATAACACCATGATTTTTCTTGAGGAAACCCTAGCCAAGGGAAAACCCTGGTCGAGATGATACTCACAACTAATCCACTAATCAAAAGTATCCAGTTAAGGATATTGACCCTGTTAGGAGTCTATTACATACATATAGTGTCTTTGTCCTGGTCAAAACAATTTAGGCCTTGTTAGAAGCCTCAACCCTATTAGGATTTTATATTACAAAACACATATGTCTTCAAGATGAGCTCACTGCCCAAACATGCAATATACAATGATAACTTCAGATAAAAGGTAAGATACAAAAACCTTTTACTGTTGTTGAATAACTTCATTATTATGATCTATCTTTGTAGGCTCTTCGCTCTACTATACAATACTTGCTTCTTTATAACTTATAACTTCGCATCATATATATCATATATCAACTCCTTACAACTTCTTACTACTTTTCATTACATTATTCTTACTTATATGCAAGTTATTACAAAATAACTTCATGTCGGCTTACAATACATTATACTCTTCTCAAAACATAAAATCATTATATGCTACCTTAGGGTTAACATCTAGGATGACATCCCTAATTAGTTAAGTCATTATTTTGATTAAAAAATAATCCCTTAACTCAATATGATCATATTCTGACTGTTGCTCTGTTCTGGTCAGATCAACACTATCTCTGTAAAAAATTGATATATGTTTTGGTACATGCCATACAGACTTGTGCTCTCAGATGTAGCTTTGATACACATAGAATGATCTATGTTCAAGTGTACATGTACTGAACTTTCTTCTATGAACATCGCTAATCAAAACTATCTTTGTGAAGACTGGTAAACATTGTTATACTTAGACAATTTCCATGTGCACTCATACAGAACTTCTTCATCCAATCATGTTGTCTTAATGCTAAGTATATATTTCCATAATGACAACATTGTGATATCCTACTTAGCCAAATTGCCAACATTTTTTGGGCTAGATTCAAGAGGAACTTTACCATATCTGATCCAATGGAGGGTTTGAAAGTTAGTCATGAGGATATTTGGTTTACTTAGTGTAACAATGAGGCTTTCAAGAACATAATCTATTGTAGACTTGATAGAATATATATCAATAAGTTAGAGCTCATTCTGCACCATGATCAAGGACATTATCTTGTTTGTGTCTCTCCTGTTAGCATGTCTTATCACTCCCCTATCAATGCATGTATCTCCTTCCAAGACCAAGATGTTTGGTCTAGAGGCAACACCAAGATTCACCACTTCCAACTTAATATCTCTCTCTTGTAGAATGAGGACAATTTGGGAGCCCTAAGAATGGTCTCTATCCTCTCCAAGTTCCATTCTCCAAACTCTTCCCCAATTGATAAATGGGACCAATTAGTTGAGGCTTGGAGAATCCTATGCTATACTATTAGCACCAAAGAAGCCAAATATAGAAATCTCCAGGAAAAGACTCTCAACTCCAAGCTTCAAAAAATTGAAAAAGATCTACAAGATAAAGGTGGGGATATGGAGCTAGAAAGATAATTGGTAGGGACTAAAGGGGGTCTTATATCCATTCAATAGTATAAAATTCAGGGCCAAAAAATTAGAGCTAAATCCAATTGGATCAAAGAAGGGGATAGAGGGACTAAGTACTTCTTCAATATTATCAGAGCCAAACAATGTAGAGAGGATATTATTGGTATTCATACTAAGGAAGGGTTTTAATAACTAAAAGATTATGGATGCCTTTGTGGAGTTTTATAGAAGTCTTTTCACATCCAAACATAATGAGGGAAAATAGAAATGTATGGAACAATGTATCAAAATCATCCCAAGGAAAATTAATAAAGACCAAAGAAGCATGTTAGGGAAAGAAATATCCATCCAAGAAATTGAAGATTCCACTAGGTCTCTAGCAAATGAAAAATCCCCTGGTATTGATGGCCTTCCAAAAGAATTCTCCAAAACTAATAAAGATTGGATATCTGTTGAGATTTTTGAGTTATATAAATATGCTTTTGAGTTTTGTACTCTAGGAGAAAATATCAATAGAGGTCTAATCAAACTCCTTCCAAAAGAAGGAGAAAAATATCAAGTAAAGATTTGGGACCCATCACATTGTTATATGTCATACAAGGTTTTTGCTAAATTGTGGCTAGGAGGATCTCAGATATCCTGAATGATATTATCTCTGTGACTCAGAAAGGATTTATCAAAGGGAGATATATCTTGGAAAACTTTATTTCTAGTTGGGAAGAAATACATTGGGCCAAAGAAGATAATCAGAAAGTTGTTATGATTCTTCTAGATTTTTAAAAGGCATATGATAGAATTGAATGGCATTTTGTGTTGGATGTGTTAAAAAAATTTGGTTTTCTCTCATATTTTTGCAAATGGGTGAGTGTTTTGTTTAAAGATTCATCCATAATTATTGAGGTGAATGGAGATCTCTCTGATCCTATCCTTCTTAGAAGATCTATTAGACAAGGTTGCCCCCTTTCTCCTACCCTCTATGTGATTGTTATTGATGATATGTCCTATATATTGAAGGCTTCATAATTTGGACCCCCTATTAAGGGTATTTCATTACCAAACAAGGATGATCTACTCATTGAGAAATTTGTTGATGATACTTCCCTCTTTCTATAACTCTCTAAGAAAAATTTTGATAATGTTGTCTGTAGAATTCAAATGTTCTGTGAGACCTCTAGGGAAAAAATATCCCCTCATAAATCAGTAATTCTTGGATGGGATGAAACTCCCCCTTGGCTTTGCAATAGAGGTTGGCAATGGTCTAGGCCTAATGTTATTTTCAAATACTTGGGTATCCCATTTTTCCTGGATCCATCTCTCAACAAAATGTGGAATTGGATCTTCAAGAAAATAGAGAGGAAACATATAAAGTGGAAAACTCATATGTTATCCCTAGCAAGAAGATTGCAAGTGGTTCAAAAGATCTTGCCCTCTCATGCAATATATTATGCTTCAACTTGGATGTTTTCTAATTACCAAACTAACTAATTGGAAAGGATTCTCAGAGATGTATTATGGTCAGATGGTATTGGCAATAGAAAAAGACACTGTGTCAAATGGGAGTGATGTTGCACTCCAAGAAATCAAGGGGGCCTTGGCATAAGAGATCTTAAAAACTAGGGCATGGCATTGGCTTCCAAGTGGGTCATTAAGGAAATCTCAGGTGATGAACCATGGAAAATTCTAATTAGAAACAATATAGACAGATCAATTATGAAAAAACGGAAAGCCTAGAAAAGTGTCCATTTTTATGATATCTTGTTCATTGATTTCGAGGTGAGAGTCTTTGGATCTAAAATATTCAATTCCCTGTGGAAGGCATGGGCACATGTCAAATCATTCCTTTGTTCTAAGAATGCAGTGGGGAGGAATCCTTCTTTTACAATCCTAGATAGATCAATCTGGTGGGGTATTTACCTTAATGATAAACCCTTAGCCCTCACCCAATGTTTCTCTACTAAGGGTTGGCACAATAAAGGTATTTCTCTAACCATGGATATTGCGGTTGATAACAGGATGTTCTCCTGGATAGAATTAAGTAACAAATATGATATTCCTATTTCTCAAAAGAAAACTTATACTCTCATCACCAAATATATTGGCAATTGGTTTCCTGGACATTATATGAATTCTATTCAAAGACCAGGTTATGCTAAATGGAAAGATGGCACACTGTTGGGTAACTTTTCTTGCAGACAAATTTATAATATCCTTAAAAATGATGATAGCATTTTTGGTGAAATCAATCAAGCACGGGGCTTGAATTGGTCTTGCAATAAGTGGCATTATGTCTTTGAGTTGTTATGGCATTCTCATGTTGAGCCCAAAAAAGCTTGTTTTAAGTGGATTTTTCTGTTGAAAAAACTTGTTGTTGGTTCCTTTGTGTCTCAAGGTGTCAAAAGGTCTATCATTTTCTCTCTTTGCAACTGTGTAGAGTCTTATGAAAAAAAAAATTATTGTCAATGGTTAGCTAATATATGGTCTATTTTCTATTGCAAATATTTTAAATGAAACAATAGTCTTGGTCTGTCTTGGCATGAAGTCCTCACTGGTTATGTGGATTTTTTTTACAGTAAACTCAATTCTTTTTTGTTAACCTTCACTACTGAAGTTTTGTGGTTTATTTGGAGATGGAGGAACAAGGACATTTTCCAAGCAAGGAGGTGGGATCTTATAGAGTTTAACTCAAAACTCACATATTTGTCTATCATGACCCAGGTGACAGTCATCATTCAAGTTCCAAGAGAAATATTCCAAATCCTTATGAAGGAAGGGGCCATGATCCTTTTTCCAAAATACATCCAAAGGTTTACCTTACAAAATGAAGCTCATGCCTTGATAACTAGCAACAGAGATAGTGATAATGTTAACATGGGAACTGAAGGATAGAACATTGTATATATCTCAGGCAACAGCAACCAATAGGACCTCAAATTACTATAGATAATAACAGATGGAAAGACTTGGCTAACATGGATGATAATGAAGGAGAAAGAGACATTGATTCTACCAATGATCACTTGAGAATCAATGAGTACAGACAAAGCACTGATAAAGAAGAATGGCAAGGATGGGGATGGGACTGACAACCCTTATATTCTTATTTTTTATCCCATGATTCTAGTTCACTTTTTTTTTTAGTTAGTAAAGCTTTTGAACATAAATTTTATATGTGTATAAAGGGATACCTGCCATAGAGACATAATCATGTAATTTCTCCTAGTGTTATCATTCAATTGATATTTTGATGTTTAGACATTTTGTACTTAGTTGGTTCTATATTATCAATAGAAAAAACTGCAAAATTATCATCTCATTAGTAAACTACAAATTGAGATATCAAAGAGAATAATCATGTAGACCAAATTACTCAAACACTAAATCAACACCCAATCTCATTTTCCAAATATGTCCACAATCATGTACTATTTTCAAGGAGCTAAATAAGCATCAAGGAGATAAGAAACAACCTCCCAACATCAAACCAAATTTCCATAAACATGATTATGCCATGTCAATGCAAAATATGTACCTACATATCCATGACACCATAATCATCACTAATGTTGTACTTGGACTCAACTATCACCCACATGAGACTCCAAGTCTCAAACCATGTCCAACCATGTCCTCAAACCAAAGACAGCCTATGTACCTATCACCACCAAAGATGGAACTCTAAAAGAAAACTTGTAAACCTATGCGAGAAAGTACCAAATCTAATAATCATTTGTAATATCATAAATATCTCATAAGAACATCTAATTTGTAGTACCCCTCCCATAGTCTAATTTTATATATGTTATGGTTATTTTAGGGTGATGATTTATACATTAGGAAATCATGAATGCTTATGGTTTTAATGACCCCATACTTTCATGTGTATGGTTGATGTGTTTGTTTTATATTTCTGTTTGACGTGTCTGATGTGGTTGAGGGACGGAGTCGTAGTTACTTGCTTACAAGATCCACACGATCGGCTGATCCACGCCATTGTCTGTTATATATTTATATATTTATGTACATGTGGGTTTTGTATTCAGGTTTGCAAGTACCAGGCATCGACTTCCCTAAATTGTCAGCATGAGCGTGCCCTATCGCAGTATCTCAAATGGTAAGAGAGGGGAGATAACACGGGTCCAAATCCTAGTGAACAAGATTATATTATTCCTACCCTTGCTAAACTCATCCAGTGGATGTGAGTTTATATCCCTATCCTTGAGTATGAAATTGGGTCCTTAGGTCTTTTTTATTCTTTTGATTTTGGTGGTTGGTGTGTTTTCTATATTAAGATTATTTAATTTGATTAAATAGTGCAATTTTAATAAATTGGACCTTTGCTATTTTTAGCTATGAGAGATTATTTGATTTGGAGATTAATTAAATGTGATTGTTAAGTTTAGTTTATCATGTGGTAGAAGTATTTAATTAATGAGAATTAATTAAATATATTCACCTTAGAATTGTTTAATTGTAAATTTAACTTATTTTCAATTGAAATGTATTTATTAATTTAAAAATTAATTGAGCATGTGGAAATTACATTATACTAAATATTTTATTTTTAATTAATTGAATGTATTAAAGTTGCACAATTAGAATTGATTAAATTAAATTAAAGGAATTAGTTAAATTGTGATTAAGTGTTTTCAACAAAAGGAAAAGTGGAGGAGAGACTTGAAAGTCTAAATTTATGCAAAGCCTATTTGGGGAGTTGAGTTCCAAAACCCTAGCATGTGGAATGGGAATTCCTACATGTTGGAGATTTGGCCATAATTTTGGGGAGACAGGATGAGGAATTTTGGCAGGCAGGTTGAAGGATTCTGGGTGGAGAATTCAATTTTGGGAAGCTTGGAAGTTTTTGGATTTTTGTCTTCAGATCTGGTCTTCGTTTGAATATATTCTTCGATGTTTGAAGTAGGGTTTAATTCTCTTTATGGTCGTCATGACGTTTTGAACTCTGAAAGGACTGTCTTCTTTGTGCCTGTCGATTATCATGATTGAAATTTTATTCTAAGAATTATCTCTCTCTGTATTCTGAAATTGATTGCATAAAAATCCTTGTTGCGTATATTCATTGCTTTCAAGTTCTAGAATAGATTTTATTAAGGTTTGAATTTTGTGAAATTCTGGTTAAATTATTAATAATTAGGGTTTATGGTAGTATTGATGCTAGAATTTTTGTGAAAGATTTCTTGATTGAAAACCCTAGGTTTGGAATTTTCCCAATTAGATGTTGAAGAAAACATGGATTTTGATCTTGAAGTATCAAGCAATAATAAATTAAAAATATGATACTAATTGATAAAAGTAAATAAAATTTATTTAAATATATGATGTTTAAATATACTAGTGTAATATTTTGTATGCTTTAATTCTTATTTTATAAAAAAATAAATATAAATATAAATATAATCTATATTAAATAAAATGGGTGTAATTAAGAATAAATTTTAAAAGAATTTTTTTTAAATATATATATATATATATATATATATATATATATATATATATATATATATATATATATATATATATATATATATATATAATTTTTAAAGGTTGGAGGAGGCAATTACCCCCCCCCAAGCCTTTCGGCAAACCCTATGAGGGTTGTCGTGCGCAGTATCCCGTGGAGTACTAACACATGCCAGTCCCCAAGGTAGGGGTTGTCATGCACGTAGTACCCTATACGGTACTGACACACGGCAGTCCCCAAGGGGACTACCATGCGGCAGTACCATAGGGTACTGACACACATCATTACCTTGGGTATCATGCGGATCCCCCCTGTTCCCCTTTGTTTATTTTAATTTTTAAAAAAATTATGTATTTTATTTGTTATTAAGTTATGTAGTTCTTAATATCTTACTTTATTACATGTGTTAATTGGATTTTTATTTTAGTGTTATCTAAAATAATATTTTCAAAAAAATATCAATAATGGAATTGTTTATAATTTTTAGATGTACTTTACTTATTAAATTTTTATGTGTGAACATAATTTTAAAAGATGGTTAAATTATGTTTTATATTTAGTTAGTAAGTGAAGTAATTTAATAATGGGTCAGCTACATTTTGTTTATTTACATATCTGATTTTATGGAGTATTTGGATGTTAATGTTTTTAAATTGCATGATAATTTATTTGAGTTTTTAAAAGGGGGCTTATTGAGGCAATGACTATGTTCTAAATTGTAATGTGGGTGTTTAGTCATGCGAGTATTTGTTGTGATGATCTAATTGTTTGGTTTCTTTAAGTTCTCTGCTTGATGACATCATTTTTATTTGATTCAAATGTGGATCTGACTAGTCTATTTTATTAATTTCTAATTGGTTGTTTATTGCCCTATGTGGTGGATTTAAGGGGCCAGAATGTCAGCCAGTGGGAATGTAATTCAGAGGCGGGAGTTAGATGTTTTGTTATGTTTGTCTGCCTTACATACATGATTGTATTCAATTGATTTGACCCAACCTTATGTGAGGAATTGTTCTATGATTCTCTTCTATGATATTTTGCATAATTGGGTTTTTTCTTTATATTCTATATAGGGGAATATGGTGTTGACTTTTTATGTCCTATCCATGGGATCAGGAGTGTATTTATTGTGGATACTTGGAGAGTGTCTTGTGCTATGGTTAGAGACATGTTGCATGTTCCTGTTATTTTTGTGGAACAATCCTGAGGCACATTATTATTATCTTGTGATGTTATGTGGCATCTTTGAGCCTAGGGTAGGCTACCTAGATGTGTAGTAGGGGGTGGCTTGCAATAAGCATCGGGGCCCGAAAGTGGCTGCCAGGATCACTTATTGTAAGAAATCTTAATCAAGTGAAAACTTAATATATCATTAGGCGGTATTATAATGAACTTAATAAGATGTGGTTCCTCACCTGTGCTTGAGTGCTAGTATAGACTAAGATGGAGGATGAGATGATGTTTTCCACCTTGAGAGGTGTGTGTCTGGTATAGTTAATGGCTTTGTCTGTATGAGAATTCATTGATACCGTGTATGGTCACTTGAGTGTCGGGGTCTTAAAGAGACTACCAGGATGAAACTTAAGGGTTAGACGTATATGATGACACCTTCCTATGCACAGTCTAATTATCCTACATGTGTCGGTTGCCTCTGGATTAGTGATTCTTACCTTGTTATTCTTTTGTACTCCTAGTGTTAGAGAGCTTTCAGGATCTCTTCCTTAGCTTTTTTTTGTTGATGTTTGTTATCCGAGTGGGATCTATTGTTATCTCCTCAGCATAGTGGGAATGGACCATTTAGGTTCCATGAGGTTGGGTGGTAGTGATTCTTTTACCAATTGAGATTCTAATGTTTGTGTACCAGTGTTGGATGATCCCTATAGCAGTTGATTCTTCTTGTTCTTCTTTGGTGGAGATGTGTTTTTATCTTCTTAATCTATGTGGCCTTGTATCATTGTATCATTTATTCAGAGATATCATGTTGTACTTTATTTTGGATTATTGTATTACATACCCTGCAACATGTGTAGTGGATTTTGGTTATTATGGATACCTTATGGTACCAGTTGTATCTATGTTGTAAGGAAACTCAGGTGCGGAAACAGCTTCCTACGCTAATCTCTATAGGAGAGTATTGTGCAAATTCTTATAAATCCTTACAATTTCAGATTCGTTAACTACTTTAACAAAGATATTGCAACCACATACCATGCATATAGAAAAAATAGAGAATGACACAATGATATACCCTAGGGAAAACCTTTCGGTAAAAAACCCCAGCACTCCAAAACCTGCGCAATGTATTATCTTCAACACAAAGATTACAATACACTTGCAATGCAAGTTCTTTCAGGAAATGAGAGACAAAGCCAACAAGACTTAAATTTTTGTTATATCTCTCCCATAGGAGCAGCATCATATATATACACTCCTCTGGACCCAAAAATAGGCACAACCACCAAGACCCATGCACAAAGCCACATGTACACAGTTGTTATATGCAATCCCAAGAATAGGCGTCCATCCCTAGAATAGACTATGACAGCTTGTCATAGAATCCGCCAAAAATAATGGTCACAAGAGAAGTGTAAGAGAATCTATCATACCAACCTATTTTTGGCATATTCTCTTACACACACCAACCACTTCTTCTTGGGCACCCAAATAGGCCCAAGTCATAAGATGCTCTTACACCTGTCATAGCACATTCCTTAAATAGTTCTTATGCATCATAAGAATCCATCATGATCATTTCAGTCATGATCTCCTTACACACAAGATGCCGACACATCAAGTGGAGTGACACATCAACATGCCAAGTAGACATGTACACTCACACTTAATTACATTATTTGCAAAAAATGCATTTACAAAACAAATAATAAGAATAGGAATTATCCAAGGTTGAGACACCTTATTCCTAACATTCTCCCACTTTTCGAACACCTTGTAAGAGCAACAGGAACATAACAGGAACTAACCGCTGTAGGCCAAAAGGCCCATAGACTCCAAACACCATCTGAACTTCTCAGTGCCCACTGGTTTCGTTAATGCATCTACAACATTCTTCACAGTATCTACCTTCTCCAAATTTACCTTTCCATCTTCCACCATATCTCTCACAAAGTGAAACTGCACATCAATGTGCTTCATTCTGGCATGGAAAGTTGGATTCTTTGCAAGGCAAATAGCGCTCTGATTGTCACACCAAATAGTAATTTGTTCTGCATCAACACCAACATCAGAACACAATCTTCTAAGCCAAATGGATTCTTTACAAGCATGAGTAGTAGCCATGTACTCAGCTTCTATAGTGGACAAAGCAACCACAGGTTGTCGCTTACTCATCCAGCTAATGGCACCACCAAACATAGTGAACACATAAGCACTAGTGGATCTCCTGCTGTCAATATCACCTGCCCAATCTGAATCCACAAACCCAAGAATACAAACTGAATGCGGAGATCCAGAAGAGTTACCATGATAACATATGGAGTAATCTGATGTACCCCTCAAATATCTGAATACTCACTTAACTGCATCCCAATGTACCCGTCCAGGGTTAGCCATAAATTGACTCAGGACTCCCACTACTTGGGCAATGTCTGGTCTAGTACAGACCATAGCATACATAAGACTGCCAACTACACTAGCATAAGGTACTCTACTCATGTTCTCCACCTCACTAGGAGATTTTGGAAAATCATCTACAGATAACTTTGTTCCCACAGAAATAGGAACACATAGTGGTCTACAATCTGCCATGCTGAACCTGTCCAACACAGACTTCACATACTTACTCTGACTCAACCAAAGTTTTCTGTTAGACCTATCTCTACTGATTTCCAGAACCAGATGTACCTAGCTACCCCAAGATCTTTCATCTCAAACTATGCTGACAACTGAGATTTAAAATCAGAAATCATACCCTTACCCTTCCCAAGTAGCAACATATCATCAACATATAATGCAACAATAAGAAGGCGATCATTTTCAACTCTGAAATAAACACAATGATCTGATTTTGATCTTACAAATCCAATTGACAACACAAAGGCATCAAACTTAAGGTACCACATCCTAGGAGATTTCTTCAAACCATATAGAGATTTCTTTAATGTGCAAACTAAGGATTCTTTACCTTTAACAATGTAGTGCTCAGGCTATGACATATAAATCTCTTCCTCCAAATCACCATGAAGGCAAGTTATCTTCACATCCATTTGTTCTATCTCTAAATCATATGATGCAGCAAGAGATAACAGAAATCTAATGGATGTCAACTTTGCAATAGGAGAGAATATTTCACCATAATCTATTCCCTCTACCTGTGAATACCCCTTTGCAACCAATCTAGCTTTATACCTTTCAACACTGCCATCTGCACAGAATTTCTTCTTGAACACTCATTTATAGCCAACAGATTTTCTCCCTTTAGGAAAAGGTACAAGGTCCCAAGTTTTGTTTTTCTCCAATGAAGCCATCTCATCATCCATAGCCTCAATCCAGGAACCTGCATCTTCCATGCCCAAAGCCTCTTTCATAGATCTAGGCTCATTAGTGTTAGTAATCAAAGCAAAGGCACAACTGGAATCTAACATAGAATAACCAAACCTTTTTGGTTGCTTTCTTTCTCTCGTGGATTTCCTCAAGGGCTGCAGTTGAGGTTTTTCTTCCTCTTCTTCTAAACTATTAGAGCTGCTAGAGCTCTCCTCATCATTAGACCCAACATGGTCTCTTTGTTCAGTCTTCTCAGGGGTAGGAGGCAACTGAACAACATCTTTTTCCTTTTCTTTTTCATCTGGTTGTAGCACAATAGGAGAAGATGTTAGCTCTCTGAAAATAACATTTCTACTATAAAAAACCTTACTAGTCATAGGATCCCAAAGCTTGTATCCTTTCACACCAGCACTGTATTCGATGAAAATACATTTAACAGCTTTGTTTTCCAACTTAGATCTTTTCTCCTTTGGAACATGTGCATAAGCTTCACAACCAAAAATATGAAGATGTCTAATTGAAGGCTTCTTACCCGACCACACCTCCATGGGTGTCTTACCAACAAGGGCTGATGTAGGAGATCTATTAACTAGATAGCAAGCAGTGGCCATAGCTTCGGCCCAAAACCTTTGTTCTAAACCAGCTCCACTAAGCATACTCCTAGCCTTCTCCATCAGTGTCCTATTCATTCTCTCTGCAACTCCATTTTGTTGTGGGGTATAAGGAGTTGTCTTATGCCTCTCGATACCTTGTTCTTTACAGAACTATTCAAACTCTACTGAGCAAAACTCACCACCATTGTCAGTTCTCACACACTTAATCTTCTTACTAGTCTGATTCTCTACAAGAGCTTTAAATTCCTTGAACCGACTAAAGACTTGTGTCTTACTTTTAAGGAAATAAATCCACGTCCTTCTACTGTAATCATCTATGAAAGATACAAAAAATACAGACTTGGAGATTGAAGGAACTTTTACAGGACCAAATACATCAGAATGAATAAGATCCAAAACATCAGAAGATTTGTGAGAACTAGAGTACAAAACTGAACACGATTTTGTTTACCATAGACACAGTGTTCACAGAAGTCAAACTTGAGATTGCAATCATTTAACCCCTCAACGAGATTTTTATTTTTCAGGGTTCTGAGACCCTTTTCACCAATGTGGCCAAATCTCATATGCCACAACATTGTCTTTTCTGCAGGAAGCTTACCTTCCAAAGTGTTTGCACTACCATCGGAACCAATAGCAACAAACTTCTTCACTGCTTGTTCAGATGGTGAGGATGAAGAACTATTACATAGAGGAATACATGCACCTAGCTGAAATAAGGTACCTCTCCTAGTACCCCTTGCAAGCACTATCAATCCTCTCATCATCTTGCATCCTTCTTTCAAAAAAACAACTTGCACACCTACATCATTCAGCATACTTATAGATAATAGGTTTCATGCCAAACCCAGAATGTGCATAACTTCGTTGATTCCCTTTACTCGTCCATCAGGAAATTTGATAGTGACCCTTCCGCGTCCAACTATCTTTAGGTGAGAATCATCACCCAAGTACACCTTTCCACCATCGAACTCTTCATATTTTGAGAGCCAATTTCGATGAGAGGTCATGTGAAAAGATGCACCCGAGTCAACCAACCACACATCATCAGATGCATGGGCTGCCAAAGCTGCGATGAATGCATCACCATCTTCTTGAGATCTTTCTGAAGCTGAATCTGAACCTTTCTTCTTCTTCTTCAGCTCTTTGCAGTCTTTACGGAAGTGCCCAGATTTATCACAGTTCCAACATTTTGCCTTGGACTTATTGGAAGTCTTTGACTTCCCACGGGATTTGGATCTACCCTTATTGTCATTTTTCTTCCCTCTTTCAGTGGATCTCCCATGAACAAGGGCTTCTTTTTCCCAAATGGAAGCCTTTCTCCGCATCTCCTCTAATAGCAACGAAGACACCACATCATCCATTTTGAAGGTGACTAAAGTGCTTCCGAGAGCCATCACAAGATGGTCCCATGAATCTGGTAAAGAACACAAAAGTGTGTAGCAACGATCCTCCTCCTCTAACTTGACACTAGCTGATGTCAATTGTGCAGCCAGCAAATTAAATGCATTTAAATGATCCGTTAAGGATCCACCTTCCTCCATTCGTAGAAAGTACAACTTCTTCCTCAGGAACAACTTGTTCACCAGAGATTTGGCCTGATACACGGCCGCAAGTCTTTCCCACAAACTATTTGTAGTTTTCTCATCTAGAACATTCAAAAGGACTGCATCGGTTAAACAGAGTCTTATGAGACCCTTAGCTTTATGGTCTTTGATATCCCAATCTGCTTGAGCTATAGTTGCTAGTCTTGTAGCACTTGAAGTCACTTCCCATAGGTCACGATCTTCCAACATGTCTTCCATCTTGAGTTTCCACAACTCGAAATTAGTGCCATTAAATTTCTCCACCTCCATTCTTCCATATGATGAACTTGCCATCTCAATCTGCAAATAAGATTCAGAATACTCTGCAAAAAAACTCCCACTCAAACTTGAGATCAGCTCAAAAAAAACCTACCCAACAACTAGGATCAAAAGTTGATCAAGCTCTGATACCACTTGTAAGGAAACTCAGGTGCGAAAACAGCTTCCTACGCTAATCTCTATAGGAGAGTATTGTGCAAATTCTTGTAAATCCTTACAATTTTAGATTTGTTAACTACTTTAACAAAGATATTGCAACCACATACCATGCATATAGAAAAAATAGAGAATGACACAATGATATACCCTGGGGAAAACCTTTCGGTAAAAAACCCCAACACTCCAAAACCTGCACAATGTATTATCTTCAACACAAAGATTACAATACACTTGCAATGCAAGTTCTTTCAGGAAATGAGAGACAAAACCAACAAGACTTAAATTTCTATTATATCTCTCCCATAGGAGCAGCATCATATATATAGACTCCTCTGGACCCAAAAATAGGCACAACCACCAAGACCCATGCACAAAGCCACATGTACACAGTTGTTACATGCAATCCCAAGAATAGGCGTCCATCCCTAGAATAGACTATGACAGCTTGTCATAGAATCCACCAAAAATAACGGTCACAAGAGAAGTGTAAGAGAATCTGTCATACCAACCTATTTTTTGCATATTCTCTTACACACACCAACCACTTCTTCTTGGGCGCCCAAATAGGCCCAAGTCATAAGATGCTCTTACACCTGTCATAGCACATTCCTTAAATAGTTCTTACGTGTCGTAGGAATCCATCATGACCGTTTTAGTCATGATCTCCTTACGCACAAGATGCCGACACATCAAGTAGAGTGACACATCAACATGCCAACTAGACATGTACACTCACACTTAATTACATTATTTGCAAAAAATACATTTACAAAACAAATAATAAGAATAGGAATTATCCAAGGTTGAGACACCTTATTTCTAACATATGTTATCTTTTATGTGATGTTACATTTATCATTCATTTGTTTATATGAGATTGTAATTATATCTAATCTAAATTAATAAATTAATGCTTGTGTAATCTTTGTCAAGGAACCCTTGAGAGTTGTAATCTTTGTGAGTTGTATATTATATTGTATTGCTTCTGCATTGTGAAACATTATTGGTATTGTTTGTTAACATTTTTTTTTAAATTATTATGTAAACTTAGTTGCATATTTAGGTTAAGTTCTCTTGGGTTCCCTGGTGGGGCATTACATAATTCCTCAAGGTTTCACCTTTCAACTCATTCAAATGTGCTCATACTTGCACCTTTAATCTCAGACACCAACAAATGAACAAACAAGTACACAATATGCCATACTCATCAAACTAATAAAATAGCAGAACCAAAGAAAAGTGCATTGAACATGCTCTCCAAAACATAGTTGAAATCAAAAATCCAACTCTATATGCAAAAGTTATGACCAAAACTGTCAAAAGGGAAATATTTGGCTTCCAAACTCTAACAACATGTCAAAACATAAAAATAATGGAACCAAACCTATACCATCATCTAGTGCTTAGAGCCAACTTTCCAATGAGTATAAGAAGTAAAATTCCAACATCCCGAGTGAAAGTTATTCTCATTAGAAAGAAAAAAAAAAACAAGCTCTTTCACTACAAATGCAATAACTTGAGAATATGAAAAAATTCTCCAATTTGTCTAAATTTTATATTCCTAAGTTTTCAAAAATAATATTTACATGGGGTCATGTGGACCCACCCTAAATAAAATACCAATTTGGTCTGAATGACTTTTCTACCCCCTTTTAAAAGAAACTCTGCAACACACATTTAATAAGATAAATCTTATTAAATATCTATTAGGCTGCATTTTAATATTTTATGTTGTAAAAAAATTAAAATTATATATAACCAATGGGGTCAGGGCCCACACCCCACGAGCTTGCAAAGAGGATGACCACTACAGACAATACCTAAGATATCAACCAATAGCATTGCTACTGGCAGTACCTAAGGTATCAACTGGTACATAGTACCATGCACAAGGGTATGGGGTACGGGTCTACCTCACCACTCCCTTATTTTTTTTATTTTTTAAGGTAAATTGAAATAATTTTTATGTTTATTTTACAAACACCTAGGTTAAATTTGACAGTCATCAAGTCATCAATTAAAAATTACATTTTTTTAACTAAAACCAAAATAGGGAATATTTTATACCAAAATTCATTAGAAGGTTGACTTGGATTCAATAGTGAGGTTCATTTTTTCCCAAGAGGACATTTTTGCAAACTCCGCCAAAAAACCCCACTTAACTAAAGATTTTTCAAGCCCCAAATTTGTGAATAACTCATCATAACAACAAATTTAAAACCTTAGATCTACAATAAACAACCTACAAAACCTTCATACCTTTCCATGTCTTTCAATCTTTCATGCATTCCATAGATTCAACTCCTAGAGTTATAACATAAAAATTATAGGTCTGATGCCACTTTTAAGGAACGTACAACCATACAATGAAAATTTCCACATAACCTATATGATAAATCAATCAAATAAGTACTCAAAATCTACATGCAAGAGAATAGACAACATACCCACAAAAATGTGACACAAGATATACTTTGAGAAAAACCTCATGAGGGAAAACACTAGCCTCCAAGAGCATCCATCCTCCATGTATTATTCAACAATACAACATTACAATACATCCATAAAAGTCTTTGAAACTCCATCCATAAACAAGCAATCCATGTGAATAAGCATGTAACCACACATCGCATGCCATGTTTCCAACCTCCATAAATGCTAATGTGGCTAACCTCAAAAGATACCCTTGTGGTTGTTTTTATAGAAATAAGCTCCCACAAAACCACCAAGTGGTATTACATAAACCATGTGCTAAAAGCATGTGCTACCTAACCCTAGATCCCACATTTAATATTGGATACTTTATTAATTTTCTTTCCCCAACATAAATAACTACAGTAATAATATAAAAATGTTACAATACAACTCATCAAGTGGTTCTAAGAATATTTTAAAGGAATCTCTACAAGTTGCATATACAACTAGGTGCTCCTACATGCAACATTAATAATAAATAAAATATCAAAATTATAAACATTATTTTTTATTATAATCATCAGCCTAATAAGGCAGCTGACCCTTACACAATCATAGCCTGAAGGTGTCAAAGTGAACAACGGGACTAAAATAGGGGTGTTATCTTTTACAGGCCATCAATGGCTTATTAACATCACATGAACAAAATTGGTGTTGTCAAAGACAAAATAAACAGTACACTAGCATAAAGGCTAGTAGCCCTCCTTAAGAGTGGGAGGGTCACTCAGTCGCCACATGTGGAGAAGAGTGTAAGTTTGAAGAACTATTTTTCCTATATCATTGGAGAAAGATCCAAGTGATGTTGTCATTAGGATCCCCACCACAAGGGGGAGCCACTAATGAAGCACTAATTGGACTTCTTTTAGCACCAAGGTGGGAGGGTTAAGGAAGTTGTATATTGTCAGCTGAAGCTTGGAGAAAAGAAAAAGAAGAAGGTGAAGAATGGTCCACATGGCTAGAGGGGGTCACATTAGTAGGAACAAGAGTGATATCCACATGGTTTATAAAAAAGGTATCACCTAGATTTGAAGTAGGAGCATCACCCATATTTCTAGCAGGAGCATCACCTAAATTTGCAGCAAGAGCTTCATCCTTATCATCATATTGTGAGGATTCCTCATAGATAGAATTAGAGAGAGAATAAGAATCTCTAACAGTC
Source organism: Chamaecyparis obtusa (assembly GCA_027943335.1). Classification (NCBI taxonomy): domain Eukaryota; kingdom Viridiplantae; phylum Streptophyta; class Pinopsida; order Cupressales; family Cupressaceae; genus Chamaecyparis; species Chamaecyparis obtusa. The sequence continues at coordinate 564,744 of BSBK01007776.1, read as the reverse complement.
AAATGGTCATCATTTGCATCCTTCCACCAAGTAGAAACACCTTTACAATGCAAAAAAGAGCATTTTATAGCCAGATGTATAGTAGAGAAGCATCATCACCATGGGAAGGGGAGACCCTCATAATCTAGTGATTGAATCCAATGCCTATCCCCAACCATGAGCACCACATCCCCTAACAGTGGTGTGGATATATCCATGTCAACCAAAATGAGAGCAAATGTAGAGTGGCCTAGCGAAGCCTTAGACTCATCCACATTCAAGAAATGACCAATAGAGTTTCCAATGGTATCAAAACAAGAAATCTCCCAAAAATGGAGTGGGATGTTGTGGAGATGAACCCACAAAGAGCACAAATTGAGAAATTCAGTGAGGATGTAGGAAGATAATGTCTAGGATTTGGAAAAAAGAGAGTGATTCTCTCAAACCCACATCTTTCTCAACACCAAATTACACTCTTTAGAGGAAGAAAATGCAATAATAAAAAACCCCTTTGCACAAGGGAGAAGTTCAATGTTACCAGAGACCGAGGATTGTCAAGAACTTGTTATCTAGCGATACAAATCCAAAAAATAATGCCAAAAACCAGTGAATCTACATACCAACCCACAAAATTGCTAGAACTCCACATTATCCACCACATCTACGCACCACACTACCACAAGGGAGGCCTTAGTATAGGAAATGGGTCAAGATTTCACCTTTGGAGGAATAGTAGTAGCAGATTTGGCAGTATGAGCATAGCTTCTACCACCAACAAAATATTTTGCAAGGGATGGGTGGTAAACCCTTCTCCCAACAATAGTAAAAGCCCTCAAACCACCAACAGCTAGGTGTGGAGCCAACTCTATCCTAGAAAGAGCAGCAGCACAAACAATCCCATCAACACCAGCATTGTTAGGAATATCAAACGTCACTACAGCACCAGGAACTGCAGTGACAATAGCAATGTTAGTTGTTGTGCACAAATTCATTAATTCCATTGTAGTGCATAGAACCATTGGACCAGAAGGAGTCATTACAGAGAGTGAGGAAATTCCTTCCCCGCAGAAAGACCCAACACCCAACTCCCCCACAAGATGTCTAGACGCAAGACCTACTCCAACGGTTGAGCAAGTTGGGTGGGAGAAAGTAGCTGACAACGTTATTTAAATAATAAACATTGTTATGAAAGGAGTACAACACCTATTTTTCCAATAAATTTAGGGGTATAATCTTGTGTTTGAAACACTTTCACATTATTCCTACGACATCTTCATGATTCACAGTGTTTTTCCTCTAATTACATGACTCCATACTCAAATGTTTTCATGTCACTCTAACCTTTTGATACCTCCACAATCTTGGTATATAATTACTACTTGATTATTTATGGACAAGGCATATTAGAGATTGGGAGAGTTTATCTCCATAATGTTATCTAATCTCTAGTTTTGAGAATAGAGTAGAGTTTGTACATTCCAAATTAGTACTTATCAAATATTCATAGACCTTAGAGATTGTTTCTATTGGAGAAATTGACAATTTCTTTCATTCTTACATATTTTCCCATTTCACTCTTAGTGATTCATTTTCAAAGGTTTGTTCTCCCTCATCTAGTGTAGTTAGTTCTTCACCTATTTCTTCTTCACAGCTTTAATTTTCTTCTCTTAGAGATTTTGTTGATTCTATGCAACAAGTTAATCAGGTGTACTTCTTTAGGAGTTGACTTCTACTAGGGTTTTTCCTATTTGTAGGTACAATTCTTTCTTTTTTTGATCTATATGGTACTCCACATGTACTTTTAGCAACATCAAATTTTAGAGTTGCTTCTTCGAGAGTTTCAAATAATTCCCTATAACAATCTCATATTACTCTTCCAATTGTTCTTCTATTTTTAGTCCCTTTCTATATGAGATTCCAAAATTGCATCATCATGTGCTTATAGAGATTATCAATAGTTATCCTTTTCCTTGGCTTATGAGAGTTGTTCTTTTTTAATTTCACGTTCAAGCTTAATTTTAGGACGCATTCTCTATGTAGTCACCTAGGCCACACAAGGGAGGTGTAGTGTTAGAACACTTTTATTCTATATAATCTTCTAACTATTATTTCTTAGATGTATTTTCATACTCACTTATAATTGCTTGGAGTTGCATGCCTATATTCTAAATAGAAATTTTTTAATCTAATTGGTAGTGCTTATTAAGAAAATAAATCTACTACGACAATTGATAAAACTATTTGTTTAGTTTTTATTATAGTGCCTAGTTCTTTATCATGTATAAATGTTCATAACAGCCAAAATATTGTAACAGTAAATTATCATATATAAATATAAATAGTTTGTAATTACACTGAAGGTGTTTCCATATGAAAGGGAAGAGCTAAAATTTTGCATCCAATGGTGGGGAATCGTGTAGGCAGAATGACTACCATTGAAGTCATCTGAAGTGATCATCGATTCTATATGAGATGAATGAACTGACTTTACAGATCTACGGCATAATAATAATAATTGAACATCGCTTATCGTCATTGTGCTTGAATTCGTGGAAGCTCACCACTCCATATCCATCCAATTCCACCTCTTCTATAATGAAAGTACACTGATCAAGTGAGATGAAATTTTCCATGCCAAGATGACACATCATACGTTGGAGTCCCGCAAGAGTGATATAATCTCCGTTGGCGTCGAGGTATTTAAACACTTCACACAACTCTTCCTCGATGCCCTCGCGTGATTCACACAATGATTTTGGCGGAACATAGCAGAAAATAAGGCAACCAGCAGAAGGGAACTTAAGAGCAATTTCTGAGCTTTTTTTAACAATGATTAAAGCAGGGCCTGCAAATTGCATTGTCTTTTAACAGTATTGCTGAATTTGGGGACAATATTTTGTGCGGAAAGAGAGAGCGGATTTGCTCCAAGATAAGTTAGTAGATTTCATGAAGAAGACGCTACAGAGATGTTAGTTGTCGCGCTCCTCAGCCTCCAAAATGTTGAGAAAATGAAGTGATTAACAGAGCAACATGTACTAATGGGGGGAAGAAGAGATTGATTGACAGATCAGTTTTTGCAGGGTTTGATAAAGTAGGTGGAGAAACGTAATTTTTCCGCCATTATGTTGTTTCGAGGAAGGGTATTGTATGACATGAAAATGACACAGAAATTTCAACCACTCCCCATTAAAGGAAAAGTTGGAAAGATGTTTTGTTCTCAGTGTTTTCCTATTTTTAATTATTTCATTGTTATGGTTTAGGTAGGTATTAATTTAAAATCATCATCAAGTGTCGAGTGAACTAAAAGTTTGGGCACTATTACTTGTGTTTTTTTAGTTTATATATATTTTCAAAGTTAAAATATATATTATATTTTATATTTATATTTTTAAATATATTTTATATTACAATAAAATTTGTATAATTTTAAATTATACTATATATCATATATTAGAATTTATTTTTCCAATATAATTAATATTAAAATTAATAGAAATAAATTATTATTTTATAGAATTTTTTTTAATAATATATATCTTATTTTATTATTTGTTTTTTAAAAGAAAGTATTTTTCTTTATTTGAAAGTTAGAAAAGTTATTTTGTTTTAGTGTGTCATTAATAAAATCTACATTCTTAAAGGAGAGGTCACAAGTTCAAATATCATAGGAGATAGGGTATGTCGGCCTCATTTGTAGGATAGTTAGGTGCTTTCTGAAAGGAGCACAGGGCATTCTTATATTACTTTCACCATATGTAGACTTGAAAACATATGGTTGGTATCGTGCACTATACAAATTCATTTCCTTTCCTCCTCTTTCCTATGCAACATATATATGGGAATATAGAAAGAGAGATAGAACACAAAGAAGAAAGAGAAGAGGGATAGAAGGAATAATTAATGTATACAATGATTGGATTTTTACATCGAAGGCATTTCTATCTACCTCAGATTCTAAATCAATGGTTGGCGTTGCTTATTAAGCGTGCAAGACTAAATTGAAGTTATCTTGTATGTTCATTGTTCACCTCCCCCGACTTTTGTGTGTAAGAGATTTTGTTCCTACATGATTTAGCATCTAGGTTGGCATTAATTATAGGCTACCAACTGCTTTTTAAGGCACATTGTCCAATGAAGAGGGAAACCACTGGATGAGGTTGAAACCCATCTTCTTGTTTGTTAATTGAATTTTGATTTTTAGTTGTTTTAAAAATAAAACATTTTCATCATTGCAATGCACAGTTTGCTACCATTACAAACATGACATTATGTCATTAACAAAATAAGGGTAGATATTTAGATAGGTTATATAAATTCAATATTTATTTGTCATTTATACATATATAGAAACTTTCTAATGATAATGAAAACTTTATATAAACATTTGATGAAATTTACATAATTGGATCAATTAATTTTTATATTTTTTATTACTTTTAGGAAATTTTAGAAATATGATTTTAATATTCATTTTAATTATTAAGAGAAAGAAAATGAATAAGTTACTTTGATATTATATTTTATATTAAGGAGATGTGTGTGTGTGTGTGTGTAGAGAGAGAGAGAGAGAGATTGTATGTTTGTGTGTGTGTGTTTGATAAAGACACCAATTGACTGCATATATACTACACAAATGGATATAAAAAATTCCCTAATTGACCTCCCACACCTCTTCGGCGTACCCTTTGCACACCAAGGTGTGATTGCTAGTAGTAAATTGATAGTCAAGGCAAAGCGATAAAATGTATGCAACATGCAAATAAGTCTAAGCATACATGAGTGGCCTGAGTTACCATCATGTACAAATAGAAATAGAAAAAAATTATAACAAAAAATATTTTCTTTTGATCCAATTGTTGTTTATAATGTATATCATGCAATAAAATAGTGGTATGGTTGGTCAAAGGCAAATAGAAAGCTGGCGAAAAGGAAATATCAAATAAATAATATTTGCAAATGTCCATCTCTATTATAAATGTTATTTGAGTAAGATGAATTATGAGAAATTGCAAAGATTTTAATATTTGTTTGAGGTCCATTTACAAAAGATATTGCATTACTTAACTATATGTATTTTCTTTCCAAGTATTCACATAAGTTTAATAAATTTCAATAAAGATAATATTTTAGTAAATATATTTTGAATTTAGCTTGAAAGAAAAAATTATTTTCTTATATTTTCTTATATCAAGTTATAAATTAAATGATGATATATTTTAATATGTTTAAATATTGATAGCGATTTGATTGCTATATAATAGTTGAATGATCTAGTGATACATTAGTAATACAAAATCTCCTACACAATCAAATCTAGAAACAATTTAACAACAATATGAATTGTGAAAATTTGATATCGTCAATTAAACTATATTGTAAAACATATTTAAATTTAAATTTTTATATGATCAAGATCACCTGTATAATTTGTATGCCTTGATAAAATAAGTTTTTTTTCCATTTTTGCATACATTCTTTATTTAATATATAGCTTCAATCTATGTTATTATTAATATCCAACTTAGAGAAATTAAATTACATAAGAATATTTGTAATTTTTTGGTATAATTTGTTATTAATTTTCTACACAAAAGAGTTTCTACTCAATTTTAATCAAAATTTACATGATATACTAGCTAGTTTACACTATCCTAAATTTCCATAGTACATAAAGGAGATATTTAGTTTGAGAAATCAAGATCCTACCTTCTTCTCACCATAATTACAAATCAAATATTAAATAATGAATTATCCCTAGATAATTCATTTTAAGAACTTAGATTTCCTTTTTTTCTTAATGTTTACAATGCACTACTTATAATCTCCAGCAATCACAAAATCATTAACATGCTTCATAAAAATATTAAATTTGCCTATCAATTCATTAAAGGTTGTCCTATCACATCTTTCCTGGGTCATCAACAATGGGGAGAAGGCAAACTTCTAGGAGGGTGCATGGAATGGAAATTTACCCCTAAACAGATTAGGTGACTGGAAACCTTTGGAGTTGATTTTGAAGTCAATTTGGCGTGGAAATGTAAAAGATTATTTCACTATTGATTGCTCCTCTATCTCCTTTAAAGCATCTCTAAGATCTTGGGACTTCCTCCTCCTCCTTGATCAGATCATGAAAGAGCCCCTGAAATCCGAACTATCTAAGAGATAAATTTTCTTCTTTGAAGAAGATGGCAGTATCATCTCGTCTAAGTCTAAATGGGATCTTTATTTAGTGAAGGAGGGCTATAAAACTCTCCAACAGCTCAATCTGTTTCTCCTTCTATTTGGCCAAATTATTTATGTTGGGATCTGGAGTGTCTTCCTAAAGCTAGGGCATTTTCATGGTTGGCAATTAAATATAGAATTTTAATAGGTATGAGGCTGCACAAATTAGGAATTAGCCCTCTTTAATTATGTGTTGTGTGATAAAGTCTTTGAAACTTCTGACCATCTTTTACTTCAATACAATTTTGAAAGTTTCATATGGTCATGGTCTCAAAAGAAATTGCTTTGGGAAGGTCCTTTTCACAACAAGGTGCTTAATCACTTTCAATCTTGGCCTATTCTTCATTATTCCTCAACCTTTGCTTGCATATGGAAGATCACCTCACCCATAATTGTATGGAACTTATGGCTAGAAAGAAATAGTAACTTCAATGATCAAAAATTAAAGCTTTCTCAGATACTTTTTTAAATCGAGCACTATATCTTTGAATCAACTATGAACTTTTTGCACAAAGTTCCAAACTCCCATAGAATCTTCTCATCCTAGGATTAGGCTATCCTCAAATATTGGCATTTCCTTTAATCCCCTTCCCATGCTAGGGTCACTTGCATCATGCGCTAAAGTAGTCAGATCAAAGGTCTTCTGGCTACCTCCTCCAACAAATTGGATCTAAGGGAAATCTAGGAATCTCAGGAGCTGGGGCCATTCTCATAGACTCCGAGGGTAAGGTCATCAAAGAAGCCTACAAGTTCATTCCTCATGCTTCAAACAATGTAGTTGAGTTCTCAACCCTCGTCATGGGACTTTCACTGGTAACTAAGTGTGGAGTCTGCAACATTTGTATTGAAGGAGACTCAATGGTGATCTTAGGGCCCTCTCTCTTCTCTCTAATCCAAATTGGAAACTAAATTACTCCGTAAAACATGCCCTTTTATTACTTAAATTATTTGATAACTTTAAGGTGTCTCACTGTTACAGAGAACCCAATGACCTAGCTAACAATTTGGCAAATCGAGCAATAACAGAAAAGCTTATATATGATGAATGGGATGGATTCCATTTGCAGTGATAAGCTCTTTTGTATTTTTAAATATTCTTATTTTCTGATTGTGTGGGGTAGATTTGATGACAGGTTCATCATAATGCAGGCCTCCATTTGTTTGTTGCATCCTATGCATTTGTCAAATCTGAAGTTGTTCTTTTCATGTTCTTGGAGCAGTTCCTGATTTGTGATCTAGCAAGTTTTGTCACCATTTTCAAATGTCTAGAGATGTGCAATGGTAGTGAGTCCATTCTCAGCCACATCATCTAGCCCACAATTCACTTCAAGCAAAGTTACAATTCACCATCTAATTTGTGACCACCTACTCTCAAAAGAGATTCTCATTGCAGAATGGAGATTTTCTCAAATCAGTAAACCTATTTCCAAAGAACATGCCCTACTTGAAGACTTTTTTGTAAGCATCATCAATCAAAAAGTGGATCAAAGTTCTCACACATAAGAAAATTGTGGCCTTTAGGCTTCATATTGCATACAGCCATAACAACTACATTTTGCAGCCTCTTTTATTGACAACAACACTTGTAGTCATATCAATTGCAAATTTCAATGAAGATTCAATGTGCAAGACAAATGTTTCGTGACATCTGCAACTTCCCTTCTTGTTGTTCAAGTGTTTGGATGTCACAAAAAATATGGTTGTTGATAGCCATCCAATTTCTTCGGTTGTTATCTATACTATAAATGTCTAAAATATAGGTGATGCTCTCATTTTATCTAGTGCAGCAACAACATCCCTTAAGGAAGCACTAATTGTTGCAACAGGAACATCCCTTAATGTAGCATCAAATCACTGATAATCAGATTTTTGCATCCTTGTGAAGGTAATCAATGTATCAGAGCTTTGTTCCAACAAATCATCATTCTACCAAGGTCATTGGCTTGCTTCCACACATTGCAAATAGAAAGTAATTTTCCAAGTTAAAGAGATCCCTCTTGTCTATCAGGTTTCTCTTCCTTTTCATCTTCAGCTTCCCTTCTTGTTCTTCAAGTGTTTTGATGTCACAAAAAACATGGTTGTTGATAGCCATCCAATTTCCTCAGTTGTTATCTCTACTATAAATGTCTAAAATATAGGTGATGCTCTCATTTTATATAGCGCAGTAATAATATCCCTTAAGGAACCACTAATTGTTGCAACAACAACATCCCTTAATGCAACATCAAATCATTGATAATCATATTTTTTCATCCTCATGAGGATAATCAGTGTATTAGATCTTTGTTCCAATAAATCATCTTTCTGCCAAAGGTCATTGGCTTGCTTCCGCACATTGCAAATAGAAAGTGATTTCCCAAGTTAAAGAGATTCCTCTTGTCTGTCAAGTTTCTCTCCCTTTTCATTCCTTTCTCCAGTTTCTTTGTAACTATGTTATCTTTGTAATTTCAGTTGCATATCCAACCATGACTCCATTGGCTCTATTAGTAGCTAATGTCATGCTCCCAATCATTTTCACTTTTTGTAAATGCTCATTTCCTCTCTCTAAGCTTTTTCTAGCTGGAATTCTAATACTTCTTTATGTATGTAATCCTATACATTTTAATTAAAGTTCAAACTTATGCCTTTTACCAAAAAAAAGAATATTAAATTTCAGTATCTTTATCTTTACATACACATCTAGTTCAACTTTCTTTTTAACCCTTCTTCTAGAATATATCAACTTATTATAGTATAATATACATTAAAAGATTTGAGTATGACCATATAATTACCTTTCAATCTACACATTATATTTCCTTCAACATATTTAGATTCGGTGGTTGAACATGCACATAAATTTCTTCATTTAAATTGGCATTTAAGAATGCTTGTCTTTTCCCATTTGATAATTTTTTCATTGAAGATTGTGTCTATTCTAACTATTATGTAAACAGATATCATTTTAGAAAATAAAACAATTTTCATCTTTTTCAATACTCTTTATTAGTGAGGCAAGGAGGGACAGGAACAGCTAGGGCCAAGGGCACACGTAACTATCCATCCACCTTGCAAAGTAAACACAACGGAAGCACACAACAAAGAGAACACCAAGGAGAGAAGGAACACAAAACTCTATTGATTCATCCAAATTTATGCATACATGCCCGACTATGAGGCCTTCCGGGTTACAGCCAACAAAATATATCAATATATATCTATCTTGCTACTTCCTAACTCCTCACTGACTCATCCTACATCTAAACATCCTTATTTATACTTGCCAAAACAGCTTACAGAAGATTTAGATCATTACATAATAGAAGATCGACCACAAAATGGTCTACACACATCCCAATATAAGATCCCAACATTAAATTTGTGACCTAAATTAAATACATAAGTCGGCTCCAACTAAGAATCAATCACAAACAAACTTGGTCAAAGAAGAATCGAGCATCAGCAAATAACAAGTTCACTCGGCACAAGAAGGAATGCTCAGCCAACACTGGACAACTCGGCACATATTGCAACTTGACAATGAATGCAACTCGGCACTTACTGGCAGAATTGAACAAAATAAGAAGGATAGCAAGACAACCCAGGATGCTCCTGCATCACACAACCGGGGTTGAAAGAAATGATTCTCCTGAATCATCTGGTATAACAACTTTATCATCTAACTCATGATACTTATGCAAATCAGCAATATTGAATATATGAGATATATCCATGTCATTAGGTAACTCAACTTCATAAGCATTACCACTGTCAAACTTCCTCAAAATTCTACAAAGATCAAACTTCTTCATTTTCAGCTTATTGTATGTTCCAATAGGAAATCTTCTCTTCTTCAAATGAACCGTTACCTCATCATCAACTTCAAAAACATGATGTCTCCTAGACTTGTCAGCATTTTCCTTATATTTCCGATTACTTTGTTCCAACTTCAACTTCACTTCCTCATGTAAAGACTTCATAAAATCAGTAAATATTTCCCCTTCAGCACTTCTCTTTTCTTCACAAACAATATCCCTCAAATCTGATACTCCTCTAGGCTGCATTCCAGTAACAATCTCAAAAGATGTTTTTCCTAAACTCTTATTCACATAATTATTATATGAAAACTTAGCTTGTGCCAATACCATATCCCAATTACTCAGCGTATCTCCAACTAAACATCTCAACAAATTACCGAAACTTCTATTCACAACCTCTATTTGTCCATCTGTCTGTGGATGGAATGTAGAACTAAATCTCAACTCAGTATACATCTTCTTCCACAAGGTCCTCTAAAAATAACCAACGATTCTGCTATCTCGGTCAAAGATAATACTTCTCAGTAATCCATGCAATCTAACAATCTCTTTGAAGAAAATCTCAGCAATATGCACAACATCTGATGTCTTCTTACATGGTATAAAATGTGTCATCTTAGAAAATCTATCCACAACAAATATGGAATCATACCCTCTTGTTGTCTTAGGTAATCCAAGGACAAAATCCATACTGATGTCACTCCAAGGCTTCTCAAGAACAGAAATAGGTATACAATCCAGTATTCTGACTTACTCCTTTTGCAACTTGACAAATTCCACAATTCCTTACAAACTTCTTAACACCCTTATACATATGTGGCCAATAATATTTTTCCTTAAGTAAACTCAATGTCTTATCAATTCCAAAATGTCCAGCCAATCCACAACAATGCTTTTCCTTAATCAAATTAATTCTCATGGAACTTCTTCATGGAACAATGCTTTTCGGTATCATACAACTCCTTCATTTCATCAAAACCAAGAACTGTAACTTTCATCTCTCAACAAAGAACATCTTCTGCTCAGTGCATCTACAACTCAGTTAGTAACTCCACTCTTATGCTTGATCACAAATGTGAAACTCTGTAAATATTCAACCCACTTCATATGTCTCTAATTCAACTTATGTTGACTTCCCAAATAGTGCAAAGCTTTATGATCAATATACAACACAAACTCCTTAGGGATCAAATAATGTCTCCACTTTTTCAAAGCTTGAACAATTGCATAAAACTCTTGATCATACACAGAATACTTCTTTTAGCATCATTCAACTTCTCACTAAAGAAAGTCGCAGGTTTATCTTCTTGACTCAACACAGCTCCTATTACACTGCCACTTGCATCACACTCAACTTGAAATACCTTACTGAAATCAGGCAAAGCTAACACAGGTAACTCGGCAACCTTTTGTTTCAAAGTCTCAAAACTCTTGTCAGCTTCATGTGTCCACATAAAATCTTTTTTATGTCCTCTCATAGTCTCAATCATAGCATTACAAATAGAACTAAAATTCTTAATGAACTTTCTATAGAAACTAGCCAAACCCTGAAATGATCTTACCTCACCCACATTCTCAGGTGTAGGCCACTCCAAAATTGTTTTAACCTTCTCAAGATCCATTTTCAAACTATCATCTGAAATTACAAATCCTAAATACACAATTTCTTCTTGCATAAAGGAACACTTCTTCAAATTAATCAGCAGCTTCTCATCTTTCAGTCTTTGCAACACTTGTCTAATATGCTCAAGGTGTTCTTCTTTAGTTCTACTGAATATCAGTATATCATCCAAATAACAATCACAAACTTGCCCAAAAATCTCTTGAGAACCTCATTCATCAACCTTATGAAAGTACTAGGTGCATTAGTCAAACCAAAAGGCATAACCAACCACTCATACAAACCATCTTTTGTCTTGAAAGTAGTCTTCCATTCATCACCTTCTCTGATTTTGATCTGATGATAGCCACTCTTTAAATCAATCTTGGTAAAATACTTTTCTCCACTCAAACAATCCATTATGTCATCCATCATCGGCATATGAAACCTATACTGCATTGTTATCTTGTTGATAGCTCGGGAATCAGTACACATTCTCCATTCTTCATTCTTCTTAGGTGCTAGCACAACAAATACAGCACATTGACTCAAGCTTTCTCTGATCAAACCTTTCTGCAACAGTTCTTGCACTTGTATGTTAAGTTTTTCATTCTCAGTAGGTGTCAATCTATATGGTGCTTTATTTGGAAAACTAGCTCTAGGAATCAGATCCATACAATGACTTGTACTTCTTACTAGCGGTAAACCATCAAGAATATCCTCTGCAACAATCTCCTTGTATTCATTCAGCAAGTTTTCAATTTTTGTTGGCACTCAATCTATACTATCTTCTGTTGCTCAGCCATTACTATTTTTTGTCACTCGGTCATTACTATCACAACTCAGCCTCTTAGGAATTATAGCAAAACAGACTTGGTTCTTCTTCATGTCCTTCTCAAATTGCTTTCCATTAACCATGCAAATTTTCACAGTAGTACAGTTTATCTCATTTGGAACTTCAATCAAATGTAACAATGTTTGCTTTCTTCCATTCACCCAAAGAGTATATTGATTCAATCTACCATCATGTGTAGCATATCAATCATACTGCCAAGGTCTACCCAATAGAATATGACAACAATCCATAGGCATAATATCACACAGAACTTCATCAAAGTAACTTCCAATCTTAAATTTCACAATACATTGCTCACTTACCAACAATTTATGCTCATCATTGATCCATGATACATGATAGGGTTTAGGGTGTCTCAACCTCTGCAATTGCAACTTTGTAACCAGCTCCTCTGATGTCAAATTCGTTGAACTGCCACTGTCAACAATCACTTTGCAACATTTTCCTGCCATCTTACATCTGGTTTTGAAAAGACTTCTCCTCAAGATAGGTTCTTCATCAACTCTTTTATTATGCAAAGTTCTCCTTACCATCAGATTTTCTCCATCCTCAGGCCTACTTAATGAACCCTCAATATCCTCTTGTACCATAGCATTTCTATGACTTTGTTCATTTCCATCAGTGTCTACACTCAAAGGATCTATGCCCTTCTTTTCCACATCTGAAACAATTACCACTAAACCACCACTAGAATAAGAATTACCTCTTCCACGATATGAACTAGTACCTCCTTGGTAAGAACTACCACCTATCCACTTGGTCTTGCTTTTATCTTCATTTTTCCACTCAGATTTGCCCTTATCTTGCGCAAAATTATCAAATCTACCACCTTCACCATAGGATCTACCTCTGCCTCTCTGGAATCTACCACCTCTACTTCTCTGTCTTTGCTCATGCTTCTTTGTCAAGATCTCCTCAGCTTTTAAGGCATATTGATATGCTTCTTCCACACTATCCAATTTCACAAGACTTATTTCATCTTGAATCCTAGATCTCAATCCATTCATATACCTTGCAACTTTCTCAACCTCATCATCCACACGTCCAAATCTTATGTCCAATCTATAAAATTCCTTAGTGTATTCCTTCACAATCATATCCCTTTGTCTAAGGTTTTGCATCTTCTTCAACAAACTAACTTGGTAATCAAGAGGGACAGGAACAGCTAGGGCCAAGGGCACACCTAATTATCCAGCCACCTTGTGGAGTAAACACAATAGAAGCACACAACACAAAGAACAACACCAAAGAGAGAAGGAACACAAAATTCTATTGATTCATACAAATTTCTACATACATGCCCAACTATGAGGCCTTCTAGGTTACAATGAACAAGATCTATCAATATCTATCTATCTCGCTACTTCCTCTTACTTCCTAACTCCTCATTAACTCATCCTACATCTAAACATCCTTATTTATACTTGCCAAAACGGCTTACAGAAGATTCTAGATCATTACATAATAGAAGGCCGACCACAAAATGGTCTACACATATCCCAATACAAGATCCCAACATTAAATTCGTGACCTAAATTAAATATAGAAGTCAGCTCCAACTAAAATCAATCACAAACAAACTCGGTCAAAGAAGAACTGAGCATCAACAAATAACGGGTTCACTCGACACAGGAAGGAACGCTCGACCAACACTAGACAGCTCGGCACATATAGAAACTTGCCCAACATTGGGCAGCTCGGCACATACTGCAACTTGGCAATGACTGCAACTCAGCACTTACTGGCAAAATGAACAAAATAAGCAGGATAGCAAGGCAACCCAAGATGCTCATGCATCAATGAGAAAGTATAACCACCATTTTTTAACTTTTGTTGATACATGTATGAATTGTGTTTCATATGTCAATTTGTAATTAACAAAAATAATTACCTTATTTGTTTGTGTAAATTCATTTACATTCTAGCTATAATGAATCACCATAGATCCTTTTTTGTTTTATGACACTTTTTATTCTCACCTTGCAATTGGTGAGATTAAAAAGCTTCAAATGTCATATTCAATTTCTTATAGATTTGAACAATCAAAACTCCTAAACCAAAGGGTCAATCTCTCGCTTCTGAATCAAAGCTCTCTACAGTAAGTGTTGCCCCTGAGCTGGGGGCTCTTGTAGCAATACATCGAATTGCTCAGTCTTCTACTTTTGCAATTATGGTGCAGCGGGTTGTTGTCATACCTGGTCGACTACAAAAGGCAATGCATGTTGATCCCTTAGTCTTTTCTCAGCTTGAGTTGGAGCTCGATATTGTCACTCTTGGCACTGGAGGTGGAGGGGTTTTTAAGGATGGAGTCCCCCCCCCCCCCCCCCCCTCACAATTTGTTGTTGTCGATGGACAGAGCTATGCTCATGCTACTACTAATCCTTCAAAGGGTAAAGATCGACCTATTGCATGTGCTAAGGCCTCCCCTGTGGTGTTGTGTGGCCTGAATGTAGTAGATAATGTGGATTTCTACCAATGTCGTGGGTTGGTTTGTAGATTCACTGATCTCTTACCCTCTCTTTCAAATCTGCATTGTTGGGTAACAAGTTTGTGCTGATCCTTAGTCTCTGGTAACATTGAGCTTTTCCCTTGTGCAGAAGTGTATTTTATTGCTACATTTTCTTCTTTTGAAGATCGTAATTTGGTGTTGAGCAAGTTGTGGATTTGGGGAAATCAATCTCTTTCTGCCAAACCATGGACAATCTCCTTCAACCCTCTTACTGAACCACTCAATGTGTGTTTAGTGTGGGTTCGACTTCCCAATCTTCCGCTCCATTTTTGGGAGATTTCTTGCTTTGAGGCCATTGGAAACTCTATTGGTCATTTCTTGAAGGTGGATGAAGCTACAGCTTCATTGGGTCACTCTACTTTTGGTTGAAATGGATATCTCTGCACCACTTTCTGGGGATGTGGTGCTCATGGTTGGGGAGAGACATTAAACTCAAGCGTTGGATTTCGAGGGTTTTCCCTTTTGATGTTGGTGATGTTTCTCTACTAGGCATATGGCTACAAATTGCTCTCTTTTGTGTCGTAAAGGTGTTGCTACTTGGTTGAAGAATGCAAATGATGATCATTTAACCATCTGAGCTTCTGATTCTCTCTTTGATTCTACCTCTAAGGACTCCTCACAAATCGACGATGAGGATGAAGCTCCTGCTGAAAATTTGGGTCATGCTCCTATACAAATCTAGGTGATGCACCTGTTGTAAACCATGAGAATACCACTCCTGCTCCTACGGGTGTAGCCCCCTCTAGCCGTGTGGACTATTCCTTGCCTTCTACTTCTACTTCTGCTCAGCTCCAAGCTTCAGCTGCCAATGTACAACTTTCTCAGCAACCCAGCGTTTGTGCTGACAACTACCCAAATGGTATTTCATTAGTTGGAGATCCTAAGGACAGCATCGTCTGGACACTTGTCCAACGGCACAAGAAAAATGGTTCTTCAAACTCACACTCTTCTCCACAAGTGGTGAGTGAGTGGCCTTCCCACCATTGAGGAATGTTGTTGGCCTTTGTGATAGTGTACTATTTATTTTGTGTTTTTTGTCTTGTCTTTGATAGCACCTATTGGGTTTTTAATAAGTCATTGATGGCTTGTAGCAGCTAGCACCCGTCTTAGTTGTGTTATTCTCTTTGACGCCTTCAAGCTATGGTTGAATAAGGGTCAGCCCCTTGTTAGACTGCTTATTATAATTTTTTTAAAAACCACAATATCATAATTCACTTAATACTTACATTCCTTCACAACCCCAATCAGAATAAGACAATTATGAATGGAAAGAACCAGTTTTTTTTCCAAAATATTATGGACATAGGAGCTTGAGTCTTTAACGGGAGGATTTTGTATTTATTATTAATTCCTTGGGCTACCTTAACAAGCAGAGATGCACCGAACCATGATGCAGACCAAGGTTCAAAAACCAGTAACCTGAGAATTCAAAATGGTTTTGTTTGATGAGTTGACATCATATGTTGTATCAACAAAAGTCATACCAACAAATGCTGGGCAATTTCTTCCTAATGAATCAAATTTAAAAAAATTGAAAAGTAAACCCCAAATTGTTGATTCAAGTCCTCTTTTTTCAATATGGATTCTTTTTTCAATCTGGATTTTATGTCACGAGAAGGTTGATCCATTCTCTGTTTAGAATCAGCTTTTAACTTTTTATAAATATCAAGATTGAAGAGATATTCTTCATTCAGTTCCTTGATTCGATCATTCATTGTGCTTGTCCAATCACCTGGATCTTCCAGATCCAGATCTTTTTCCATCTGTATAGAAAATGGTTCTAATGGACCTTGCACCACCTTTAAAGAAATTTGAATATAAGACATAGGCCTAGTCCGAATCAAAATAAAAACCCTTTGGTGTCCAGAGGGTAAACAGTCGTACCAGCTCTGTATGTCAGTTCTGTGCAGTTTCCTTGCTTGCCAAGCAATTAAATTTATGTTTTCGCTTATAGGCCAACACATGTTACATTTGGTAAATGAAAAATGTTAAGCATTTCAGTTCGCTGGAATAACTCTCCCCATGTATTTACTTTTTCAGGCTCGCTGACATTTACTCTTTGTTGGATGACCGTACACTCATACAGTCACTGAGAGACTGGTAAATTAATTCATTGTTTCACACTTAGAACAGGCCTCATATTTTTGTAAAAGTTAGATGCACTTCAGTTGGTAGAACTACTTCCCAAAGTACGGTTCTTCAATGCAAGGCTTCCCAATATTTGTGCTATACGAACAGCAGTTATGGAGCCAAACCAGGATGAATTTGGAGTGAATGTTGGAGCAACTTTACAATACAAATGCCCATTGGGAATTTCGTCCTACCCCAACTTCTCCATTATGAATGATCAGCTTACTTCCTGTTGTTACCTTTGTCAATGTAGATAATCATTTTCCTCCACTTAGCCCATTCTGAAACATATCGATTTCCTCTCAGTTGTCACTTCTGTGATGTATATGTGGAAAACATTATATGCGTGCTAATTATAATCTTTGCTTAAACATTTTACAATACAAATGTCTATTGGGAATTTCCTCCTACCCCAACTTCTCCATTATGAATGATCAGCTTACTTCCTGTTGTTACCTTTGTCAACGTAGATAATCATTTTCCTCCACTCAGACCGTTCTGGAACATATTGATTTCCTCCCCATTGTCACTTTTGTGATGTATATGTGGAAAACATTTTATGCGTGCTAATTATAATATTTGCTTAATCATGTTCTACAGTTTAAAATGACTATCTAGTATTAAATGATATATGCAAGCTACTAGATTATTTACAGAGACCTTTAAATTGTCTTTCTTCTTCGAGTCCATTTGAGATATCAACTTTCTGAACCTATCTAGCAAATACTACGATATAACTGTGCAATTTGTGGAACCACCAGAAGGCAGCGGCTCTACCAACTTCCTGATCTTATCTAGCAAAAACTTTCTGATCTTTTACATTTGTCGTAATCCTTGAAGTAGTCTTGAAATTTTTTACAAATATGCCAACTTTTGTGCACGAGATTGGAGAAATATAGAACTTTTGATTCAAAACTCCAAATCAAGGACAAATCTGAAAATAAGATCTTCAGACTAAAAGCATTTGTTCCATTATTCCCTTTCTACCATCTCGTCATTCTTGGATTCTGAGTCTATTATAAACCTGTACTTAAAGAGTCTTTTGTGCTAAGTTATACACAACATCATAAGAAGCTCTTCATCGTTACAAAAAGGACATTGAATTTGGCATCCTACCTCACTTGAATTTATAAACACTGAAATTTACAAGTCAATTTAGCAAACATAATATCCATTTGGTCTCTCAAAGTTTTGGTTTTCACCCCCATACTAATCTGAATCACTAATATCAGAAATGAATGATTGCAGAGAATGTGCTATTCCAGAAACTCAATTAAATTTTTTTGTGCTCCTTTACCCTTATTACATAAATATTTGTTATTTTGCCTAACAAAAAAGCAGACATCCATACTGCATGCATCGATGTCCATGCTCAATATTAAAACCCAACATGATTGAGAATTCATAAAATCTTGCTTTCTCCACTGAGCAAGAATTTGAGGAGAAATGTCAAAGAACAGGCATACAAAGATAATAAATTACCAGACAAAACCTAGCATAACTTTCAATTCAAGGGTTGCCCTCATAGTTCGATTACGGATTAAGCTATGCTACTAGTTCCAGCTCCATAAGGAATTCGTTTGCTCCCAAGGTTGAATTTCAAAATAAATTAGCATCCAAAGATTCTTTCCCCGCATGAATATTCAGTTTCGGTACTCTAAAGACTAAACATTCTCACCTATTATGTCAACCCTTTGCACTATTGTCATTGTTTTACTTGCTTGATGAACTAATGTTTCATCAAAACTGAAACTGACTTAACCACCTAAGAACTCTTTCAAAACTCAAAAATAAGGTGGAGATTTGATAGCTTCCTCACAAACTTGCAAAAATAATTACGGAGCTGAACTTTGAATAGAACACTCTGCGAATTCTGGGATTGGAAGCCCAAGATTCTGCATTTGCCCATAAGCCCACAGCCAGCTCTCTGGTTCGACCTCCCCACCAAGTGCACGCACGACAGCCCCACCAGTACAGCAGCCTATTTTACAACAATCTGCTAATGGCAAGCCTTTTATCATTCCATAAAGAAAACCACTAGCAAATAAATCCCCAGCACCAGTAGTATCGATGACATTTGTACCTTCAATTGCCAGAACTCGAGCAGTCTGTAGCAAGATAGCCATAAATATCACAAAAGAAGCAAAAAAGATCATGTAATGCATAGTTACAATTATTAACATTTTTGTACAAGCTCTAATAACCTCATTTCCATGTCGAGCAATGCAACCCTTGGGACCAAGCATTACTACAGCCCAAGAGCAATATTTTCCCAAAAGTGCCAAAGCAGATTCGGCATCTCTGTCAGGCTCGTCCCTGCAAATACAAAAATAACAGTATGCTTGACATCCAAGAGTCGTACATAGGTGTCTGTATTGAATAAGTTGAGTCATCCAATTTCAGTGTAAATAATTTACTTCTTACTAATATTAATTTGGTCAACAAGTGTTTGGGTCATGATCACTTACTAGTAGCAAATAAAACCCACAAAGACCACACAAAGCAATATGTTTCATGCAACAAGAACAATATAGAGCCAGTTACCTCATCAATTCTCTTGCTTCATCTTCATTAGCAAAACAAAGATCGATCTGCCCAGACTTCAACAGATCTAGCAGTTGTGGTCTAAAGTTCCGAACCACCTGCCCATAAGCACCCAAATATTATTAATTCTTATACATGCTGTGCAAAACTGCAATATTTGAAATGACTATAACACATATTCCATTAAAGATACAAATATTACAATACTAAGAACACATTCAAGGTGTGTGGCACCTCAAAACTGGCCAAATCCATTGAGACAAATGCACCCTCCTGCTTTGCCAAATAAACAGATTTCTCCACCAACTCTTGCCCATAGAATCCATATCCATTCAGCACAACCCACTAGATACAAACAACTCACAAGTCATTCCAATGCTGTTTGTTTAAATTCACAATCTTTGATGTATGAATATTATAAGCAAAATATGCATCATGTCAAATCCCAATTGTCAGTTTGCGATCACTCCCTACTGGAATATTTTATTGCGACATATAGCTCGGCAGAAGGTCCTAAGCTTAAATTGTAAGATCTATATATTGCTTAGAAGAAATACTAAATCCATCTAAAATCAAGCATGTCCACTAAAAGCTTTGTCAAGAATCATTTTGCCTGAATGATTAAAGTACCTTAGATCCTTTGAAATCATCAGCATTTAACTCATTAGTCTGCACAAGATGATCAACAGCATTAACTAAATACGCCTCAACACAAAACAACCACATGAATATGACTTAGACCAATATCTATCTAAGAAACAAGCATAATGTACCTGGAGTCTCACTGCATCAGACAGGCATGTACGCATTGTCCGGTTGCCTTTAGCATCTACCAGGCATGCACACTGTTGTATGGATCAGAAAATGATTGTCATTGCAGAAAATTATTTTTGAACATATGAAAAATATTTAAATTCTTCAATACGTCAAAGGTCAACCTAACATGCTTTTTGCAGAAGAAAGCAAAAGCATCTAAAAAGATGGCAATAGTGAACCTGTCCTGTGGGCCCTGTTTTGATTCTTAATCGTGAAAGATTGACCCCTGATGTATTCATGTTTTTTACAAACATCTGTCCTTGGTCATCATCACCACATGCCCCAACTATGGCACAAGAAATCCCAAAGCCTGCTGCCAGGCCCCGAATGGTGTTTGCAACACTACCACCAGCAATTGTTCTAATTGGAGAAATATTTTCTGAAAATGGAACCATATGCATACTCACTTCAGCTAATATATGCTCCAGCTCCTCCACTGTCACCTGTTTCCAGCAAATATACCAAATGGGAATTTAGTCCACCAAACCGACGACTACAAAGGATCCATTCTTGCAAGTGCTATTCCTCTATGGTTCAGCGTATGAAACATCATATTTAGTTTCAACATTCTCTCAATAATGACTTTCGAAAAAGTTATAAAAACTACAATTCAAAATTACATCATATTCATGCCTACGTAGTATTTTCTAGTAAAAGGAAATTAATATATTTGTAACGGAAATGGAATAAATATCGAAAGCATCAACATCAATCTTGTTTCTGAGATGGTACACAAGGTACCTTTGAATGACTAGTACATAAACATGACAAGTTAAAACCATGATGAGAGAATGGATGAAAGTTTTGAACTAAGGAAATGGACTCCATATTGATTCCTTGATAAGAATAGAGAGTTGTTCCATTAGATGCAACCAAAGGAACATGAGTATTAGGAGTTAGAGCTTAGAAAGATAAACTTCAAGTCTCCACTCCCTTGCTTCCAAAGGGATTTAATAACTTAAAGAGAACCTTGCAAGAGGATCCAACGGTTATTGGATGGAGCTCTAAATGTCCTTTAGGTATTAGTAGTTAGAGTGGTTTTATTTGATGAAACCAAAGAAACATGGGATTAAATAACTTAAGAGAACCTTGCAAGGGGATCCAATGGTTATTGGATGTAGCTCTAAATGTCCTTGACGTTTCCATTGAGTAAAATTCTGACAGCTACTTCAAGCTACAATATATATACCTTACTGAAGGGCCATCCAGCACTTCAAGGGATGTGAGGCAAAAATATGAATGTTTCTTTGTGAGAAATTCTAACCAACAAGGGACCACATAGGAGGCACGTCTTGTGTGATAAATTCTTGGCCAACCTTACCAAGATACTTCAAGCTACACTATTCATACCTTATTCGAAGGGCCGTCCAGCACTTCAAGGACTGTGAGGCAAGTATATGAATGTTCTTTTGTGAGAACTTCTAACCAACAAGGGACCACATGGAAGGCATGTCTTGCATGAGAATTTTT
This sequence comes from Chamaecyparis obtusa, assembly GCA_027943335.1. Classification (NCBI taxonomy): domain Eukaryota; kingdom Viridiplantae; phylum Streptophyta; class Pinopsida; order Cupressales; family Cupressaceae; genus Chamaecyparis; species Chamaecyparis obtusa. The sequence goes on along the minus strand of BSBK01007776.1, from coordinate 542,821 downwards.
TGCCCAAATTTTACCAAGATAAACTTAAGGCAGGCAGTCTCCAACAAATGCAAGACAAAACAAGACCATGATCATCAAAACTACAAACTTGGAAAGAAAACGGATGACATTGTTTCCCAACAGGTAGAAACTTAAAAAAATTATAAAAATGATTATTTTTTTTTAATTGAACTGTTACTTTATGAGCAAAGCATATTTATTAATTTAATTAATAATTTGGCAAGCTTTGTACAGCATATTTTATATCAATGAAAATGTTCCTATTTCTCATGCAAACTTGAAGATACGTATTTTCAACCTAGTTGCCGGATTTGCCTGTACAGGCCCAGATCCGGGTCCGGATTCGCGTCAGATCCATGACGGATCTGGGCAGGGTCCTTGCAAAACCCTGTGGATCTGTCCGGATCCGCGGACGGATCCAGGCAGGGTCCTTGCAAAACCCTGTGGACCCACAGGGTTTTGCAAGGATCCACAAGGTTTTGCAAGGACCTTGCCCGGATCCATCACGGACCCGGGGGGATCCAGCACGAATCCTTGAGGATCCCATGTGGATCCATGCGAATCCCTAGGGACCTGCGGCCTATGAAGGCATAAAGCACTTAATATGTCTATTTTTTTATTTATTTTTCATCTAACCCTAAATTGATAGGAGGATTTAAATCAAAATTATACTTAAATGTTATATTTGTATAAATACAAGTTAAATACATTCCAAGATGTTTGAGATAGGTTTCAGCTTCATTGGAGTTAAGATGCAAATTCTAGATTCAAAAAATTCCAAACTTAGCCAAATTTCAGGATTCAACAAGCCTTGAACAGGGTTACCTCCCACAATCCATCATGGTTTTCTAAGGTCAACTGAAGCTGGCAAAAGGATTCTCAAAGGGTTTTAACTCGTTTTATCACAAATCACTTGGTTTCGATCCCATCTCTATGACAGACTTAGCTTAGCTCTCGCCCAAATCCCAGTCAAACATGACTTTCCAATAGGCCAAAATCACTCAAACCTCATTTGCCGGACCTAGGGACTTGAAAACAACCACCAACAAACACTACCTAAGACCTAGTTATGAAGACTTTGACATTTGGCATTGATCAATGATCAAGCATCATAGATTCATAGTATGAAATGATTTAGTTTTTAGAATTATGTATATTTCTCTTATATTTTTGGATATTATTTATATATATATATATATACTCACGAATCCTTACGAATCCAAAATGGGAAAAAAGAAATTCACGAACCGGATTCTCAAACCCGAATCTGTCCCCAAACCCGAATTGGCAACTAAGACTTTAAATGATTATCTGTGTAAATTTGAATTGTTAATTTATGAGCCAAATATGCTTCATTGAATCATTAATAACATATGACACATTTTGTACGGCACATTTTATATTAACAAAAATGTTCAGATTTCCCAGCCAACATTGCAGCAGGAGTGAAATTCATGTATACGACTGTCAAGTGGTCAGTCACAAATTGCTTCCCTTAACAGTAGAATTTGCAACAAGAAAGACAACTAGCCAACCTTGTCTGACAATACAGATAATAAGTTCAAAAAATAAAAATAAATAAAGAGGTACCCAGGCAAAGCAACAAACAAAAAAAGCTTAGAATTTTTGGATTCCATTCTGTGCATAAGCTATTTACCAAATGGCAAATGTTGCTAAATTCATTTTGCAGATCTTTTCTCCCAGATGTTTCAACTCTGTCCTCTGAACTTTCCTGGATCCAAACTAATTCTAGGTTCATTTATTTTTATCTTCCAGGAAGTGCATTCAGGTGTCATCAGTTTTATTCTCCATTTGTTTATTTCCACTTTCTTCTGTACTTAGCAAGCTTATATATCCAATTTAATGAATCAATCGATCCGATTTCAGCATGAATACATTATATGAATTTTGAAGTCTCAAACTTCTTAGCTTTCCCAGATCCAAAAACTGATTTCATGGATTTGATTGATCTTTGAAACCCGGTTTTGATTTAATTTATAGTACTCGGATTTAAACCTTTTGACTTTTGCTTTCGCAGACACAAAATTGTATGTGCTCTGTTTAATAACTTGGTTGATCCAGATTCCTTAAGACTTTGTTGTTGCAGCTAGATTACTTTTCTCTGATTTCCCGAATCATCAAAGTACCAAAATCAGATTTAAAATATTTTGTGTCCAAACTGTGGCAAATTGATTGTGACATTTGATGTATCCTCTGTTATGTAGACACATGTCCTGTGGGGACCAGGTTGTTGGTTCAAAAAAAAAAAGCTTGGATTTGAAATGAGGTTCAAAGCCCAATGTTAATCTGTTTTTGCTTCTAAATTCTTTCATAAAGCCTTGGGGTATTGTGTCTGCTATACTTTTCTCTGAAACCTTAGAGCTGCCCATACTCTTGAATCAGGTTTAATGTATTTATATTTAATCAGATTGATTTTACAAAGCTGATGAAACATTTTCTTTATGCAGATACACCCAGATCGCAATGCCTTGCAAGAGATTAAGCAAGTGATAGATCTCACAAGCAATCAAGACCGCACTACGTGCCAATATGCTTCAAACTGTAAAAAGAATGAAATAGCTGGGAGGTTTAAAAGTTAGGCATTAGAGTAGCAGATTAAGTAGATTAGAGGACTATTACTATCTAATTGACCATTCAAATCAATTTGAGTTTCAGCATATAAATCTTCATGAGAAAGCAAACAAAGTCATATTTTTACTTCTGCAAATCCGGTTTACGTGGACTCTTAATGTTACTTGTGCATTTATCTGTGGTTTTGCAAGACATCTTTCTTGTCGGTTTTCCTTACATGATTGCTTTAGCGATGTGGAAGGTTGTGTTGAGCCAATCAGTGCATAGCATGGTTTGGAGGATTTATGAAACTCGAAGCCTAATCCTTACCTTTCTCTTGTTTCTTTTTCCTCGGTGTTAATTTAGAAGTGGAAGAATACTGATTTTATTGAACAATATTCAATAGGCTTCATTCTAAACATAGCAATCTGACTCAAGTAGTTTAATCTCATGCATGGCCATTATTCGTAAAAGGAATGAAACAAAATCTTCAAAGTGTGAGTAATGTGATTAACACATTAACTAGAAAATGACCAATAAAAAAGCCCCTTGTGTGCTGGCTCATATCTCCCTACTAAAGCTATCTCAAAAGCCTAGACTAAGTAATTGGAGCCTTAGAGAATTGTTTTTATTTCCTTTCAAGAGAGTGTTGGCATAAACTTAAGTTGCTGTGCCAAAACACAAATCAACACAGCTCAAAACCATCAATGATTAGAAACAAAAACATCAATGTTGGGCATCCATATTTAAGGAAAAGGGTGTTTGCACTTTTCTGGGTTCAAGCCTAATGTCAATTTGGTATATAAGAACCCTCATGGAACCATGATAAGGTTTGTTCCCATTATCTTATATATTGCTCAAACAATGTAACCCCAATTATGTAAGATCTCTTGTGGAACCCCACAAGAATTTAATTCCATTTACCTGACATATAGATCGAATATTGTAGCCCTTAGTGTATGAGACCCCACGTGGAAGCCCATTTAGGAATTCATCTCCATTTTCCTAAGGCACTGCCCAATTGCATAACCTTAGGTTTCAACTGCATGATCAACCTTGGGTGTTGAACCAAACCTTGCAAATCCACTTATACCAAGGGTACAGACACAGAAAAGGCACACATTGCAACTTTCTGCATTATATAGAGGCACCAAAAAGACCAATGCTCTTGACTCTTCAATGCAAACAACTAATGGTTACTCAACATTACTAGTAGCTGCTTTCCAGAATGGGCAACACTAAAAGGAGCTTCAACCATCAAAAGCCCACAAAACAGAGGCACCATGCCTGTTTTTTCCCTCAAGTGTCAAGTTCTAACTTCTAAGTAATGTAGGCTCAAATTGTTTACAGTAGGCAGAACTAATGGAAACCAATGTAACAAAGCCTATAAGCTCAGCAATCAAATAATTCTCTTTACATTTCCATAATTTCCAGAGACCATTTCCTGCTCTCCAAGGGAGCATACACTATTAGAGTATTGTTGTGTGCCAGCATGGTCTCTTACAAAAACACGTTTTCTATTGGATAATTTGGCCTGGAGTCACTGGGCATTTCACAGACTGACAAATGAAAAATGAAGAACAATATATGGTAAAACCTTTTTTTCTATTCACATTTTTATTGTTTTATTAGATCAATTTCAGAAAATATCCATTCCTAATAAAATAAGACTTTGCTAACTTAGGTGTTAAACTTAAAACTACTTAGTAGCATCATTTTAATTAGCATACCCCGACTATAAATTCCCAGATTCTTAGAAGCATACGTATCTAAAACAACAAAATCCATCCAATTTCGTCAAATACCCATTCTTTCTACAGTGAGTCTGAGGAAACAAAAAGAAAGACTCATGTTAATTTAATCTAAATCCACAGCATTAATCCTCCTCCTGACCAGTATTAACATGCTATATGCAGGCGCTTATGTTTCTGGAGGTCCCCTTGTCTCTTTATTATTTCCAATGTGAATGTTGGTCTAGAAGTTGAAGATTCAATTAAATACAGTCGCATATCTTTCATCCACATTACTATCTACTCCCATGTAAAGCAAGATTTTTGGGAGCCCCATCAATGAAAACAACAAATGCCATCCAATTTGACCAATTTCTACAAACTTCATCAAATGTTGTGATCCTTAATCAAACAAGACTCCGACTAACCATGAAGAAAAACAATACAATAACAGCCATTTTCATTAGGTTACATCAATCTAAGCAAGAACAACTATAAAAAAACAATTATCTAAAAGAACCCAAATGGTAGAAACAACAAACGCTGTCCAATTACACTGATTTAGATTAAATCAAACAATTACTAATCCTTAATGCAATTAATACTATAAGTACCCGCACAGATAACGAATTCAATAACGGTCGTTTCAAACTCTAAAGACAACAAAACTCTTCAGAACCCATATGGTCAAATTGCACGGCATACCCAATCCATCTACACGAAACTCTCACGAGCCACTTAGAAATGCAAACCGACGAGGCATTTCCATTACTGCACATTAATCCAAGAAAAACCAACTATAAACAAAACAGGACCTTTGAGGAACCCATTTAACAGAAACAGAAAACACCACCCAACCCAACAACAGTCATTTTCGTCAGTTTACATCAACTAAGCAACACTCGCATTAAAACACACAATACTCCTAAAACCCATTGCAAATCTCAAAACACCATCCAACTCTAATGATTGAGGTCAATCTAATCCATACCCATTATTCATATCAGATGAAAACAGATTGCAGAGGATAACATACTCTCTGAGAGCCACCTCTTTCTCCTGGAATGGAATCTAGCAATGTCCAGTCCACCCTGGCAACATGATCCACCAGAGCTACAGGCTGAAGCCCCAGAATTGTAGGACAGTTGTATTCCTGTGCGAGGGCGGGGGTAGAGCAAGGAAGCTCATGATCTGCACCCATTTGCCAGGAATACAGGAGTGGGAGGATTTCACTAATAGCCTCGTTGCCTTCTTATACGTACTCCTAGACACTTTAATAACAAACGGGCAAACAGGTGACACCGTCTAATTTGGGGTTTTCAGCATTTGACTCAGAAGTCTATTTTAAGTCGCTCAAAAATTACGTATACCCAGGACTAAAGGTAGCTTTCTAGACCTCTGCAGGCCATTCCATTTTCTATAATATATTATTTTTCTGTGGGTATTGGGCCCTTACAATAAAGGTAATTTTCAATAAGATTTTTTTGGATCTTAAAGACAGGTATTTTATGTTTTAATCTTTTGTGGAGCCTCCTTTGTGGTAATAACTCAAGGCTGGGGCTGGAGTCTCATATGAGTTCCTTAAAAATAGAGCTTAAGCTCCTTGAAGATTTTTAGGAATATTTTAAAGTTAGCAGAAAAATTTCTACCCTACCCTATTTTCAAGTGTTCAAATTTTAAGATCTAAAAAGTCTTTAAAAATAATTTTAGGACTTCCAGTTCTTTAAAAATAGAGCGTAAGCCCCTCTGATAGGACCCCAGCCTAATGAATGAATGAAGAATTTTAATGACATCCACGAGACCATCAATCTAAGGGACCACAAGAGCACAGCCCTAAACTAAATCCATAGTCACTCTCTTGCTGTGAATCTTGACGATCAAATTAGTTGTATGCTTGATCTTATCCTCTTCAAATAAACTGCACATGCTGCCATCTTTTAGGATGTCCCTGTACGGAGCCTGAATGTCATCATAAGTCATGCATTCGAAGAAAAGAAAAAGTGCCATTCCATTTCAATCGCACCCTTTTCGCAGAACCTACAAATCCTCTCTTCCCACTCTTCTTTGGGCCTTTTCCATCTACCACTCTGGCATCTCATGGTGAGAGCCCGTCCTCAACTGAGCCAACAACACTCTAGGTTTACCTTTAATAGCTGCCCCTTGATAAGCTTTATTTCCATATTATTAGACCATGTGGCAGTCTGAAATTTATCCATGACAAACTTCTTTATTTCCATATTTGTGTTTGGGCAATCTTGTAGCTTGATGTTCCAAATCTTGTAGCTAAGAAACCCTTATAAAAAATTCTTAAATTCTTTCTCTTTTTTTTTTAATATTAATTTATATTGAGAAATCTTTTATTTTATTTATAAATATTACTTATATTGTGATTTTTCTTACATCAAAATTTATTGTTACAGAATTTTAGCAAATCTTGTAAAATAATAGGAATATGTTTAATTATCATGGTATATTTTTCTATTTTAAAAATAAAATTCTTATAGAAGGTGGAAATCGTTAATATATATAAGGGGTAAACTCTATAATATTTACTTAATACCATTAATTTAAAATAATTTTGTGAAATAAAAAGTGCATCCAGTTTGTAATGTTCATAAGGTTCAAAATTACTTTTAAACCATTAGTTTCCATTAAGAACAACTATTCAAAAGCAATTTCAACCCAACACTACAAATTGTAAGTACATTTTACTATGGAATATGATGAGGTCATTAGATTATTTCTAAATAAGTGGTGGCACTAAATATTGATGATATAATCCTAAAGTAACTAATAATTTTGATATATTATACAATAATTTATCAAATTTAGATTAGAAAAAACTCCTATAATAATGTATTGAAGATTAGGGTGCATCTTTGAGTTAAAAATTTTAATAAAATAAAAGTTCTATGATTTAAATAAGAGTAAATTAAAGTTACATAAAAATATTAATTTCCCAAATTTAACTAAACACTCGAACACATTCAAACTAATTTAGTAATTACAGAAAGAACAACAAAACTCAAGATAGATTTAAAAAATTATTTATTTTCATTCACCAAATCTGCTTCTACAATGATGAAAAGATACTTAAATAAAAGAAAACTCTCAAAAGAAACTAAAAATTACCTTTTTTGGTAGTTTTCACAAAAAAAATAATTTTTTGACATTTTTGGTAATTTTTAAAACAACTCATAAAACTAAGATAAGATGAACTGCCAACTAACCTTCGAAATTAGAAATAATATTTGAAGTTATTAAAAAAATAACTTTCTAAAAAAAAATTTAATTTGAATGCATGCTTCTTCATTGGATCTAATCCTTCCCATTATACCAAATATCTATTGTATTGACTCGGAGAAAAGAAAATTGAAGCCCTCTCAAATGAAGTCTACTTTTTCCTGGTCTTCCAATTCTTTGGCAATTTGTCATTCATCTTTGCAACTGCCCCTGGGTCTGTCTTCCTCTTCTTTTTCTTAACCCATCTCCTATTTAGCATCATCTCAACTTTTAAGCTCCAAAATTCTATTTCATGTGCATATACCTCAATAGCATCATCATTCTTTTTACCAACAATTTGAACATTAGTTTCAAATAATTGAAACTGACAGGGAGACTCATCTGCAACTAACTTTACCTTGCTTTCTTCAATGCTTAATGCCAAAACAATCAAAGGTATACTCACCATTTCATTTTCTACCTTTTCCTCTATTATTTTTGTCGTTGCTTGCTTTTTCCTCTTTTGAATAATCTTTCTTACAGGCCATGTGATCCTTTTCTTAACTTATAGGTGTCATTATTGCATCTCTAGTTCATTATCTTCCCTATATGTTCCAATGTTTGCTTTATTTCTCTAATCTTTCTCTCAGTCTCTACTTGCCTCATCTTTTCCTCTTTCCTCTTCTTCTTTTTATCTTCTTTTTTATTTTCTTGTTTCTTCTTTGATGAATCATCACCTTGCAGATATCTCTTCAACAAATTCATCTCTTCAAGCGAATCTCTCTAACCTTGCTTCCACATTGTCTTTGCCTCACCTAGGTCGTTTATCTTCTCTAACCAGACTTTTGACAACCAACTTCTCTCTTCAACTTGCACAAACACACAAACACCAAACTCTCTTTCCCAAACCTTATGGGCTCTAATACTAAATGATGCACCACACTCATACACATTTAAAAATTGGAAACAAGATGAATTGTCAACTAACCTTAGAAATTGGAAACAATATTTCAAAGTTATTTTAAAAAACAACCTTCTAAGAACAAAACAAAAAAAAACACTAAAATCTTAAAAAGTCACTAAAAGCTCTTATATCTCTCAAAAGAAAATATTAAGTTATATTCTCAAAGTAGACAAGGTCTTAACACTATATTTTATTAAGTCCTAAATATTGAAGTAACATCACTTGAAATAAAGTTGTGAAGGTTATTCATTCTTATCCAACATTTCTTTTAGTCAAAAAATTTCAAATGTATGTTATTTGATTTCTACTTATCAAACATCTTTTATAATAATCAATTTTAAAATACACCTAAACTATTATTATTTGATTTTTTATAATTACTTGTTAACAATAAGAAAATTTTAAGAGTCCTAACAAATAGAATGACATAAGAATTATATTTAATTATCATATAAATTTATAATTAAATAATAACAATTCATTATTATTTATTTCAAATAAATTTACATTTACAGTGAGTGTTATATTTTTACCATTTTATACTAATAACAATTCATTATTATTTATTTCAGATAGATAAATTTACACTGAGTATTATAATTTTACCATTTTCTATAACATTTGAACTAAAACAAATGATAAAAAAAAATTAAAATTAACTTTTTAATCATTTAAAATAATATACAAATGTTTATCATTGTATGAAATCATTATATGGAAGAAAAAAAAAATTCTTTTATTAAAATAAGCTGAAAGTTTTTTAAAAATAATAATAACAAACAAACAAACTTGATTAAATTGGTAGAAATGTTATGTGGCTCAACAAAATATTATAAATATTATATTCTTCATGATTGTATTCATACACCTAACAAATCATGGAGTACTTGGGAGTTTCAATATCAAGGATAAGGTTCTCGTGGATGGGACGTGTAAGTCCTCCTAACCGAAATAAGGTACAATGAAAAATTGAATTAGATGTACTAAATGTATACACAGATGTACATAAAATTATGACTATTTTGGGTGAACAAAATAATGATGGTTAGATTGGAAAAAAAAACTGCACATTCGCAGGTGACATATCACCAATTTGATTCTTTCTATAGAAATAGATAGCTTACATAGATATTTTTGCAGGTGACATATTGTCAATTTTTATTTTGATGTTTTTAAATAAAAATAGTTAAATTATATAAATGTTGACATCTTTGTTTTCATATCAGTTTTAGATTTTGACATATAAAAGAGTACTCGTCTAAATCAAATTTTACCTTTCAACTAAACTATCACAAATAGGAAAGTCCAATCAATCAAAATTACATTGAGGTTCGTACCTCAAAAAAAAAAAAAACTTCAATAAATGACAAATCAAAAAGCACAAAAGCTTTGACCCAAATTCAGAAGAAGATTTCAACCAATTATTACTCATTTATACTAAATCACATTTTATGTTTTTTTCTTTTCTAATCAAAGATGATTATTATTTGATAATTATCATTTTTCTAAACATTAAAATGTCGTTGAAAGCTCATGCATATGAAATCCAGTCTAAATACCTGAATGCTTTGTCACCCATCTTGGGATGCTAACCTGCATGTTGTTTATACTTTACATGGTTTTTTATACAAGTACAATCATTTTCTATCATGTGCAGTCCAGTTTATCGTATGTACAATTCAATTATCATTTAATTTTAATGTGATATTTTACATGTAATGATATCCTTACATAGTGAATGGCATCTTTGTATCATTACAAATATTTCAATTTGCAAAATCATATTTGAACTCATCAAACCAAATATGGGATAACTGTTGATTTTATGTACATGGGCAATCATTTATATAGCCTACAGTTTTGTAAATGGATACTAACCATCGATACAAATCGTTTGTTTTTACCTCACAAGCACAATTTAGCTAGTTTCTCAATCGTGACTTTGATAAGAATAGCACTCTCTCTCACTATCATTGACTCTGAAAACATCATATATCTCTAACTAAGCATGGCATCTATTCATAAGTCTTTTAACATTTGACTGACAATAGGCAAAATTGTGAAACCTGTTGATCAGATGGCTAAAATGCTAATCAAGAAGAAACAATGGGTAAAAAGGTGCTGGTTCATATATAAAATACATAAATTTGATCACTTTTTACACCCTGTATACCAAAACAGTCTCTGGTACCTATAAAAAGTGTTCTTAGTTGTTGAGAAGATCAATTGTTACAATACTGGTTTAAAATTATCATAAATATTTCGAGTCTCATTAACATTCCAGTTCAAGATTTGACACGCGAAAGTTATAGTGGCAATCATATGTGAAATTGTGCATATAGTTGTTACATAGTGTTAATGATACAAGGAATGAATTTTGACTATCAAAGTTATTCAAAATTACACAACCTTAAAGATCTCTATTGTTTGCAGGTTAAGAAAAAATATTGCAAAACTAATAAAATTCATCTTTCCACTTGCAATCAAAGTTTAACACATCTTATGGATTCGCTGTTTGCAGGTTGAGAAAAACTACCACAGTTAAAAGATGCGGGAAAGAAAAACAAAAATGACAAACATTTTTAATCTGTTACAACTCTTTAATGAAAGGATAAGTTGGAAGAAAACTGTAAAACTCTTTATGTCATCTGAGATCAAAAAAATGTAGCAGAGCAAAATGAAAAAGGGATGAATGAGCCAACCATTACAGTTTTTGTTAATACAAGAGAGACGTCCAAAATAAACACAATATGAATCTTCATTGCTGGCCCATGTTCTATGCAGAGGGGTTATGAAAAACCCATTCAAAACAATTCCATTTACAGTCCATGCAAAGACACTACCCTCCTATAGTTGGAAAGTATGCTTCCCACTTATTTTATTGCTTCAGGAATTCTCCTTTGCAATTTTCATTGAGTGCTTTTTGTGTCAGCCTCTGAAGTAAGCAATTCAGGAGAGATTTCATCACTTCTCTCTGCAAGCCCCTTACGCATGATTTTCTCGGCTTCAGTAACATCAAGGCTTTTAGCATTCTCAATTGAATGTGCTTGTGCTAAATCAGAATAGTTTGTTGCTGATTGAGGAAAAAATGCAATTTCTTCACCAGTTAGCTTCCTCAGAAATTTTGCCGGGTTGCCTCCCCAAACCTGTTGGAGAATCACAATACAAGATTATTTACATGAAACATCATGCATAACTCAAAAAATACCTTGGCCTCACAACATAAATGTAATTTCTATATACTGCAATAAAGTAAACAGCATAAATCCTCTCAACATTTCTGACAGTATGAAAACAGATCCTGTAGACTTAACTGGAGACATAATGACGGAGTAAGAGAATATTAAGACGACTGCTGTCAAAGGCAACTGTACTGACTGTCATATTGCAGCCACTAAGTTGATCACACTGAGGACTGAATCAGGAGGGTTGAAGACAAAGATTCTTGACCTCGAAAGGAAGATGGGAAGTATCTTGAGATTCAGCCTCCATGTGATGTATAGTTCGGCAACTTCCCTGTGTTTCATGCAGCGAAAAGTTCTGGGAGAGGACACTGAGAATGAATGAAACTATAAGAAACTGTTAAAATTCTTTATGGATGACTGGAGCCATGTGCTCCATCAATCGGGATGTGACAAAAAATCTGCTGGCCATGCATAGCTCTCTGGATCCATTTTATTCTTAATATTGTTGTTTGTCTGCAGGGGTTTTTTGTCAGAATTCCTTTTATTTTTTTGTTGGCTGGTAAACTGGACTATGGTTCCAGTATGAACATCTTATTACTTCTTAGTTTTTTAGGCATAGCTACTGGCTTACTGGACTTTGATTCCAAGGTGAAAATTTCGTCTACTTAGAGTTTATTGGTAGTTCCCACTATTAATATGCTGTTGGACTATGTGCTGTCAATTATAGCTTACAATTTGCTGTTTTTCTCTAGTAGTAGTTTTTGATGTTCACTTGCTGTTAAGAGTGCTGTAATTTCTAGACGCCATTGGGCTGTGGTTTTGTAAGGGACAGCACCCTTGTTTTGCTGCTGATTAATATCAAAAACAGGCCAGTCAATGCAACCCATAAACACTTTATAAAGCAAAAGATGAAGATCAAATTTTATTGGCAAGTCAATAACAAATAGTGCAACACTTATCATAGCTGTTCAGTTGCTGTGGAGAAAACCATTGGATTAGAAGGCCTTGGCACATCAGCATTATATGTGGCCTATCCACTTGACACGAACAACCATTGCTATTAGACCAAAGCTTATGGGATAACAACAAATATCTAATTCCAACATTGCCAGAATATATATGGAATTTTCAGAAGTTTGAAATACGCCCACAAAGGTTTCTACATTCTGGAGTAATGCACATACTGGAAAGACGAAAGATTTTCATGAAGTGACCCTATTGATAAAAATAATACAATGGAACAGAACACCTTGACAATAGAAAGAGAAGTTCAGGCCATTATAAATAATATTTACAATTTTTATATCTTTTTGTACAGCCAAACCCAACCCCAAAAGAAATCTCCCATAGCCGCAAACACAAACCTGAACAGGTAACTCGCACCATAAGCTATATTTCTCAACCTTTTAACTTAGGGTGCTTAATTATAGGAATCTTTCACATAGGCAGAAAATTATATGGCAACATATAAAGACATTGAATCAAAATAAGAGTTCAACTAGCCAAAATATAAGATTGGTTAACCTCCTGGAAAAATATCTGGCTTGTAAATGTGATCATCCAAAGTAAAAATAAGTTACAATAAACATGAATAAAAATATTAACAAAAGGCTAAAGCAAATGAGTTTGCAGATAGCTGGGACACAAAACTTATTGGCCCAGAAAGTTGTGATTAAAACGTGTCAACAGAAAAAAGAAATATCCCCAGCCATTGTATTAGACAGGTATGCAAGGAGATAAACTTCATAGGACACATACCTAATTTCACAAGACATTTTTATTGATGAACCAACAGAATGACACAACACTGTTTAATATGCTCTATGTTAACAATTGAGAAACATGTTTGCATTACTTTAATCCTGCTTACAAGCTTGAACACGAGATACTGGTAATCACCAAAAATGGTAATATAGCCTCAGGCCAATCAATGTATAGCATAAGTTCACTGTTGACCTCTACCATAAGGCTCAAAGGAGGTCAATATGCTCTATTTAGTCCAGGGATTTTATACCTGGAGGTACCAAAAACACTTGAATGCTCCAGCCTTCCTTTATCTATTGGTTGATACAAAGGAATTTGGAAATGCATTCACCAAATCTATTTGTTGATACTGTTGTGATGGTTGCGGCATATCTAGAGAGAGTCCTAAAGAAATCAAGCTAAGATAAAAGGATGCCTCGGTAAAAGGAACCAAAAAAATTGCTTAAAATGCACAAATTTATTATTGGAAACAACTACTTTCTCCTGACTACTTTAAAGACAAGTTTTATAGAGCATTTTTTTATTGCAAAGTAACATCCAGGATTCCAAGTAAATACAGCGTACCTAAGATTTATGGTGTCAAATTCCAGATAGTTATATGATGCACTTATTTTCTGATTTCTTTTGAGTGCAAGTTTTTCTCATTCCATGTCCAGTCCAACATTTCTAAACTAGGATAACTATATGCAAAGATAGGTTATTGTCACTGACAAGTGTTAGAACCAGAGTACGGGGACTTGCCGAGTCCTGGTGAGTCCCGAGCCGAGCCAAGCTCGCCGAGGCCCGGTGACCCAGGTCCAGGACTCGACCGAGTCCTAGGCAAGTCTGCAGGACTCGCCGAGTCCTTGGACTCGCTGAGTCCCACGGCCTGGACTCGGCGCGCCCAGTAGGCGTTTTCAACGCAAAAACATAAAAAATTAAAAGTTTTTAATTTTTTTTTTTGGCTTATATGACTTCTATTTGACCTAAAAAGGTCATTCTATCATTTTGAAAGGCTTAGAAGAGAGGAAAAAGGCTTGGGAGAAGAATATAGCGGTTTTAGAAAAAAAATCAGCAAATGGATTGGCTCTCATACGTTGATTGCTGATTACTTGTGATAGTTTTTAGCTTGTATGGACACATTGCAAGGAGCTGAACGGAGCATTTGGAGGAGGCCTCTATAAATTTGAGCTGCATTTCTTCATTTTGGGAGCAATTTTGAAGAGGTAAGTTGCATTTTTGTGTTGTTTTATGAATTTTTTACATTCAAACTTCATATTTTCATTGTGTTTACATTTGTTTGTCTTTAGAATCTTAGATTTCCTACATTTTATGTTGATGAAAAAATTTGATAAGTAAGAGGACATAGTCTTTGATTTTTATTATTGTAGATGGCTAGATGCTTTTTTTTTTTATTTATGATATATTGCAGCATGTCTCAGCATGAGAGTAGTTCGTCTAGGCCTTTAGTTACCCCAAATGCAGATCCTGTTCATGTAGCAAGGGATAAGGTTTGGAAATATGCAATCCCGGGCCAAAAAAAAGTAGTTACATGTTGGCATTGTCTTGTTAAATTTATTGGGGGAGGTATTAATAGGCTGAATTACCACCTTGCATGATGCTAAACCATGCCAAAAAGCAACCCCGGAGATTATTCGTGAAATGCAAGCTCATTTAGAGGCCCATGAAGAGAAGAAAGAATTAAGAAAGAAGCAACAACAAGAAATGGCAAGGTTAGGTGGAGAGAGCTCTTCAAGTTTTCATTCCCCATTACCTCCGTCTAGTAGTGGTACTACAAGTGCAAGTATGACCATTGGGCCTCAGATTCGTAAGAAGAAATCCACACTAGATTCCATGTTTGTTCCACGCACGACTCCGGGTGACCAACCATCGCTTGAGAGCATGGCTTGGAATAAGGAGAAACATGAGGCTGCCAAGATGGCACTTGGAGATTTATTTTTCTACAACGACATTTCATTCAATACAGCAAGGTAACTTATTATTTTACTTTTTATGTCTTAGTTTTCTTGCTTTTAACTTTTAAGTCTCAAGAATATGCCATATTCATTATATTAATTTTGAAAGTTGAAACTTGAAAGTAAAACTTACTAGTATACTTATTGTGTTTTTTTAATTTGTTATAGGTCTCCTTATCGGCAACTTGCAATAGATGTTACTGTTTGTGGCCCGGGGTTCAAAGCCCCTACTGCTGAGGAGCTTAAAGGTCCTATTTTGACCCAAAAGGTGGCTGATGTAAAAGTTGCAATTGAGGAGCAGTGTGAAATATGGAGGAAGGGTTGCACAATAATGACTGATGGTTCGACCGACAAAAGAAATAGAACACTGCTTAACTTTCTTGTCTCTTCATCAAGTAATTGTAGAACTTGTACTTACTTGTTATTACTAGTAGTAAACTATTGATTTAGTGATTAGTTGATTTAAATTATGATTGTACTAAATTGCTTTTGTTTTCCTCAGGTGCCACAGTGTTTTTGAAATCAATTGATGCTTCAGGGAAAATAAAAAATGTTGAGTATCTTTGTGAGGTAATTGACTATGTGTTGAAGGAGGTGGGTGAGGAGAATGTGGTTCAGATAGTCACAGATAATGCAACAAATTATGTCGTTGCAGGTAAACTTCTTATGGAGAGGCACCCCCACTTGTTTTGGACCCCTTCTGCTACCCATTGCATTGACCTCATGTTGGAGGATCTTGGCAAACTTCCATGGATAAATACATGTGTAGAGAAAGGAAGGAAAATTTGTAAATTCATATATAATCATACTTGGGTCCTCAACCTTATGAGGCAGTTCACAAAAGAAAAAGAGTTGGTTCGTCCAGGGGTCACCCGATTTGCAACAAATTTTATCATGTTGCAATCTTTGCTCAAAAACAAGGGCGGTTTGAGACGCATGTTTGTAAGTGAGGAGTGGACTTCATCATCATATGCAAAGACCAGTGCGGGGATAGAGTCAGCTGATTGTGTTTTTGATGTGACTGGCTTTTGGCAACCGATCAAGGATATGGTGGAGGTAATTTTCCTTTTTGTCCTCATTTCCATTTCATTTCATCATTTTTGTTCACACTTGTTTATGTTCATTGTTCATTTTTTAAAGTAAAACTTAAAGCTTAATGTTTCTAACTCTCTACTTTCACAATGATTGTAGTTCATAGGGCCTCTTATTGTTCTCCTACGAATTGTTGATGGGGAGAAGCCCGCAATGGGATATATCTATGAGGGCATGGATAGGGTGAAAGAGACCATTAGAAAAAAATTTGGAGGGAATCGGGATAAATATGGTCCCATATGGGCTGTCATTGATCGACAATGGCAAAATCTACTTCATAAGCCTATACATGCAGCTGCCCACTTCCTTAATCTAGCATACCAATTCAGCCCAGATTTTAAGTTAGATGATGAGGTGTGGAGTGGCCTTTATGATGTTATAGAGAGAATGTCAGTAGATGAATCAATTGGAACACGTATAGTCCGTGAGATAGAAATGTTTAGGAATGCACAAGGAGACTTTTTCTCATGAGAACTATGCAAGAAAAATCGAACACTATTGATGTCAGGTAAAAATCTATGATTCTAAAATCTAAATTCTAATTTCTAAATCTATTACCATTTTACATTGATAAAGTCAAAGTTATTGAATTGATTTTTAAAATCTCTTGTTTCAGATGCATGGTGGGAGATGTTTGGTAATTCAGTGCCAAATTTACAAAAGATTGCAATTCGTATCTTGAGCCAGCCAACTAGTGCTTCAGAATGCGAACGCAATTGGAGTATGTTCGAGCATATACACTCGAAGAAGCGCAATAGGTTGGCTATGAAAAGGTTGAATGATCTTGTGTTTGTGCATTACAACCTTCGCCTTCGTCATAGACAGATCTTGGGCACTGACACATCTCCTATCGTTTTAGAGGAGGTTGATCCACTAGCAAAGTGGAACACTGAGATTGATGATCTTGTCTTCAATGATGAAAACTTGGATTGGGTTGATCAGGTGGATCGAGAGCCAGAGGCAGTAGCTATGGCACAGGAGGAGGCTAGAGCGTGAGGAGACCCAATGGAGGACCTTGAGGCTGAGAGTGACGGATCTGAGGATGATGATGATGATGATTATGAGGAGGGTGAGGATGGTGAGGATGATGAGGATGCCATTGAGGTTGAACCTCAGACACAGGGACAGAAGATGGTTGCAGAATCTTCCATGACCTATCTTCGGCATATACGCAGGAAGACATAGGGCCTTTTATTTTCATATATGTTTTGAACAGTGAACTTTTGATTCCATGGATTTCATATTCCATGATATTGTAGACTTTTGAGTCTTTGACAGTGACTATTTATTATATTATATTTCAGATTTGTAATGGTGTTATTTATTAACTAGTTTAAGTTGTTTAACAGTTAACTTATTTCCTTCAATAATTCGCTTCGCATGTATACTTATGTGATCGATGTAAACTTGTCTATGTATGCAAAGTAGCTTCTATTTATGTCAATTATTGTGTCTTTGATGTTAATTGATTGAATGATGCATGAAAAAAGATTTAAATCCTTAAAAATCTCTGAATTTCTTGGGTTTTTCAATTTGCCGAGTCCGGGCGCCGAGTCCGAGTCCGAGCCCAAATCCAGCTTGCCGAGTCTGAGGCGAGTCCGAGTCACTATACACTAGAACCACTTATTTGTACTAACAATCTCATGATTAAAATACCATACGATGTAATTACTATGACTACTGGTTGATTACTAAATGTTTGATATTTTACCTACTGTTGTCATGCCAAATGAATCACCAGAAATTCATTAAGAAAAAATAATCTATTGAAGAGCATTGAATCAATCTAAAAACTTTAAGAGAAGAAATAGAATGTAGAAGAAGTTTTGGATATTAAGTCCTGCACTTTGATCGTGAGAATGCTAGCCTTAAATGAAATGCATGAATTGTCAATAAATGCTATGCTTTTATCAATAATACACCAGATGGAATTTAATAGGGTTCTCCCATTAGTAGGACAATCTGTCCTATCCTGAGTTCCAATATCCCACTTGTGGACACAGATTATAATTTCTTTAGGAAAGAGATCACAAAAATCTGTCATGACACTTTCTTTTGCTTTAACTATTTCACCTTACCCAAGTAATGTTTTTACTTTTTACTTTGAAAAAGACTCACTCAATCAAAGTTGTTAGGATGAAGGATCTATACCCACCTTTGTATGGATGGAATTTGATGGGCTTGTATTAGTAGTGCAATAATATCGCACATGTAGTGGATATGGTTTACAACTACTTTGAAGAAATACCGAAAGATTTTATTATACTCCCTTACCCTTCAAAGAATTCCAAGATTCACCTTACCCAAGTAGAGTATTTGTTTTGAAGAGCATTGCTCACTCAATATACTGTGTTAAGAATTGTGCCCGATTGTATAGTGTGATAAGTATTTCAGATTTCAATAACTTGGCGAGTGGTAACTCTATATAGGTGGACACCAATCTCTCAGATCGCCTCTCTTTTAAGTGAATACTGGTGATACAAAGAACTCTGCTATTTAGTTCTGAGTTATAACAGTTGTTTAATCCCATGTGGATGGCCTTTTGTGCTTGGTCATTGTTTTATTTCATCACTTCTGGATGTATGTACAGTGGAAAAAAATCCAGCATGAAATATTTAAGCGATTCCGTATTCCAGGTATTCTTTTCGAGTGACTTCCTACTTAGGTTAATTGGTGACTACAGGAAACTCATTGGAGTCTATCTCAATCTATGAAATAGTTCAAGAGTAAGTTGAAGCTTAAGTCACAACCATGATTTCTCATCATCTGCTAGCACCTTGATGATTGTAGAAATGGTTGTCATGTCTTACTGTCATGTCCCCTGTTTAAAACCCTAATTATGACATCCCCTCCTACAAGAAAGATTTAATAATAAGTAATGATAATAAAATATAAAAATAAATAATCTAATTACAATATAAATAAATAATATCTTAATAAATATGTTAATATAAATATAATAATATTATTATTTAAATATGTAAATAATAATATTACAACATATAAAAGATAATATTAAATTATTTAACTTAAAACAATAATTTTAAATACTTTAATATATAAATAATTATTTTCAAATGAATTAATATAAATATGAATGTAACTCGTTTCAATAAAAAAAATAACAATAATTGATATATATAAAGGATGGGATATAATATCACAAGTGGCCATCGATTAAATGAGATATTACTATTAATTATAAAAGGGTGCCAACCATGAACAAACCATGAGACACACCTACTCCTCCCCTGTGAATGATGTATTTAAGGAAATTGAATAGAAGCAAGGGATGCATCAAAGTGAATAGCAGACAAAAATCATTAGAAGGGAAAACAATCAGCGAACACAAGCATATTTCAATAATATGCCATCAACCTTTCATTTCTTCTCATCTTTATTACATTATATCAATCACTTTCAGCCAACACACGAGTAGGGAGTAAAGGGTAAGGACACAACCAAGAATAAATGGCAGAAGAAGAGATAATAGAGACCCAGCCAACAATACTCACAGAGAAACAGAGCAGATCGCAAGTCAGATAGAAAGGGAGAAAACAAGTAGAAATCACATCAAGTCATACGCAACCAGCTGTAAACAGAGGTATAGCAGGAAAAGAACACAGCAGATTACACCCAGCTGGCACTAATCAGCAATATAAGGGGTTCGATCACCCAGAGAAATATCAAACAGAAGTAACACCACATAGCAGTCTGGGTATATACAGTCAGAACTGTTGGCAGAGGGCATAGCCGTAAAAAAGAAAACTAGAAAATAAAAAAAGGATCAGGCAATACAGCAAACAGGAATAGGCATTAAAGCATCTTCTGTGAACAATAAAACACGGCTTCAGCACAAACCAATCATCGAATCCAGCAGATCATTCATCGAGGAATTTAATCATCGGTGAAGCAAACAATATAAATCATTGATTCAGACCAGTGATAAAACAAAGGGATTTAACAGCAATCATTAGATAACGCTGAGACCAAATATCACAAAATATATCTGTTAATATTAGTACTACCCATCATTGAGATTATCTTTCAACGGCTGTCGGAAGAGGTATAAATAATTTCATAAATTGTCATATCTTGTTTCCTAAAAATAATAATTACAGAGACATTAAAGCTGGTTCAAGCTGAGCATTCATAGTTACTATTAATGGTTAAAATCTAGACTTCTGGCTTACAAGCATTAGTGGCATTGTCATTAAAGGGAGTTATTGCTATTTTTTTCCACGTGCCTACTTGGAACATTAGAGTTCTCTAAAACCCTAGGATTGTAAAAGCAAGAAATTCACACCCATCAGTATATCAGAAGTGTGTACAAAGCTACTGTAGTAAGAAATTTAAGGAATTCCCGAAGGGGAAATTACAAGTGGTATCAGAGCCAGGTTCCTGCCAGCCTGAGGGGACCTAGTTGATGCAAACAAGCAAACCGGCAATTAGGGCCCCAAAAGGCAGAAGAGAAAGGTGGCAACATCTAAACAGCAAACTAAAACATATATCTTACCAAGGGGGACACTTAGTATTTTTTTCAAACTTTCTTTATATATTTTACATTTTAGTTTGCTGGATAGCCACTTACATCCCAAAGCAATACAAAGATCCTTCAAATGGAGCAAGAATTAATGGTTTTCATGGAAAGATATGAGAAAACAAACGAAGCCACGCTCCAAGCACTACAAAACATAACCAACACCTTAAGGACCAACCAAGGGAATGGTGGAAATACAAACCCTAGCCAAACACTAAGTGATAATGATGAGACTACCTCAAGAACAGCCTCAGGAGCATCCTTACCACCCTTCATACCAAGGGAAAGGTCTCCAAGGGAAGATGAAGAAGGTAATAATCCAAACATGGGAGAACTTGCCATAGAATATGGTAGACTTGATCCTGAGACAAAAAGGAGCATCTCCTTCAAGGCATTTTGTGGAGACAAGATGAAAACCGTTTCTAGGAGAAGAAATAATCGCCCAAAACAAGATATTCAAAACAAAATAGGGAAGTTAGGCATTCCTAACTTTGATGGATCAGGAAAGGTTACAGCACAAGCATGATTACAAAAACAAAAAACATACCTCAATCTCTACTCCGTGACAAAGAAAGATGCCACACATTTGCCATATTACATTTGGGAGGAGTGGCACATGATTGGTGGCACCATGGCTTAATTACCCATGACCACAAAAATATAAAGACCTATGATGTTTTCAAAACAAGACTTATTGAAATATTTGATCAAGTCCACCCCCAAAAACACTTTAAGGAGTTAACGAGGAAAAGGCAACAAGGAACTCTTGAAGATTACATTGCAGAATTCTAGAGGTTATCCGTTATGGTCCCTGAAATATCCAATGAAAGACTTACATATTTGTAGAAGGGTCGTCGGATAAGATACGAGGATTGCTGAGTACCTCTCCTACACTCAAAGATGCAATCCTTAAGGCCAGTCGTCTTGATGCTGCCCAAATAAGTGAAAGGAGAAATTCCAAACACCTAAAATCTAAAGATAGAACTTTTTACAATAAAGAAAATCATAAAGATAGACATGATGCAAGTAGGGAAAATCTATGGTTCTATTGCAAAGAAAAGTGGAAACTAGGACACATTTGTGAGCATGATGAGAATAAAGCAGAAAAAGTATGTTACAAGTGCGGAGATGAATGGAGGCATGGACACATGTAATCCAAGGGACCTCAAGCAAAAATACGTGTGTTTCAAATGTAAAGAAAGATGGGATCTAGGGCATAAATGTGGGAAGAGAACCCAAGCCCATTGGATAGAAGCAATGGAAAAAGAGGAAAAAGAAAACCTAAACAAGAAAACAAGGTACAATGAAAGAAGTCTTAACATCACCCAATCAAAGGAAGAGGAGACAAAAAAGTTAAAAACAATTGGAGCTTTATGGAGGAACAAATCTAGGGATTATGACTCCCTTGCAAATTATCCAACACAATAAAAAATTGTAACATGTCAAATTAAAATTTTCCATAGAACATCACAAAAAACATAGAATTAGATATATTGAATGATCAAGTTTCTAACCTAGTTGGTTAGATTACTACAAGAGATGGATCTAGTCCTAGTTGGAAGTTCCTTCTTGTGGAATTATTACTCCAAGAGATGGATCTAGTCCTGGTTGGACGTTCCTGCCTCTTGTGGAATTGTTACTCCAAGAGATGGATCTAGTCCTGGTTGGATGTTCCTTCCTCTTGTGGCTTTGTTACTCCAAGAGATGGATCTAGTTCTAGTTGGATGTTCCTACCTCTTGTGGATTGGCTACTCCAAGATTTGGTTTTGGTCCTTGTTGGAAGCTCCTAGATCTTGTGGATTGATTACTCCAAGAGATGGTTCTGGTCATGTCTGGACGCTCCTACCACTTGAGGATTGGTTACTCCAAAGAGATGGTTCTGGTCCTAGTTGGACACTCCTACCTCTTATGAACCAAGTGAGCTATGTATAAATTTATTCATGTGTCTGTTCTATGTTTTCATGTGTCTACTTCGTGTTTGCTTCATGTCTTCATACATTAATATGTATACTTCGTGTATGCTTGGTGTCTTCTTGCATCCAAGTGTATACTTTGTACTTTCATTGTATATGCTCCATGTTGGCTCTATATTTTTTTTTTTGTGATCTGGAATATGAAAACAAGCTAGAATGAATCAAAGATATGAATTTACATTGGAGATCATAAATGGAGACGAGATATACTCAAGTTGCACAACAAAAGCTACTCACATGGAAAGATTTGTAAAAACTGTCATTGCATGAGTACAAGCAATTTTGGGAGGGGAGGACTGTCATGTCCCTCATTTAAAACCCTAATTATGATGTTCCCTTCTAAAAGAAAGATTTAATAATAAGTAATGATAATAAAATATTTTTTAAAAAATAATATAATTACAATGCAAATAAATATATCTTAATAAATACATAAATATAAATATAAATAATATTATTATTTAAATACATAAATAATAATATTACAACATATAAATGATAATATTATTAAATTAAAATATAAATTTTAATTTAAAATAATAATTTTAAATATTGTAATATATAAATAATAATTTTTAAATGAATAAATATAAATATAAAAGCAACTTGTTCAAATTAAAAAAATAACAATAATTGATAAAATATAAAAGATGGGCTATAATATTGTAAGAGGTCATCAATTAAATCAAAATGAACTATTACTATTAAATTATTAATTATAAAAGGGTGCCAAGCATGAACAAACCATGAGACACGTCTACTCCTCTCCCATGAATGATGTATTTAAGGAAATCTAATAGAAGGGAGGCCCGAAGAAAGTGAATAGCAGACAAAAATCATTAGAAGGGAAAAAATCAACGAACAAGCATATTTCAATAATACCCCATCAACCTTTCATTTCTTCTTATCTTTATCACATTATATTAATCACTTTCAGCCAGCACACAAGCAGGGAGTAGAGGGTAAGGACACGACCAAGAATAAATGGCAGAAGAAGAGATAACAGAGACCCAGCCAGCAATACTCACAGAGAAACAGAGCAGATCGCAGGTCAGATAGAAAAGGAGAAAACAACACATCAAGGTATACGCAACCAGCTATAAACAGAGGTATGGCAGGAAAAGAATATAGCAGATACACCCGGCCAGCAATAATCAGCAATATAAGCGGTTCGATCACCCAGAGAAATATCAAATAGAAGTAGCACTGCATAGCAGTCCGGTTATATACACTCAGAACTGTTGGCAGAGGGCATAAAGAGAGGTTTGCCCTAGCCACTAATGCTTGTAGGCCAGAAGTTTAGATTTTAACCATTAATAGTAACTATAAATGCTCAGCTTGAAGGAGATGAGACAACAAACATATTAGATGTATTTTGATGAAAAAATGAGGAAATAAAATGTTTAGACTTTAGACAATCTCAATTCTGATCATGGCCGAGAGTATTACACACGATTAAGCAACCATTCATATTGACGTATGTCAAACCAGGAAAAAAGCAGTTAATTACTTGATATAAAATCATCGAAGCATACTCATGGACATTGCAAACTAGATTATCAAAACTTATAGAAGATCATTAAATCCGATCAGCACTCCTTAAATGAAATAGAGAAAAATCAAGACCTCGCCAGATGGTATACGGGCATTTTGCCTCACAAGCGCTCCAGCAGCAACCATTGCATTTTTTTCCACAACTACTCCATCAAGTAAAGTTGCACCCATTCCCACAAAGGCATCATCCTCAATAGTGCAGCCATGCAATACAGCACTGTGACCTGTCTAAATCATCCATTCATGTCTAATTAAAAAAAACATCAGTTCTAAATCATTACTGCTGTGCCATGAACACATATTGCACCAAAAAAGCAATACTTATTGGCAAATAAGTGGAGGCATTTAAATAAATGATAATTAATTAATCAGAACACCCAAAGTTGATAGTAGAGAATTTCTTTACCAATGGTAACATTGCTGCCAATGACAGTAGGAAGAACACTTCTACCAATATTTGTTTTCGCCACATGAACAAGGGTGTTGTCCTGTATATTAGTTCCAGACCCAACTGTAATGCTTTTAACATCTCCTGCGAAGCAATTGCATATAGAACAATAGATGCTTATTTTATCGAGTTGCGTCTTTTAAGAAATCAGTATTTAGCTCGTATTTTGAAATTCTAACATTTGTCTATAAAATGTAACTTTCTGTTGGAAAATAAACTTTGTGAAAAATAAATTGCCTTCCTACACTTCAGGAACACATTTAAGAACAGTAAAATATATTTTTCTCAAAACTTGAGAAATTGTTAGTTTGTTATGGCATATGATAATAAGCAATCGTACTCTAGGTAAAGCCCATTACAATCATTTCCCAGAGATAAACTGGCAAGAAATTTAAATTTTATAAAGCCTGTGAGGAAATTGAGCTCCTCAGACAAATACATTTTCTATTTGAAATTGAAATAGTGCCCTATTTAGACTAAACAGATGCATTATTGCATAATAATGAACAACAGGACTCCAGATAACAAGTCATTCCATACTCTTCCAGTTATATATCCTTTTGTAGAGACATCACATTCAACCCTTACACATATTACACAACGGGACTCTAATATTCTCATCAGAATGGGCATTGTTTCCACTTACAAACTTCTTTAATATATCAATTCATTTCTGTAACAGCCTACAATATCTAATAGAGCAGATCTTCCATCACACAGCTTGGCAAATTTAATAGCAATATAGATGCAATATGCTAAAATGCATTGCTGGGATGCCATATCTTGCTGTATTCTGTAGGGCCAGAGTAGATTTTTCCGTCCTCCTTGGCTTATATTAAATAATCATTGAAAAACATACAAATTAAAAAGAACATAAAACTCATTGAAAAGTGGGGAAAAGCAAAAAAAGACATTTCCAAATTGATAAATGCTAATTGATTATCTAGGCTTAGTGATTTATACAATTTCTGTTCATATTTACAAATATAGTATCATACATATATCATTTAGGTGTTTTGAGGAATATGCATTTAGTACAGTAAGGTTTCATAAAATGCACATAAAGAGACAGAGAATAATAAACATGTAAAGAATAAAATTGACTGAATTGACTCTACCCTACCTACTATGCTTTCAAACTCAATGTGAATATTCTTGTATAAGAACCAAAATGTAACAAGTCTGCAGGTTGTGATAGTTGGAAGCAACTATTTGCTTGTTAATTATGTTACCATTAAGTAATATGGTTTACTGACCTACTCCAAATTAGTATATTATTATGCAGTTCATAAAGGGTTGTATAGGTTCCTCTATGCATGATCTAAAACTCTATCAAAATATATAAAATGTCGGTATTTATATATTTGTATTCTGCAACATTTCCACTGCATTTGTGTGACAGTTTGCTTTTGTGAGCTGTGTTCCCAATTAAATGTTTTTATGGCAAACCATGACATGGACTTGTAAGTTGTTCAATTTTTGCTACTTCTAAATCATGTTAAGGCAACTCTATACAAGCCAATTATTTGTGCGAGATGGAGGAAAAGATTTAATCACTATGTTGTCCAATAATGCGCATTGAGTTTTT
The DNA here is from genome assembly GCA_027943335.1 of Chamaecyparis obtusa. Lineage (NCBI taxonomy): Eukaryota > Viridiplantae > Streptophyta > Pinopsida > Cupressales > Cupressaceae > Chamaecyparis > Chamaecyparis obtusa. Next base: position 516,235 of record BSBK01007776.1, on the reverse strand, counting down.
TAATGTTTGCACTGCAAAGACACATTAACTTTGGTATGAACTACTTGCCACACGGTAGACTCAAAACTAGATTCACTCATGCGCTATCTGGTTGATAGCATAAATACATTAACTTTAAGCATTTTTTTACATGCCTGCAAACAGACAGAAGTTTATTCTTTAACATCTGAAGGATCTTACAATATTCATTATTGACGTGCAGCAATTGGCACACGGTGTAGAATGGATAATCCAAAAGTGGCTCACATCTATTGTGGATAAATGTTCTTGAAAAGTCTATTAACCTCAAACTTCATGGGAAATATGCAAGGAGGAACATCCAAGGAATATCTGAATGGAGGAAGATGGTACATGGAGATGCCAATAAACTAGTAAACAGATGACAAAATACCCAACATTTGCAATTATCAAGGAAAGTGACTAGGGCAAACCTCCCTGAATAACAAAGACAAAAACATGAGGATCCCTACTAACCAGATATTGTATCGCCAAGAGGAATGAGTCTATTAAGATAAAAATTGAGTCTGAAGACATTCTAAAGAGAATGGTCAACAAATTCACTTGGGCAATAAATACAGGGATTGTCAGATCATAATGGATCACAAATTACAACATGATAGTTTGTGCCCTCATGTATATATAAACATCAGACCCTGGACTATGGCACAACCCTCTGATGCATGAAGGACAGGAGGTTTATTGGCTACATTGAAAAAATTGGATTTATGAAGATACCCTAGATATGTACCTGAAAGCGTCGATTTTCCAGAAACAAAAAGGGAAGCATGTCCTTAACAAAGTTGAGACTGTAAAAGTAGGATTTAAATTGGAAAACATTACTAAAACTGAACCCCAAGTAGGTATAGGTGGCCGTAATATCTATAGGTTCACCTTTCTAGGACAACTGGTGGTTTTGAACACCATGTCCTTAGTTTAGCAAGGTTAACCACTACTTGGCAAGCAAAGCAAGAGCATCTAATTTTCCCTGCAAGCCCCTCAGAGAATGAGAGGGAAACATTGTCAACAAAAACTAATAGTTGTAAATTAGTAATACAACAACTAGCACATGATGAGGGAGGACACCAACATCAGGCTCCAGAGAAACAGAAACCCAAAAACAACATAAAGCCTCGTGGCAATGGTTATAAGGAGCTCTCAGATGCCAAGAGTCTGCATCATTTGTAGCAAAAAATATCATGGTACAAAGTCTACAAAGCATTAGCAACCATTTATGAGCCCCCTTGATGACAGCTCCAAGAGTCAGTAATCTCTCTAGAATCTTCCTTATCTCCTAGCTCTATATTTACCACATGAAAATTCTTCCTTAGCTCCACATTTGGCACAAAGTCTAACAAAAGAATGCTCAGTCATTTGGAACACAACTTTCTCCTAATTTGTTAGTGGAATTAAGGATATACTATTACACATCTAGAACACCGGCTTCATCAGACTTTTGCCAAGTTAAGGATGAACCTCATCTCCAGTTTTTATCAACCACAAAGCCCTTATTCAGCCCTAAAAGCATTCAATTGATCTTGAATTTTTCATTCATACAGGTTTCCATCTTGTTTCACATAGTTTGCTGCATGTTTTCATCACAGTATGTTCTCTCCATGCAATCATTAAGGCCCACTCTAACCTCAAGATCTAACATGTAACACCATCTTTTCCTCCATGAATAATTTGAAGGGGTGTAATCACTGTAGGAGACCAGATCCTTCACATTATAAACCTCTGAAAGACCTCTATAACGGCTTCTCTCTTAAGAAAACCATATGAAGATCTAATGAAGAAAACTGACAATAGCTTTTCCAAAGAGTCAAAAAACCAACCTGTGAATTGAAATAAAAATCCCTTGTATTCAAAACCAGAACAGAAAGATTCTATGACTGCAATTTTTGTGAATAAAATTTCAATTAGATGACAAATTCTAAGAAATCTTTGCAATTCCCTCAAGTGGTAGCCGTCAATGCTGCAGTAGTGTCTCCTAATGCTTCTTTGTCTTCTCTTTATGAATATATGAATGATTTTTAAAACTTGTATAGATGAAGTTTAAACTCTAACTTCATAACTAACTATTATTTTAGAGACCAAAAACCATAGAGCTTCTTCATCCTATAATATAAATTATAAGCTACAAATTCTAATTAAGGTTTTAAGTTCTAAAATTTATAACAGCTATATTTCTTCTTTCAGCCTTTAGGTTTTATTATATTCTTACAATAACAGTAATTATATATCATATTTACTATGCACAACAAGAAGCAACTCTATTAGCAATTTCAGACATTCTAGCAACTCTGGTTTTAGTACCAAAAATATATACCAAAAAATGGAACTTTCGGCAGAAAAGTGATGGCATGTAAGGCCCACCCATTTTGCAACCCTAGTTACACTATTCATGCTAAATGACTTGTTAAACTCTCAACTAGTTTGGGGCACTGTATGTAACTTTCTACCACTTGACTCATAGATTTGATGTTGATAATTGTTTTCCCACACCAGGTTTTAACATGCAGTTGTTTAAATTAGCTGATAATATTAATTAGATCTTTGTGAATGCTAAATGAAATGTGCATAAAGAATTTTAAACCTTATAATAGTAAATGCTATTTTGATTTATTCACAAATAGTATATCCAATTCCATTTGATTATTATTGATTTCATTCAAAAGAAATATGAATATATGTCAATGTTAACCACAATCTGCATGTCCCGCCTACATAAAAGATTTACGTTATCTAAACTTGTTTTCATAAAATGGAATACAAAATGTCAAAGGAAATGCTAAACTAAATGTTGGAATCAGTTATGAATACAAAAATTGGGCATTTTTAGTGTTCTTGCAAAAGTAACACCTAGGGTTTCTAGGGAGAATAGTGTTCTTGCAAAAGTACTGAAGTTTTTTGCGCGATTTTTTACATAATCATAATTGTTTCTGTTTGGAAGGTTTTTAACAATTTTTTCACACAATAGTGTGATTTCAGCATCACATTTAGGGTTTGACGATTTTTCCACAATTGTGGTGTTGTTTTGCAGCAGCTTCTTGTGATAATTTTGGCAAAATCATGGATTTCAGAAGTATTTGAGAAGTTGAATCTCTGGATAATAGGAGGGATGGCTTCGTTACCCAACATCATGTAGGAAGACAGCCAGAGATTCAATGACCACAAGAAAACCATTGCAGTTGGCATCGCCAATCCTGGGTTGTATCAGTTGGTTGTGAAATTTTGGGACAAATGTTGTAGTTAGTAGAATGACCATTAAGGGACGGTATTAAAGTAATATTGTAATATTTACTATAATGGTCATGTAAGTAACTTTCTTTTAAGGCAATCAATTAGTTTTTAGAATTAATATGTTCTGTAAGTTGTTTAGTTAGTTTAGTAACTTTCTATTGTCTTTAGTTCTCAATCATTTCCATTGTGGAAAGATCTTCTTGTAATTGTTTATTTAAGGAGTATGCCTCTCCTTTGTTTAATATTGGATATCTCAAGCAATTACCATTTCAGGCTACACTTTTTGCCTTTAAAGCTTGCATATATTCATCCAACCAAGCTTGGCTAGCATCTATGATTGGCTTTGTAATAGCATCCAAAGAAGTTACCATCGACTGTGACCAATCATGTTCAATCAAAGGGCGGTCAAATACCCTAAATGCATCATAATTTGGATGCAACATATTTTCACCATCTTCTTTCACTTAACATGGGGCTCATAATGTACCCAATTCCCTCATTTGATTTTATGTTAGTCTTTGATGCGACCTTTCCTTGATTGCATGTTCATCTACAAAGTCTACCCAAAAATCCTCCACATGAGGGTTCTTGTTTACATATTTATCCATCCTCTCAAAGGGGTCATAATTAGGTCTTACTAGTTCAAAAGGTTGAAAATGGAGCTTTTGTAGTTCATTGTTTGACTCCTTGGCATTTAATAAAGCATTGTTTATATAAGTTACTAAATTAAAAGGAAACTTTACATTGCCTCTTCAATGCAATTACTCAAAAGCCTCATATGATTCTATAATCTAACTGGCAACCTCTAGTAACATTACCTTGTCATTAGGGTATTTTGGCAACATGTAGAGCTTTGCTATGAACTCTTCCATTTACATAGGTGAAGGTAGGAAATTGGATGAATCACAGTTACACTGTCATCGAGGATGGGGGGACAAATAGGGAAACAAGTTTCCGAGACAGGGGGACAAAGGGGCCTGAATTTCAGGATGGCGGGGGACGGTGACATGTATATACTATATACTATACAAATGGTACTTAAAATGATAGTTATGAAAAAATGTATAAGACATAAAGATGTAAAATAGTAAATTATTAAATATTTGAACATTGAACAATAAACATTGAACATTGAAGTTTTCAATATCAAATTACTAATAAGAAATTAGAATACTCAATGAGTCAATACTACATAATGATAAAATTTTAAATTGTTGAATCAGCAAATGGAAGAGTTCTATTATATCATACAATATCAAAAGTATTTGATCATAAAGATGATTACAATGAGTTTAAAAGTCTGATCATATGAATCTAAAAATGTGTTTTTTTTTTAAATTTACTTTTTCATGCTATCATGACGAGGGATGGGCATCCCCAGAATGCTTCAGGGACGCTATTGCGTCTGCCTCAACATTTCAAGAACGTGGGGACATCCCCACGTTTCTGGCGGTGGGCTGAGTTTGTGGTGACACCACTGGGGACGCGGGAACATCGTCCCTCCGTCCCCAGTGAATCTCCGTTCCAAGAATGCTGGGGAATTTGGGGGGACGAGTCCCCAAGGTACTCTAGGATGAACCAACTTCCATTATAATGAATTGCTTGTTGTGGATCAAAATAGGTTCTTTTCAACGTTACTCGAGGATGCATCCTTGGCCTAATTTCCCCCATGCTAGTATCGAGGACATTTCGGGGGCTTGGGGATGGCCAGGGGACTTGGTTCATATTTTCTGAAAGTCATAGATTATTCAAGGAAGCGTAAGGATGCAGAGTTTTAGTTCACCATTGTGAGAGATGTCATAGAGGAGATTGGGCTTGCTAATGTTGTACAAGTGATCATAGATTCAGCACGTGTGTGCAAATCAATTGGTTTGATGGTGGAGGGTGCTTACAAGCACATCCTTTGGACACCTTGTGTTCATGCATTGAACAATGCATTAAAAGACATTGGTAAGATAGATTGGGTGAAGCAAGTGGTGTCAAAAGCTAGAGAAGTTCAAATGTTCATTTGCAAGCACCACACATCACTCGCTCTTTTTAGGTCCTGCTCAAAGGAGTTCCTCAAACCAGCTAAGAAAAGGAATGCCAATTTGAATTACTTCATTTAAAAATTATTTAAATTATTGTTACTTGTATTTTGATTTTCTAATTATTCAGAATTATTTATATTATAGGTATGCCACTTACTACATCTTGATGGAGAGACTGTTTGAGGTGCATGAGGCTCTACAATTGATGGTGGTGAATCTTGAGTGGACCCAATGGTCTAATTCTAGCTCTGCTGAAGGAAGATCAGTCAAGCAAAAAATCCTTGATAACAGTTGGTGGGTCTTCAGATTTGCTGATTTTTATATTATATTAAAATTTCTAGTTCTAATTATATAATTCTTTCAACTTGTTTGTTTGCATTTTGCAGTTATCTTTGTGTTGTCATCTCCCCTATTGTAGATGTCATTAGATATGCCAATACAGACTCTCCTAGTCTTGGAGAGATATATGAGACATTTGACAGTATGTTGGGGAAGATAAAAAAACAGTTGCAGCCAAGGATCCTACTTTGGGGTCATATGAAGAGCATATTAGGCCCATTGAGACACAGAGGTGGAACATAATGAATACCTTGCTTCATATGGGAGCCTACACTCTAAATCCCAAATGGTATGCAAAATTGGATGGAAGGGTGCCTCTGTGTGATGATCCAAAGGTATTAGATGGCTTCTCACAAGCCATTGATAAGATGTTTTCAGAGCAAGAGGTTTCCATACTTTGCGCACAATTCCTTGACTTCACAAGCCTTTATGGCCCAAATTTGAGTAAACCACAAGCGAGGTTGGACAAAGTCATATTGGCACAAAAAGATCATATTGGGTGGTGGACATGGTATGGGAGAGATACACCACAGTTGAAAGTGCTTGCCACTCGCCTCCTTGCACAGGTTGCTAGTTCCTCTGTTGCAGAGAGGAATTGGTCTACATATCGCTTTATCCACTCCTTCAAGAGGAATAGACTGACCTCTAAACAAGCAGAGAAGCTAGTGGAGGTGCATAGTGCTCTAACTTCAGGATCGTCAGACTCCAAAGGATAGGCAAACTCAAGCATTACAGTGGGATGTTGATCCTGAAGATGTGGCCCTGGTTGATGAGGAGGAGACGCCACCAAGATTGGTTGGGGGTTCCATTAGATGAGGATGCACTTGTAGTGGGCCATGACAGTGACGATTCAAATGACTCTAATTCTGATGTAGAGTTGGCTGAATCAAAATAGGAGCAGTAGTGTGCTTTGTTTTTATGCATTTTTATTCTTATATTGAACATGAAACTATATGGCAGCACTTAACCTTTAGACATTTTGGTTTTGTATGTTAAACTTATTTACATATTTTTTGTTATCACATGCATATATAATATTTATTATTGACAATGAATTCCAATTTCCGAATTTTGAATGCATATTGAGTATTGAAACAATGAAATGTTGTAAACTTGTATGTTAAGGTTCTATGATGTTTAAATGGCGTGCTTTATCCATATTTTCATATGAATGTCATATATATTTGCAAATTTCCCTATATATTTTAAAATTTCCCTATATTTTATATAGTCGTTCCCTTTGTCGTCCCCTTGCCGTCCCCAACCTTGGCAAAAAAAAATTGTCAACCCGGAAACTTGTCCCCCTGTCCCCTGTCGTCCCCATCCCGAAAACTCGGATTAACACTGGTTCTTTTAACCATGTCACCTTCTATGGTTCTTACCAACTACACATAGAAGACATCATTCACCTTTTTATATTCTTTTATAGATTCCTCCAACTTCAATTGTGGGTAGTGATGATAAACCAAATTCTGCCCAAAACCATTTCCCAGTAATCTAGAGAAATCAGCATTGACAACACATGAATAAACTATGCATGAAGTCATAGAAAATTGCTCGTTTTATCTATATCCAAGCATCTGCACATGAATTAAGTCACTTATTGCCTAGGCCCAATGAATTAACGACGTCCCATCGTTCACTATGTTAATATATGAAGGCATCCATGGTTCAAACACACTAGTAGATAGGCCTCCAATCCTACTAAGCAATGTGATTGTATCACTAATCTCTTCCTTAAAATTGTATTGATATAATGTCTTTGGAAATTTTGACATAGCCGTAGGCCTCTTATGATCTAGAAAGCCATTCAAATGCATATTATTCTTGCATCTTTCTTTGTTTTGGGTATAACTCTCAACAAATTCATCCTTCTCAAATTGAGTCATCTTGGTATAAATGGGTATATTGAAGTTCCTTTCTATTCCCTTAGGAGTCGATTCTACATTTACTCTACCTTCCTTGACAACTATTCTATTTTCGGATCATAGTAATGTATACACTCAAGCACCAAATTGGAGCCTACATGGACATGTAAAACCCAAGAACTTGGGGTAACCCACTTCAGACAATATTTTGTGTCCACTAACTAGCATTCTCAGCTATTATTCTGCAATGAAAATCATCGGTGTCAAAATTCTAGATTTGTACCTAATACTATCCAACCTCTTAGCCGAATATGTGATGAAACCACTAGCCTTAAAATTCCTCTATCTCTTGCACTCTTATGCTTATTTTTCCTAAATTAGAATGACATTCTACAATCACCAACCTATGCAGCAAGATTCTGACATTGTTTTGCATAGGTTTCAACTAGGGTCTTATTACTCTTTTAATATTTTTTACATAGAAGTAAATAATTTCAAGATGATTTCATTCATCGATTGCCAAGATTATCAAAACCCACAACTTCATTTTGGGTACGGTAATCTTCTCAACAAGGCAATGAAAGACAAGAACCTAAAGGAAGAATGGTCTAGGGAGAAACCAAGAGTGAGACATCTTAAAGTTTATGGTTCTACTATGTACATCTGGATTCCACATACCACACAAACCAAGAGTCAGAAGTTAATGCTTACATGGTATAGTGACAGTGGTAAAGCCTATAGGCTGATTGATGTGGAAACTAATCACTTGACATTTAGCAGGGATGTGGTGATTGATGAAGAAATAAGACCTTTCCAACTCTCTTCTGACATCAAGAGTATTGAAGATCAACCTCTGAAGGCTAAAACTTAAGGGAGTCTGACAATTCTAAACAAGTGGAATGAATCCCCCCAGCAAGTACCAATACCTGTACCATAAGATTTTCTTTAGTAGAAACTTGATCAGCATTCTGATGATGAAGTATCAAGCAGCCCAAGTCATGATGTCCACGCTGATTTGGAACAGCATCCAGAAAATATAGTACCAGGCAGAAGATTTTTTTTCAAGGGATTCTGTATCAACATCCTAATTATATAGTACCAGTCAGCCCAAATCATGATTACCGTGCTGATTCAGATGGAGGGGTTTCTACAAAGAGACATAAATGGTGGGAAAAACTTCTTAGTGGGGTTCAGTATGATGATATGATTGAGGGAAAACCATCCAAAGGTAAGAGCAAGCAAAACACAATTAACTTTTCTCCTATGGCTAACATTCAGGGTGTTTATGAGCAACAAGATTTTGCAGAGGCAAAAAGTAAACCAGTATGGGAAAAGGCCATGGAAACTGAACACCAAAGTCTTATGAATAACAAAATTTGGGTTCTTCCAGATCTACCACTAGAGAAGACCCATTGGCTGCAAATGGATGTACAAAGTCAAGTACAAAGCTGTTAAACTTGACAAGTACAAAGCCCAATTTGTGCCTAAAGGATTCTCACAAAGAGAAGGTATTGATTTTGAGATCTTTGCTCCTTTGACAAAGATGAGTGCCATCCATCTGACTGGTTTTGGTCATGGCTGCACAATTTGCCTAGAAAGTCCATCAAATGGATGTGAAGAGTGTCTTCCTCAATGGAGACTTGGAGGAAGAAGCGCACACGACTTAGCCTTGCGGTTTTCAAGTTGAAGGTAAAGAGCATCAGGTATGCAGACAAACAAGAACTCTTTATGGCCTGAAGCAAGTACCCAAGAAATAAAGATAGCTAGGTATTTGGATGCCCAAGGGTTTCAAATAAGTCCCTTGGATCTAAATTTATGTCAAAAGTGTTGATCATGATATCACTCTACCCATAATTTACATAGATGATACCATCATTATGCACATTTGATTGAGCAAATCAACTGTAATTTGTGTAAGGCGTTTGACATGACAAAATTACGCCTCCTACATTATTGCCTAGGTATAGAGGTTTGGCAGATAGGCAGTTATTTTCATCTCTCAATCTAGATATGCCAAGAGTTCACTAAACAAGTTTAGAATGACCAATTGCAAAATCTTGTTTATACGTATGGAGAAAGAGTTGACGCTTTCAACCAAAGCAAACTCAAAGGTGATAAATGAGTCAGCATCCAAGCAACTAATGGAAAGCCTAATCCATCTTACAACCACTGGATTTAGTTTGAGCTATGTTGTGAGTTACATTTCCAAATTCATGACATCGCCAAAGGTAACACATTGGGTTGTGATGAATAAGGTGATGAGATAAGTGGAAGGGACACATGACTCTGACATTTTGTATAGCAAAAGCAAAAAATCCTAGGCTGGTTGTGTTTACAGATTCAAATTGGGTAGTTTCTATTGGTGACAGGAAATCCACTTCTTTTTAAGTTTTCAATCTTGTTAAGGGTGCAATCAAATGGACCATTAAAAAGAAACAGGCAATAGCTCTTTCCTTGACAGAAGCAAAGTATCGAGGAACAGTCAAAGCACCATGTGAGGCAAGCAAAGCATTCACCCTTATTTTGTGACAATCAAGGGGTGCTAAATCTTGCTACCAAATCAGTCTTCCACAAGCGTACAAAACATGTGGAGCTTCATTGTCATTTCATATGCCAAGCTTTATTGTCATTTCATATGCCAAGTTAAGAAGATGGATCTGTGATGTTACAATACATTTCAACTGAGGACTAGATTGCAAAAAATTTTACCAAGTCTATGTCCTAACAAATTTGTAAAGTTTCGAGATAAGCTTAGTGCAGTTAACAAATTGACCATTACGTGAATGTATTACTATAATATTGCAAAATTGTATAATGGTCAATCAAGTCATTATGATAGACTTACGAAATATTCTTTATTCTTTTAGTTGGCATGTGCTTCTCTTAGTTGTTGATCTTATTCTTTACAAGTAAATTGTTTGTAACACCAATTTAGGGAGTCTTCCATCCCTTTGTTAACATTGATTATCTCGGTAATCATTCTTTGTGTTATACCTAATGTCTAAGTCAATACCATTCCTTTAGACACCAAGGCTTAAGGGAACAATCATCACCAATAGTAATTACAATAGCCCCTATAAGTCACCCAGCACTACATATTGTAAAGTGAGGATAGTTTTTCAGTCTTTGTATGCCTACAAATACCACTTGATGTATCGTTCCCTCACTTTGACAAATCATCCATTCCAGCAGTGTATTTGTTCAAATTTGTTTACAGAGCAAGCCTCTATCTTCCTTATTTCATCATAAGGATCATTCCAGTTGCAGTTGTACAGAAAGATAAAAATACAGCATACCATTTCTCCACAAACCCCATCAGTGTCCTCAATTTAAGGGATTTCATTTACATCTTGGCATAAGCAGCTAGACTGATTTTAACATATCTGAACAAGAAATGTAGAAATAAATCATATTCATGTTTGCAACCACAAGAAGTTTGTAGTTTATTAGTTAAAAATCACATAGAAGTATAAAAAATATTAAGTTATTGTGTCTATAATAAATTTAAGGAAGGACATTGACATCCCAAAAAAGAAGACTCTTTAATCAAAGGGCATGGAAAAATATTGAACTATGGATTTTCTCTGTTTAAGCATATTTTGTTGGTATGCTTTATACAATGATAATCACAAGCAATATTACAAAATTTCATTATTCATAAATTGAGTAATTAAAAATGGAGACAAAGTCTCATTATATAGAGAAATAACTGGGAGCGAATTAGAAACTTTCTAAATGACTAACAAGAAAGATTATAAGTTAACTGAGTAAATAGAAATTACATAATAAACTAAATATGCCTAAATGGTCTTTAAAATAACATTAAATATTCTATTTACCTCCCTTAATGGTCATTTTACTAACTACCCAGACAAAAAACAAAACTTTCAAGTCATTTGGCCGTGAACGCATAGAAGACTGACTCCTCCTCAGAAAGCTCTGCTACATGAGCCTGTTGTTGACACTCTCTATGGTTGGTCTTCCGCTTTCTACAGCACCTCTGGATATGACCAAGCTTCCCACAGTAGTGACGAGTGATACTCTTTTTGGAACCTTCCTCGAATTTGTGCTATCCTTTCTGCTGAGTGAACACACCTTTGTCTTTATTTGTGGCAGTAAATGCATGTTTCCCACTAACCATGTCACTAGTTCCTATATTTTAGGGCAAGTTCCTATTTTTTAGGAGGAACTATCAGTTAGCTTGCAGGTTCCAATCAGCACCAGAGATCATAGTGCTTCAGACATAATTCAAGTTTGAGCCCCAAATTGTTGCATTTTATTAATAAATAAGGAAATATTTTAAAATTTACTAAGTTATGGATTTAAATAAATAAATATTAAAGTGATATTATAATCACTTTATAATAATAGATAAAGTGATTATAATGTCACTTTAATATTTATTTATTTAAATCCATAACTTAGGAAATATATATTAAAATATTTCCTTATTCATTCATAAAATGCAATCCAAGGCTCATATCTGAATTATATCTAAAGCATTGTGATCTTTGATGCTAATTGAACCCTGCAAGCTAACTGACAATTCCTCCTAAAAAATAGGAACCTCATTCCAAACTGCATAAATTTCTCAAGAGGCTCCTGCTCTTCTCCATGGTTCCCCAGGTGGTCATCCAGTCAACTGCCAATTCTTCCTAAAAAAATAGGGGACCTCCCTAAAAAGTAGGAATTGTTGTCTAAAAGCTCAAAATAGCTCACAGAGCCACTGCAATGCTCTATGACCCCTAGAATGAGTCCCCCCTAACCATCTCATTGACCTACAAGAACTCGTGTGATAGGTCAACCCTCTACTCATCTCGTGTCACCTAGAAGTGGGGCATTACATGGTGCTACCAAACTGTTGTCTCCATCTAGCTTGTTGCAATAGCTTATTGCACAACTCATCAAACTTCAAGTCAATATTAGTAGAGGTCATGTTGAGTGTCTCAATAAAATGTTCGTAGGACCATGGGAAACTTGTCAGTGTAATCACCACCATGTCCTCCATCTTGCAACCAATGGCCTCCAATTGATCGCGTAAATCCTTGATCTTCATAAGATGCTCCTACATAGTTATCTTCTCATCTATTATAAGAGAAAACAACATATTCTTCAAAAAGAAAGCTCATCTTTTTATCCTAAGTTTCATCGAGACTTTTTAGGTGCACCCAAATCCCCACAACAGACTTGCTAGATGGCAGTTCTAAAAGCATATCATCGGTGGCGGATAACTTTAGCAACATAATTGCTTCTCGATTACATTCATCAAACTTGTCCTAGTTGTTGTCCGCCACTATAGGGCGAGTAGAGTTACCCAAAACAAAGTTGGTCCAAGCACTAGTACTCAAAAATCAAGAGCATCCCCTACTTCCAAGTATTGCAGTTCTTGTCGTTGAACCGTTGATTGCCTTCTGAAATGATGTTGATCAATGACACCATCCCTCCCATTTTCCTATACACAAAAAACGAGGCAAACTTGAGCTTCAAAAAAATCTAATTTTTCTGTCAAAAACCTTCAACGAAGAGCTAGCACAAATTTCAGGGCAATGCTTGGAAAACGAAAAATCCCTAATTTTATTGCAAAGATCAATCAAAAATACAAGAAACCCTAGAACCCTAGGCTGTCATTTTGCAGAAAACCACGATTTCGTGGAAAATAGAGAAAGCCTAGCTCAAGACAAGCCAACATCGGAAAACCAAACTAGAACCAGAAAACACAAACCAAATATTGCGTAGCACACTAAGATGACTCGGATTTGGCAAAAAACAACACTCTTTGAAACACTGATTGCAGAAAATAAACGGGTCGAACACAAACGTGCTCAGAAACCCTTCCTATCGCACTCAAAAAACACATTCAATGCACCAAATAACGCAGCCTAAAAAATAAGGGAAACCACCCAAATAAAATTGCGTCGCAAGTAGGAAAACCGTCCACAGAAACCACACAGATGAAGGAAAAACTTCGCACAATTAAAAAATAGCTTTGTGCAGGAGGAAAACGTGGATTTGTGGGCACAAAATCATGGGTATAGAGGTTATGTGGGCAACAAAAAAAAAGAGAACAAAAAGCCCTTTACAAATGCAGACACCAGCAAAAACAAGTCATGCGAATTGGAGAAGCTCAGAACAATGAAAACAACGCTCAAACAAGAACCCACACACTTGAAAAAAAAATCCCACGAATTGAAAAATGCAAGCACACAGAAAAAACCACCATAGACAACTTGGGGGCCAAAAACGACAGATCTCTACAAAAATGCTGAAACCCTTGTAGCAAAAAAAGGGCACCCATATCAAAAAATGAATCCCGCAATTCTACATAAACAAGGACCAAAAAACCCTCAAAAAATTTCCTTCATAAAAAAGATCCAAAAAAACTTGTAGAAAAAAAATTCAGGTAAAGAGCACAAATTTCAAAAAATCACCAAAAGATTGTTTTGCTCTGATACCATGTTACAAAAATTCATTATTCATAAATTGAATAATTACAAATGGAGCAAAGTCTCATTATATAGAGAAATAATTGAGAGCAAAATAGAAACTTCCTAAATGACTAACATGAAAGATTCTAGGTTATCTAACTGAGATATTAGAAATTACCTAATAAACTAAATATGCTTAAATGACCATTAATATAGCATTAAATACTTTATTAAGAAAGACACGCACATTTCTCAATTTCTATGGAAATTCCCCTGAGAGAGAGAGAGAGAGTTCTCTCAAGGATGCAGTAAATCATTATTGAAAATGATAGTTCAATTTCTATGATCAATATGCAAATGGCAAGCAGTAAGAAAATTAAAGTCTAAAGTCTACTCTTCAAAAAAAGTAAAAACAAAAAATCCGAATTCCAACATTTCATTGAATGCCTCCATGATATTTTGTATTAATATTTTTTCATGGCAATATCGTAACTGAACCAATCTGAATACAGAAAAAAGCATTTTAAATGCATTCCATGCCAATAAAAACCTACCTCTAAGAATGCACCCATACCAAATAGATGATCCTTGCCCGACTTTCACATCTCCAACCAAAGATGCACTGGGAGCCACAAACACATCTTTGGCTACATTTGGAACTATGTCATAGAGATTCATAAGAGGGCGATGCCTTGATACTGCAAATAAAAGGAAGTCTGTTAGTCAATTATAGCAATCAAATCTGAACCCTTAAAGTTAACATTGCTATACTCCAATATTATCAGCATTAAAATTCAAACACACAAGAGCGTTTGAATAAATCAGCTTCCATATATAACACATCAGAAATAAGGATAAACTTTAAAAGTGATGCTTGAATTAGGTATATGAGAGAAGGAGAAAAAGGTGATTCATTGACTTCGAGACATCTTTGTTACTTAAGAAATTTGCCCTGCAATCTCCACATCTGGGCCCCATTTGGATTCCAGATTGGCCTGGGCAGAGCCTAAAAAAGGCACACCATTTCCTCTGCAAGTTTTTCCCAGACAATCTTGGACAAAACTAGGCAAACCAGGAATGAATTTGATGGGATTTGCAGAATCTAAAACAAATCTGCTGTAATTTGCAGGTGCTTTTTTATATTTTTTATATTTTTAGACATTTGCTTTAACTATCATTGACAAAAATAGGATCCCTGTCCATAAAATTGACTTGTGAAGCATTTGAAAAACTCAAATAAACTGATCTTACCTCATTGTGAATGCAAACGACAAAAACCATTCATTTTTGCTAGCCAACACACAAATAGATTGCTAATTGAAGGTTCCAAAATGGTTGTACTTCCATTCCTTTGCATGTCCAAGAGCCCATTCACTACCATGGAGTTCATATAGGATGATTTGGGGAAAATACATAAATTCTTTTGGTTTTTTCCTTCATTTTTGTTTTACAAACAAACTCTCTTGTTTATATGTATATATTGTTTCAAATGTGTTGTTTATCAAATTTGTTACCATTAGGATTATATTGGCAGCCATTTCTAGTTCCCTAAGCCAGCCCCACTACAAAACAATCCCACATCCTCCACTTTGGAATGTGGGTTGAAGAATATATCAAGTTCCAGGGATATGCGTGAATTCACAATGGTTGTAGTGTTAATAACAAGCTCAAATAGTTGGGTGAAAGCTCATTTATGTTGCATTCCAAAAATGGGCATCAAAGCTTGACCTTGAAAGAATGGTGTACCTGTGCCACAAGCTCAACTGATAGAATATATTAGAGAGCAGCAGCAAGCAAATGACACAGCAAACCATAGATCAAATCATCATTTCACAAAGAAATGACCTTGAGCAATGATGCCCCTTTTCCCCAATCTAATCCCGGAATTGTGGTGGAGAGCCATTATTTTGAACCAAAAAAACCCACTTCACACGAGAGACCAAAGGGACCATTGGAAATGGCATTTCAAAATGCAGCCCAAGAGATTGCCAAACAAAATATTGTAAAATGTATCTATACAAATGGATTGGCATTCAATGTTATATGCTAGCTGTAAGCATGCAATTAGAATAAACCTAAGAATCAAAAACAATATTTAAAATTCAATAATCCAATTGCAATGCAAATCTATGAAAACACACTATGTAGATATGGTCTTGATTTTGATACTTGTATGTTTGTTGCTCGTTTTGTCAACATCTACTCACTCAAACTGGGATCATAATGTTTTGAAATGAAAAATTTGGTGTTTTCTCTCAATACTTCCCTAGGGCTACAAATTCCTTTCCTGTTATGAAGTCTGGTTTGGCCTTGTAGGACCCTGATCCTGGTCCTGGTCCAGTTTGAGCCGGGTCTAGGTCCGGCAACAATCCACCTATGGGTCTAGAAAAGGTCTGTGCCCAAGGCAACTGGTTCGATTTGGACAGACCTAGTTCGAACCCGAGCCAGATCAGGCCGAACTTGGCCAAACCATGGGTGTAGCTGTGCAAAAAAGTGACACCCAAGTTCTTTTATTTGCAAATTTAAATAAAATTTGACATCCAAAACTCTAAAATTTGCTTTTATAATGACTTATGCTAAGTTTTATTCTAAGTTACCGAGTTCAAACCTTGGACCCTCGAACCGGGTCCGGATTTGCGAAATGGTCTATGCTTAGTCCGCAAGGTCTGTGCTCAGACCTGTGGGTCTATCTGTGTCCGCACCACCGTGGACCTGAACAAACCCACAGGACCAAGCACGAACCGAGCACAAACCCATGAGGACCTGGGAGGACCACCTGAGGACCCGCGCAAATCGTCAGGGACCCACAACGCTCAAGAGTTAAAGTGGGCCCAAAACCCCTAAAAAAGCATTTTTTATTATTTTTTTCTCCAAACCCTAAAACGACCCTAATATGGAGCCTCCAAACACATTTCATTTCACATTTGCTCTCTCATTTTTCTCTCTCCATCTTGCAAGTATGAAGTGAGTTGATTGTATTCGAAGGAGATAGATTGTGGACTAGCAAATACCTTCCAAAAAGAAGATTTGAGTGTTTAAGGTATACATTTCAACCATCTTCTTTAGTTTTTTGATAGATTGTTTCAAGTTTTTGTAGAAGTTTTTAAGCATCTTTTTTTTTTCATTTTTGTTATAGATTGCAACAATGAGTTGTCAAAGCTGGCGGGGAGGGCTCTCAAAAATTTAAATTGATAAAGGGTCTCCTTTGTGGAGACACACTACAAGAATTTCTCAATGACCTAGAGGTGGGGGATTTATTTGGAAATGTAATTTTTGCAACGCACAATATAGAAACTCCTACTACCGAGTCAAACTTCATTTTTTGGGCCCTGGGATAAAGGGATTAAGTATGAGGGGCTCGGGGCCAAATAAGAAGGGGTTGTCAACTAGGCAAATAGCAGTATTCATAAAAGAACAAGAAGATGTTGACAAATAAGTTGCAAAAGGAAAACAGGGTGGTTATACCAGGAAACAAAAAACAATAACACCACCCACTCAACCAGCCTCTAGACATCCCTTCTTGCCTATGCCTTCTAGGGAGGATGAAGATATAAAACAACCACAAATCACCACCCGCAAGAGAGGCCGATTAGATACGGCATTTCAAAATGAGTAAAGAGATATTGCTAATGAAAAAATTAGGCATTGCCTCTATGTGAATTGTCTTCCATTCAACTTAGTGAGATCACCTTATTCGAGTGAGATGATGCAAGCAATAAATAATGCACCTTCTAGTTTCCAAGGTCCTAATATGAAAAGGTGTGCACCACCTTATTGCATAGTGAGAGAAAAAATGTAGAGGACCAACTAAAACCAATAAGAGATTCTTGGGTTCAAAAGGGTGTCTATTGTTTCTGATGGATGGAAAAGATTGCAAAAATCATCCATTAATCAATGTAATTGTTGTATCCCGCAAGGGGTCAATGTTTTTGAGGGCGGTTGACCGTGAAGGAGAAGTGAAAGATGCAGAGTTTATTGCCAAGATTCTCATTGATTCCATAGAGTCGGTGGGTCATGACAATGTTGTCCAAGTAATTACGAACAATGCAAAAGTTTGCATGGCTACAGGTGCTTTGGTAGAGGCTAGATATGATCACATCTTTTGGACACCATGCACCGTCCACTCCCTCAATTTAGTGATGAAAGCAATTGGCACCCAAATGGAATGGGTGAAACAAATATATGAGGCTGAGAAGATTCAGATGTTTGTGACAAACCACCATATGTCACAAGCAATTTTCAAAACTTTCTCAAGATTGGAATTATTGAAGGTAAATTTTAAAATTTAATTTATTTAGTTTCATTTATCATTTTATGTCATGTTTTACATAATCGAATAAAATATGTTTTGTGTTGTTTACATATTTTAAATGTGTTACTAACTTACTATTAACATGTTCTTAGGTGGTTGAAACCCAATTTGCATCTCACACAATCATGCTTAGACAACTTGTGAAGGTAAAAGAAGCATTGTCATAGATGGTTATTAGCAACCAATGGGGTATCTGGAAGCAATCCAGTATAGTGGGGGCCCAAAAGGAGAAAGCATTGATATTGGATGATGATTGGTGGGCTCGTGTGGATTATGTATTGGAATTCACCGAACCTATCATGTATATGCTTCGGTTTGCCGACACTGATGAACCATGCTTGGGGGATGTCTATGATAGCATGGACACAATGTTGGAGAAAATAAAATTGGTAAGTTATAATACATTCATCTATTCTTGTTTATTGAGAGATATCTAAATTGACATAGCTTACATCAAGATAACTTACATGAACATCATCATTTGATATCCCAGGTCATGTAAAGGAGAAAGAATGATCTTAAGGACACCTTATACAAAAAGGTGGAAGCAATTGTTATTCATCGTTGGAACAAGATGACCACACCTTTGCACCTCCTAGCATATGCTCTATCTCTTAGGCACTAAAGCACAGACCTACTTGCTATTCCAGGTAGAGTGCCACCATATAGAGATGTTGAGGTTGCTAATGGGTATAAGAGAGCATTTAGTAAAATCTTCCACGATCCAGATGTGGGGGCAAGTGTTAGGAGTGAATTTGGATCGTTTATTGCAAGAAAAGATCTCCACCCTACTGTTGTCAATGACCAAAGCAGAATGCATGCTATTAGATGGTGGTACCTTCATGGGCAAGATTATATATACCTCCAACCTCTTGCAACTAAGATTCTATCACAAGTAAATTTTTAAGGTTTTTTTCTTTTTTTTTGGCCACTTGCATTGTAGAATTTAACACTTAACACTCTTGAATTTATCTTGTATTTTTTATTTTTTATTTTGTTGATTTTCTCTCTAGGTTGTGAGCTCTTCTGTTGTTGAGCAAAATTGGAGTACATACTCATTTATCCACTTAGTGAAGCGTAGCCGGTTGGCTGCAAAAAAAAGCAAAAGACTTGGTGATTATTCACAACAACTTGCGCTTCCTGGCATGTAAGGATCCAAAATACAAGAAGGGGCCAGAGAAGCTTTGGGATGTAGCACCCGAGTCTGCTGACTTGGATTTAACCATCCAGGATCTTACTAGAGCCACTTTGGCTGATGTGGATGATGATGATGATGATGACCCAACACCCTCTAGTGCTAGTGGAACCGGTTTGGGTTCCAATGATGATGTTGATCTACCACTTGTAGATGCTGAAGACCCCATTGATCCGGATTTTTTTGATAATCCATATGATGATTGATGAACACTTTCATGATTCATGAACATTGAATCATGTTTCAAACTTTAATGAACTATATTTTGAATTTTCATTTTGTAATTTAGTAATTCAATGTGATGATTTTCTTTAGAATTGTGAGTTGAATTTAGATCAATGATCAAGTATTTAAATTTTTAATGTTTATCTTTGACATTTGGCATTGATCAATGATCGAGCATCATAGATTCATACTATGAAATGATTTAGTTTTACAATTATGTATATCTCTTACTTTTTGTATATATAATGCATGTATATACACACACACAAACCCATACGAACCATAATGAAAAAAAAAATTCACAAACCCACGGACTAGGTTCTCGTACCCAAACCAGTAACTTAGGTTTTATGTCTCATCTAGTGTGCAAAAAGATTGTTTTCTCAAGGTGAAGCAAATAGGTGGTTGAGCAAGAGGGAGTTCGAAGACTGATTTGTGAAGCTTGATCAAGTGTTTGTGCCTCATTCCTACACCTTTGCAAGCTTCTATTGGGTGAAAGAGATGAATTATTTTTCATTTTATTTTGTTTTTGTTTAAATTTCTTTAATTTTTTCATTTCTCTTTAAATATCCATAAAATCTACCTATTTTTTTTCATTCTCTTGTTTTTATTTTGAATGTGTATAAAATTTCTTGTCATAAGAACTACAATGGCATCTACCTCTTCCTCCATAGGCAATAATGAACAGGAAAGAATAGATCCAAATTCTAATTCTCCTTTGTCGAAGTACATTGATATTATAGGACCCCTCCCACGAGGTGGTGCATTTTGTTAGAAATGTCAGGGTTAAGATGTAGAAAAGAAAAGTTCATATTATTGGGTGGTAGGCCATTTGTGTGGATTCCCTAGAAGAGGAGTCAAGAAATGCCCTGGAAAAAAAGGAGCACCTAATACCAAATGAAATAGTGTTAAAATATATCACAAAACATGAAGAAGCAGAAGAGAGAGAAGCATGTAGACAAAATTTGCTCACTAAAAAAATCGAAGGGAATGCAGCCCCATCTTCAAATATTGTCATAGAAGACCAGCCCTTTTATACTACAGCCACTGAGCCTTAAATTGAAACTCAAGCACCTATTCCACGCAAAAGAAAAGGACCTTAGGAAACTTCATTTCAAAATGAGAGTCCGGACATTGCCAACCAAGATATAGCAAGATGCATGTATGCAAATGGGTTGCCTTTGAATGTTGTTCGCTCCCCGTACAAGAAGATGTTGAAAAGTGTTGATAAAGCTCCAAGAGTGTATAAGGGCCCTAGTTATGAGAAGATACACAACAGCTTGTTGAAAAGATAGGTCACATTGAAGTCTGTAAGGGATTCATGGATTAAGACAGGGGTATTGATTGTTTCAAATGGGTGAAAAGAAACAAGAAATTGTTCCTTGATCAATGTCATAGTGGTGTCCCTTAAAGAAGCAATGTTTTTGAAATCCATGGATTGTAAGGGGCAAGTAAAAGATGGGCAATTTATTGCTTATACTCTTATACATCTCTATCATTGAGTCAGTGGGACCTAGAAACGTTGTTTAAGTCGTAACGGACAATGCAAAGAATTGTAGAGCTATTGGTTTTGTTAGAATTAATCTTTCCTTGGTTGAAAATATGTAATTAAAAGGATAAACCAAGGTATCCTATTTGTATTTGTCCTCTAGTCCATGTAAAAGGACATGTCATTATTTTCTATTTCCTTTAATAAGGAAAATAGATATTCCTCCTTAAGAGGAATCACACATTTGTCACACACACAATATGAATGTGGCATCCATAGGAGAAGGGAGTTACATGCAAACTCCTCCACTCATCTCTACTTAAGAGATCTCTCACTCACTTGCTTCAATAATCTTCTCCTCTCTCTCTCAATCTCTCATTGCTCTCATTATTGTATTGAGCTCATTGCTCTCATCCTTTAGGCTTTTTGCCATATTCTTATTCACAAAGGGGTTTTTCTTTGCTTTTCCCCTTACCAAAATCTCTTGGCTCATTGTTGGATTCTTGAAGTACTTTGTGGTTGATCTTGCAATCTTCTCTCCTTTAGTTTTGGTAAAATCTTCCAACATTTCATTTTCTTGGATTAATTCTTGTTTAAGTTTTCATTCTTTTCATTCTTCTTACATGGTATCAAAGCTACTAATCCTTGTTTAAGTGTTTTGTAGGAAGGTGCCATTCAAAGGAGCAAACTCTCTTTGTTTATCTAATATTTGTTTTGCAAATTTTTTTTGCAAATCTAACTTTTTTCATTTCTCTTGCATTCTAACCCCTTGGTTTTGGATGGCTTGCCGCCAAATCTAAGTTCTTTCAATCTCATTTTTAGTTTTTCAGTTAACTTCTCTATTATATGCAGATTTATATCTCAATCCTTAAAAATTTCTAACACAGATTTTACTTTCTAACATTTCTGTTGCAGGCTTTAAATCTTTTTTTACTTATCTAACTTTGTTTCTTTCCAGGCTAATCTAAATCAGATGTAGTTTAAATCTCTATTTTTTTATAAACTATATCTCACGTTTTTATTAGCTTTAAATCTCTGTTACATTTGTATTTAAATCTGTCTGTGTTAGAAGTATTTTCATCTTTTCACATCTGTTATCTGTTAACACATCTGTTAACATATTCATCCATTTTTCATTGCATAACTAATCTGTTAATTTACACTCTATACATCTAACTTTTGCTGTTATCTGTTTATACTTCTGTTTATCTGTCTTCTTACCAGCGCAGCTGTAGCTCTAACAGCAGACAATCCTCCTTTCTGCAGACATTTCAACGTTAGCCTGGATAACTCCTTTCATCGAGAAGGATATGTTGTATATTTAAAATTGTGTCTCTTTATACGCAATCTTCTTTGGTTGAATGGTATAGTAATAGTCTGGATTGAAACTAAAAACAATTTGACTTTAGCATATATATCTGCTCTCTCTTTGCGCATATACATAAGATATAACTAAACAAATCCATATATCTATTCTTACATTCATTTGTTAGCATTCACAACTGTTAATACATCAGTTTTAATCTGTTGGGCATATTATAATCTGTTAATTCATAACTCTAAGTTTATACTTCTGTTATTATCCTCCCTTGCGCAGCTTTAGCTGCTGTTTTACTCCAAATCTGTTGTATTAAGCGCTGTTTTACATTTTGCGCAGCCTGCTCTCTGACTTCTCCTTGTTGCTGTCAAACAGCAGTCTCTCCTTCTTCACTGTTACCCCGCGCAGCATCTTTCTTCACTGTTAAAGTTAATAATCATTGCATTCTAAACTGCTCTTACGTTTTTTAGCAGATAATAATATAAAGTGAAGCAGGTTCTTACATTTTTTAGCAGTTAATTATCATTGCATTGTATAATCATAACATTTCTAACTTTATTATTCCATATCATTCTAATATTCCGTAAATCTGCTAAGTATATCAGTTTTTTTACATTTGGTTGGAATATTAATCATTGTTCTATTATTCCTTTCTTATGTTAGTGTAGTCTATATCTTTCGTTGACTCACTTATTAATCTGGTCCTATTTATAATTATTTCTATCAATTCTAATTCCAACTTTGTTATTTAAAATCCAAGCTTAATTTAATCCTTTTTAATAAAGTTTAAATCTTTCATTTTGTCATTATAAACTCATTTAAACTACTTATTCAATATTTTATTGCGATTAAAATTTGTTTCATTGATTTAACAAAAGTTTTAATTGTTAAATATTCTTAGTTTATTCAAATTTTGTTTAACTATCAAAAATTTAATCCTCATACTTTTTTTTCTAGTTCATCTTATCTCAAATTGTTAGTTATAAGCTTCTTATATCGTTTTTAATCAAATCCAATTATTGGTTCTGTATTTCATTGCAATTAAAAATTGTTTCACCATTTTTAATTAAATTTTTTAAATCTTTTTAGTATCTTTAATTACCTCTTATATTGAGTGTTAACATCAAGTTAAAGTTATTTTTCTCAACCTTGATCTATATATTTACACTGTTATTTACTTTGTGTAAGTTAATTTGATTAATTTATCATGTCTACTTTAATCCCGGAAATCAAGCTCAATAGCTCTAACTATCATCAATGGAAAACTCATGTGTCATTTTTATTTCGATTTAAACATTTACTTGAAGTTGCTACAGATGCAACTATTGAACCCGCTACCTCTGCTTCACAAGCAGAAAAAGATGCATGGAAGACCAAAAACGAGGAAGCCCTTGGTTTGATTGGTCTCTCCATCATCCCTAATCTTTATGTCCTAATTGGACATTGCACTAAAGCTCATGAAGCATGGACCATTCTACAACAGACATATGACAGCTCTTCAGAATCTCGTAAGATTCAACTCCAAGACAACTTGGAGGACTTAAGGTATAATGACTTTAAAAATATGGATGACTTTTTACTTAAATTTGATGCAGTTAAAACTCAACTAAGTGGTGTTAATGTTAGTTTAAGTGATATTAGATTGATTACAATTATTCTTAAGAAATGTCTTCCTAAAGAGTTTCAGCAATTTATTACTAACATTCACTCTCAGCTTGCTATTCCTACTTTAGCTCCTCATTTAACTTATGCAATTTTTCAAAATTTGTTACGTCAAGAGGAGGCTAAATTATTGCAATTTGGTACTATTAAGTCTTTTGAACATGCTTTTGTTTCTAAAACTCCAAATCATAATAATAAATCTCATACTTCTAATAGTAATCATTATAATAATAATCATCATAATAACAATTATTCCAATAACAACAATAACTATCGTAACAATAATAATCATAACAATGGTTATTCAAATAACCATAATCATAATAATAATTATTCAAATAATAGGTCTAATTCTAGGCCTTCATACAATAATAATAACAATAATTACAATAATCAACATAACAAAAAATCACATTGTACTTATTGTGGTAAAGATGGTCACCTAACTAATGTTTGTTTCAAAAAGCAAAATGATAAGAAGCCCATTAATAACAATAATCAAAATAACTTCAAATCTCAAGGTAATCAATCTCGTCGTGCTTTTACTGTTTGTTATAAAGCTTCTCATGCCTTAGAATGGATTATTGATAGTGGTGCTTCTCATCATGTTACATCTCATAGAGAAATTTTTGATTCTTTGCAACCTGATACTACAAATGTTCCTATTCAATTAGCTAATGATCATAGTTGCAAAGTGGATGGTTTTGGTGATGTTAATGTTCCAAATGGAAAGTTGCACAATGTTCTTTATGTTCCTGAATTGAAATCTAACCTACTTTCAGTTTCTCAATTATGCCAAGATTACAAAGTTGAATTTCACAAGGATATGTGCTATATTATTGATCCTAACACTAATCATGTTGTTGCTAATGCTAAGATGGATCATGATAACTTGTTTAAGTTTTATGAGTTTGCCTCTACAAGGTACTCTTTGAAAGTGAATATTGATTTTAATACATGGCATGAAAGGCTTGGCCATTTGAATTCCGATTATATTACTTTGATGCAAAAATCTAATATGGTTGATGGTTTACCTCATATTGTTCCCTCTAAACTAACATGCACAGGGTGCATGAGTGGGAAAATGAAAAGGGAGCCCTTTCCTCATGGTATAACTCCTGAGGAAGCATGGTCCGGTAGGAAGCCAAATTTACAACACTTGAAAATTTTTGGATCTATTGCTTATGTTCACACACCTAAACAAAAAAGGCATAAACTTGATTCTAAATCTTATTCCTTTGCTTTTGTTGGGTATGATGAATCTACTAAAGGTTATAGGGTTTATGATCCTACTACTAACAAGGTGCACATTGCAAGAGATGTTGTTATTGCAGAAAATGAAGTTCATGATTGTTCCAAGGCTACAGATGATGAATTTAAAGGGGGTATTATTGATCTCTTGGAGGACCAACCTCCTATTCTAAACCCTACTCCTAAAGCACCTATTTCTATTCCTATTAGTATTAAAAAAGATGATGATGATGATGATGATGATGGTAAGAATATCTCTACTCCTCTTAATGATAAGTTTGCTCATGATAGTGATAATGTTGTGCATGATGATAATGATGATTTTATTCCTCATAGTGATGATGAAAATGATGAATTTACTCCTCATAGTGATACTTCCATTACTTCTAAAAGAAATCCTAAATGGTTTAAAGACTTACTTAATGAAGGTGATAATTATATTTCTAGAATGGGTGGTCTTAGACCTAGGAGACTTAATTATTGTAACTATGCTTTAATGTCTTCTCTTATGCATTCTAAAGATCCTCAAAAATTTTCTCAAGCTAAAAATCAACCTCATTGGCAAAGTGCTATGCAAGATGAATATGATAGTTTAATTTCTAATAATACTTGGGATTTAGTTACTTTACCTCATGGAAAAAATCTTGTTTCATGTAAATGGTTATATAAAACTAAGTTGAATGCTAATAATGAAATTAGTAAGTTTAAAGCTAGACTAGTAGCAAGAGGTTTTTCTCAAGTTGAAGGAATAGATTATAATGAAACCTTTGCTCCTGTTGCTAAAATGCCTACTATTAAAGTTGTTCTTGCTTTAGCTGCAAAAATGAATTGGCCCATTCACCAAATGGATGTTAAAAGTGTTTTTTTAAATGGTGACTTGCATGAAGAAATTTATATGTCTCAACCTCCTGGTTTTATTAAAGAAGGTAATGAACATCTTGTATGTAAACTAAAGAAAACTATCTATGGTTTAAAACAATCTCCTAGAGAATGGTATTCTAAAATTAATGCTTTCTTTCTCTCTCAAGGTTTTTCTAGAAGTAAAAATGATCCTAACTTGTATATCAAGCATAGTGAAAATGACATTATTATTATCATTCGTTATGTTGATGATTTGATTCTTACTTCAAGTTCTAACCATTTAATTGATGATATTAAGTCTAAACTTAACCAAAAGTTTCAAATGACTGATTTAGGACTTCTTCATTACTTCTTAGGAATGCAAATTTGGCAAACCCCTAAGGGTATCTTTCTTTCTCAAAGTAATTATGCTAAAGATCTTCTTGATAAATTTCATATGAATGATGCTAATCATGTTTCAACTCCATGTGAATTAGAAACTAAGTTAATGATAGATATGGAAACTCCATTTATAGATGCTACTCCTTATAGACAACTTGTTGGAAGTTTAAATTATTTAACTCTTACTAGACCTGATATATCTTTTAGTGTTGGTTTAGTTTCAAGATTTATGTCCAAACCTCAACAAACTCACTTCAAAATTGCTAAAAGAATATTAAGGTATATTAAAGGTACTCTTGATTTAGGTTTATTTTATGATGCAAATTCTGATTTTACTTTAAAAGGATTTACTGATTCAGATTTAGGTGGAGACCCCAATGATGGGAAATCTACTTTTGGGTATTGTTTTTTTCTTGGTTCAGGTGCTATATCTTGGAAAAGTAAAAAAGATCAATCTGTTTCACTATGTTCTACTGAAGCTGAATATAAAAGTTGTACCAATGCCTCCAAAGAGTCCTTATGGCTTAGAAGAATTCTTGAAGATTTGGGTCTACCTCAACAAGAACCTACACCTTTATATTGTGACAATCAAAGTGCAATAGCCTTGGCAAAGAATCCAGTCTACCATGCAAAGTCAAAGCACATCTCTCTCCACCATCACTTCATTAGAGAGCAAATTGAAGAAAAGAAAGTTTCACTCATCTATTGCAAAGGTGAAGATCAAGTTGCAGATATCTTGACAAAGCCTCTTTCTAGAGAGAAATTTGAATTTCATTGTAAAAATTTGGGTTTGCTACCCCTTGATGTAAATCCCCCAAGTAAAGATTAAAGGGGGGTGTTAGAATTAATCTTTCCTTGGTTGAAAATATGTAATTAAAAGGATAAACCAAGGTATCCTATTTGTATTTGTCCTCTAGTCCATGTAAAAGGACATGTCACTATTTTCTATTTCCTTTAATAAGGAAAATAGATATTCCTCCTTAAGAGGAATCACACATTTGTCACACACACAATATGAATGTGGCATCCATAGGAGAAGGGAGTTACATGCAAACTCCTCCACTCATCTCTACTTAAGAGATGTCTCTCACTCACTTGCTTCAATAATCTTCTCCTCTCTCTCTCAATCTCTCATTGCTCTCATTATTATATTGAGCTCATTGCTCTCATCCTTTAAGCTTTTTGCCATATTCTTATTCACAAAGGGGTTTTTCTTTGCTTTTCCCCTTACCAAAATCTCTTGGCTCATTGTTGGATTCTTGAAGTACTTTGTGGTTGATCTTGCAATCTTCTCTCCTTTAGTTTTGGTAAAATCTTCCAACATTTCATTTTCTTGGATTAATTCTTGTTTAAGTTTTCATTCTTTTCATTCTTCTTACAGGTTTGTTGGTTGAAGAGCAATATCACATATCTTTTAGACACCTTGTGCGGTCCACTCACTCAATCTTATGCTACAAAAGATTGGGAATAAAATTGGGTGGACCAAAGAGATGTATGAAGAAGCTGAGTAAATCCAAATGTTCATCACAAACCACCACATGTCCCAAGGAATTTTCAGATTTCTCAAATTTGGAGCTATTGAAGGTAGGTGAACTTGAACTTGAAGTAGTAATTTAATTTAAAAAATTAAAATTATTATTTTATATCTTCTGATTTTCATAATTTGATTGTGTAATGTATATTCATTTTTAACGTTTGTTTCTATTTAATTGTACTTTTTTGCTTTGATTTCTATTATAAGTTGTTGAGACTCGTTTTGCATCAAACTTAATCATCTTGAGACAACTTGTGAAAGTGGCACTTTGCAATATAGTGATCAGCAATAATTGGTTTATATGTAGGCAAAACAGCACTGAGAGGGAAATGAAAATTAAGCAAAGTTTATTGGATAACTCATGGTGGAAAAGTGTGGAGTATCTCCTTCGCTCCCTGAGC
The DNA here is from genome assembly GCA_027943335.1 of Chamaecyparis obtusa. NCBI lineage: Eukaryota > Viridiplantae > Streptophyta > Pinopsida > Cupressales > Cupressaceae > Chamaecyparis > Chamaecyparis obtusa. The sequence continues at coordinate 487,704 of BSBK01007776.1, read as the reverse complement.
ACATTATGAGCTTGCTTCGATACACTAGCAAAGGGTATTGGATGACTCATGGTGGGAACGTGTGGAGTATCTCCTTCACATCACCAAGCCCATTATGAGCTTGCTTCGCTACACTGACATGGATAGACCTTGCCTTGGAGAGGTGTATGATGGCATCAACTCAATGATTGAGAAGATGAAGAAAATCATAAATGACAGAGCAAGACCCTAAGGAGACCTCCTTCAAACAATTGCAAGCAATTCTTGTAAAACGATGGAACAAGATGACTACTCCTCTACATATTTTTGCATATGAATTGACACCAAAATATTATAGCAACCAATACCTTGATATGTCGAGAAGGCTTCCACTATATAGAGATTTAGAAGTATGTGATGGGTACAAGGCAGCATTCTTTAGACTCTTTCCTAATGATGATACGCGAGATTTGATTACAAATGAGTTCATAGAGTTTTTGAATGCAAAAGGTCTAAGTAATGATGCTCTTTTTCATCAATTTAGGAAGGATGCTCATGGTGGTACCTCCATGGCCAATGATTCCAATTGTCGCAGCCCCTTGCAATCAAAATTATGTCATAAGTAAGTTTTATTTATAATTTTAAATTACTTTGTCTCCATAGGTTGCTATGTAATTTTAAATTTTAATAATTTTATTTTAATTGTTTACTTTGTCTTGTGTTCATAGGTAGCTAGTTCATCTGCATTAAAAAAATTGGAGCACATATTTTTTCATCCACTCAATAAAGCACAATAAGTTGCAATCAAAAAGAGCGGAGAACTTAGTATATGTGCATTCCAACTTGCATCTCCTTTCACACAAGCAAAATGAATACAAAGAAGGCGAGTCGAAGACGTGGGATATAAATGCAAACCATACAAACTTGGATGCTTCCACTTCTCAACTTGCAGTTACTGAATTGGAGGTCTTGGACAGCAATAATGTTATTGGTGCAACTGATCCCATTGGCCTTTGCACTATTTGTGAATCAACTATGTCATCGGCATTGAAGAAGAATCCATTAGATGATTGAAACTTAGTATAAAGTTCCAATTGTTGCAAGTTAAAACAATGATACTTGAACTATTATCATTTCAATATTGTCATTTTGATGTTGAACTTTAAGTATATGATGGTATGATTGTATGATCATGATGCTATGATTACAAGTTTATGGTGTTTTTATTGTTTATATGATATTATGTAACATTCTAAACTTTTTTTTTAAAAAAAAAAATTGGAGGGGTGAAAATTTATTCAATTCACGCTTTTGACCGGAGCTATGAACCGGGTACAATAACAGCGGGTAGGGGGGAGACTGGACCTCGTGACCAGCAGAGCCGCAACGGAATTACTTAGCCAACCGAGCCAGGCCCCCAGCCCAATAACATTCTAAACTTAATGCATGCTTATAGTCTGCATAAATATATATATATATGTTTTTGTGCTAACAAACCCAAACCATCAACTTAGCTTTGCTGCTGTTGACAGTTGTAACTCACTGTTCAGGATCCTATCTCTCTTTCTTCTGATTTTGTTCATGTTGGATGCCGAGGCATTGTCTGTCAGGAAGCTGAGGGAAATTCTACTTGAATTCTAAGATTTTGAGTTTCGTTCTGAAATCTGTTGAAATTCATCTTTTTAAGCTGGGATCATAAGTTTTGGAAGAAGAAAGCACTAAGTGGAGTATCTGCAGGTTTCACAATCTCTGGCGATGCCTTGCTGGTCTTCATGCCCAGATCTCTAAGCATGAAAATCCCTTGCTTTCATCAGATTTAATCATTCATCCATGCACACACAATTTTATTATTGTTATTTGGGAGCTGAGGCTGACTGGGCATCCCTTCTTAAGGTGGGTCCCTGGGCTTGAGGCAATACTCCTGTCTGTTTGAAGCCATAATATCCTGAGTTAAACTCCTCTTCTGAAGCCCTCATAGCAATTCCAGTTTGAGTTTGGCTGCCAGATCTACCCATGCAGTTTTAGCTCTCCCCTAGCCTGTCATCTAACACTAATTCCTTGGGAAAGTTTATTTCTATCTCTTGGGATATGATCTCATACTTTCTTCCAAGCTTTGTCTGCCTGCTTATTGAAATGAGCTTCTCAGAGGTTTTCCATGATAAGGTTTGGCTCAAGGTTGATGATCATTTGGAAGCAGCAATTGGATTATGAGATAATTCAGAATTGCCTTCAGATGTGGATCTTGCTTTGCCCATGTTCATATGGCAGAAGCTTGCTTCTAAATAGAATAAAAGGATCCAAGGAGGATTCCTAGTGGAAGGGGGATGGTCCTCACAATCAATATATTTTTGTCAACTCACACCCCTATTTAGGTTTATCCTAGCAACAGCCGCTTCAGAGATTTCACCTGTTTCTTCTGTTGTGAATGCTTTGTTTCCAGTGTTTCATTCACTTCTCCCTCCTACTGAAAGTGTTTCCTCGATTGGTTTCCTCAGCTATCAATTTCTTTGGATATTTAGGGTAATTCTCATTCCTCAACCTCAGACCAAGACCTCACTTACCTATCAAATAAATAATTAAATAAACATTCCAAAAACATTAATGATCTAAGGTTCAGCACTAGAGTCAATTTCCATGCAACCTATTTTCCCTTTATGAAAGCCTCTATAAAATATATAATATTTATCATTATAAAGATTTAGTCAAAAGGTCTTCACAAGCTTCAAGAGGACATGTCAAAGACATCGGCTGAATGTGAAAATTAATGAAGAAAGATCCAATCAAGAATCAAGATATCTTATTCCCCAGCCCAACCATTGTTTATTATTTGATTGTTCCAGTTATATTCAAAATATGGTACTATTCACTAAAATTTAACATCTGACTCCCTCAAAACTTTTTTGAATTCAATAAGCAGTCGTGTTTACTGAATTTTCAACCATTATAGTAATCTTGTCAGTTAACAATTGGACCCATGTAGTTCAAGTAGCCTTTTGGAATCTCCAAGCTAATTATCTATCCCTCACACAAACAAGCACAACTAAAACTGCATATAACAAAGGAAAATTCAAAAAAATATAAATATAAATAGACAAACTCATAATAAAAATATTTTGTATGGTTTGAATATCAATGCTCACTAGTTTACTATATTCATTTAACAAAATCCGAGGGCCACTTTTTATGTGGATGATCCCAGAGAAGCATTGAATCCAATCCAAGGCACTACTCTTTTCCCCATCCTATAATCAGCAGAACAATTTCAAGAACACATTTTTCCAAATCCTATTATCAGCATAACAATATGAAGAACATGAAGAAAAATGTATATAAGAGAAAGCTAATACAACAAAAGCAATTAAAAAAGAGATAGAAACTAAATGCAATAAGTTCATAAATTAAAAAGAAATTTGAAGGTGCAGGATGTCCTGTCAAGTAGGTCAGCATGGTCAAAAGGGAAGCCAACACCCTGGAGAACATGACAGCCAGGGAAGCAGTCGACAATATTTTAGGCAGTCAAACAAAGCTGATGTGACCACTGGAGCAAATGTTGTTCCCATTAGAAGAACTACTAGCCACATCCAAAAAACAGCAAGAGTTGACCATAGGGATAAAAATTTTGCAACCCAATCTAGATATCAAAAGCAGGCAACAGATTCCCGGCAAAAATTTAGAAACCCTAATTGGCAGAAAATCAAATACACAAATCAAAGAGGTGCTCCAGGTAAACTGGTATGGCAGAAGAAAGAGCCTACCCAACCAAACACGAGAAAATTTACACCGCCAAATTAAAGGAGAAGATCAATGGTCATCCCAGCAAAAGTAATAAGCCCAATCTGCAGCCACTACAGAGATTCCAATCTCTTTGTTAAATGGACAGGAGTAGCAACCAAAAAGGAAAAGATCATACAATGGTGGACAAAGCAATCTCATTGATGGGTATGTGTTAAACCCCTTCCTGGTGGCAATAATACAAAGCAATCTATTCTATGTGGAGAACGAATCTTTTTTGAGGGATTTTGTTTTTATAGAATAGACTAGGAACCGAACTTTAACCCTAGATTACACAAACCTAAGAGGTTCCCCTATTGGGTGGAACTCAATAATTTCCCGTCTGAATACTGGAATTAAAAATCTCTTGAAAGAATTGGGGAGACACTGGATTTGCTCATAGGCATAGAAGAGGAATTCTTTTTGGGAAATCTGAGATACCTAGGGTTTTGGTTGATCTAGATCCAAATTTTAAAGCCTTAGACAATCTGGACATAGATAAGTAGGAGATATTTTCCACAACAAGTCAAATTGTGATATTGCTATCAAGATTTAACTGTGTAGTTTTCTGAGTCAAACTCATTGACCCATGTTTCATGAGTAGTGGTTCACACGAACCCATCTCTCATGAGAATGAATGGAACATTTAGCACTCATTGGATCTAGGTGATGCTCACAGAGGTGAAGAAGCAGGACTTCCCGGGAGGTCACCCATCCCAGTACTACTCCAACTCAAGCGCGCTTAACTATGGAGTTTCCTCCATGGTTAAATCCACTCTGCTTGCAACCCCATTTGCAAAACCTTCACCAAGTGTTGTGCCTTATAAACCATTCATTAGAAAGCCCCTTAAGCTCATCAATTGATAAGTAGGAGATATTTTCCACAACAAGTCACATTGTGATATTGCTATCAGGATTTAACTCTGCAGTTTTTTGAGTCAAACTCGTTGACCCATGTTTCATGAGTAGTGGTTCACACAAACCCATCTCTCATGAGAATGAATAGAACATTTAGCACTCATTGGATCGAGGTGATGCTCACAGAGGTGAAGCATCGGGATTTCCCAGGAGGTCACCCATCCCAGTACTACTCCAACTCAAGTGTACTTAACTACGGAGTTTCCTCCATGGTTAAACCCACTCTCCTTGCAACCCCATTTGCAAAACCTTCACCAAGTGTTGTGCCTTATGAACCATTCATTAGAAAGCCCCTAAAGCTCATCAATTGATAAGTAGGAGATATTTTTCATAGCAAGTCAAATTGTGATATTGCTATTAGGATGACTGTGTAGTTTTTTGAGTCAAACTCATTGAGTCATGTTTCATGAGTAGTGGTTCACACGAACCCATGTCTCATGAGAATGAATGGAACATTTAGCACTCATTGGATCTAGGTGATGCTCACAGAGGTGAAGCATCGGGACTTCCCAGGAGGTCACCCATCCCAATACTACTCCAGCTCGAGCGCGCTTAACTACGGAGTTTCTTCCATGGTTAAACCCACTCTGCTTGCAACCCCATTTGCAAAACCTTCACCAAGTGTTGTGCCTTATGAACCATTCATTAGAAAGCCCCTTATGCTCATCAATTGATAAGTAGGAGATATTTTCCACAGCAAGTCAAATTGTGATATTGCTATTAGGATTTAACTGTGTAGTTTTTTTAGTCAAACTCATTGACCCATGTTTCATGAGTAGTGGTTCACACAAACCCATCTCTCATGAGAATGAATGGAACATTTAGCACTCATATTATGTAAGCTTTTGGATTTCCTTCATTTCATTTATGCTTATCATTTTGTGAGCTTGATAAAATTTCCCGTTTGTTTTTGCAAGGTAATCTATGAAAAGGGAGAAGCTTGGAGAGCATGGAGATGATGGCGAGGCCAAATTCAAGACTTCAGGCAAGGAGAGAACAAATGGGTGCTACAAGAACAAGTTCGAGAATTCGAGGCATGCAAGATAGTTTGAGAATGAAAGCTAAAAAGAAGATTCCAATCCAAATTCAAGATCAAATTATGAAAATGGATATCAAAAAACAAGTCCTGCAAGAAAATGATCAAAGATAGAAGTGGAAGAAAATTTATCACCAACTTAAATTTCCTTTGGAAATCCATGTTCATTTGAAGGATCCAATTGTATGAAGACTGCATCACTTCAAGAAGATCAAGGTCAAGACATCGAAAGAGACATCAAGTTTGCAAGTACAAGAATATTCAAAATTATGGCAATAAGAAAATTCCAAGAACAAGGATGAAAAATTTTGAGAAGATGAAGCAATTTGGGAATATGTCATCACAATTGAGGGCTCAATAATGTTGAATATCAAGAGATATTTTCTCATCATCAAAGAATTTATCAAGTCTATAAGATAAGGATGTTGAGGTGGCACCCACTTGTCTTCAACCAATCAGAGGGCTCCAGTTGCACGTGTTCAAGCACATTCAAGTATATTATGACAAGTGTACATGTGGGAGGCATCTAGTGCCTCAACCTTATCTATTTTCTCATTGGCCTTCAAAAGCATTGCAATTTTTTTGGCCCACAGGATATTACCTTCATGTAATTGGATAATAATGTGGCAACCCCAATTAGGGTTTGTAATGGGTAAATCTTGGCCCTTAATCTCAAATTGATCTTGGCCCCTCGTTGTAATTAAACAACTATATAAGGCCAAGGCCTTCTCATTTGTAACTGATTAGATTAAGATTAGAGGCAGGTTAGGATAGGAGACTTGTTGAAATTGTTGCCATAATGCTATTAAAGTAATTGTTGATTCATTGTTGGTCTTCATGGTGGATTACTTGTGTTGCTTTGAAGTATTGCATGGTTTCTTCATATCCTCACTTAAAGTTTTGTTTCAATGTTGTTAGAAGTAGTGTTTAGTTGAATGGAAGATATTTTGGATGTTTCTTTGGTGAACTCGCTTAGACCAAACCACTAGCTACTTGCTGATTGTAAGTTTGCCTTGTGTGGTCAAATGGCATTTATATGAACTTAACTTTGATTATTACTTGCACATTGATATGTATCGACGGATGGTGTTAATGGAATAGTGGTAGTTTGAACATCTTACATTTACCTTAGAAGATTGCACTGGCTTGGTTGATGTTGATGGCTAAACTAAGTCTAGTAGAGTCACAAAGACATCCACAATTTTTTGTATTCTAGGAGTAGAATAGCTTTCTAAACCCTTGTCCTTTGCAGTTTATTTGGTTGGAAGTAGTTGGAAGAAGTTGAAGTGGTTGACATCCATTGAATGAACAACGCAAGTCCCTTTGTGATAACCAACATATCACATCATAAAACTGAGTAAAAGCCCATAGTAAGAAGGAACCTTGAGGTTGTCTCATTTGATCACACAATCCATATAGATTGTTTAGCATACGAGCATCCTTATTCAAGAGAGAGTTGGAGATTTGGTGTTTCATCCTAAAATACTAAGTATTCAATTATGTATGTTGTAGTGGAACAAAACTCACATCAACAAGAGGGCATTACTCCAACATAAACAAATATTAAAATTCAAATCAATTATGAAGAAAAGCATTGTGTCATGATGCTCCAAATTACAAGTAGCAGAAGTCCAAAGTTTAAAATATAATCAAAAGAACAATTTAAAACAAAGAACATAACAAGAAAAATAAAGAAATGATCTTAGAAGTGCCAAAGGGCAAAAAACATCTAAAACATAAGCTCAAGAAAGGTGTTCATGAGATTCTTTGCTCCTGTGACCATAGATACAGGACTCTGTGAGCGGGGAAAACTTTAGTGGCGAATATTCGCCATTTGGCTTATGTCACATGTCAGCAACTTGAGATTTGACGAATATAATGTGTATATCAAGTTGACCGTGTCGCCCGAACTTTATAAATATTGGGTGGAATGCCCAAGTCCATCGCCCATTGGTTTATGTATTTTTCCCCTTTTCTTTCACAATATCGCCAATTGAATCCAATTGTTGGACACTATAAATTGAAAAATTTCGCCTACAATTTCCAAAGCTTATTGCAACTGACAACCATATTCGCCAATATGTTGTCAAAATTTAATGTTAGGGTACGTGTTACGTATATAGATTTGACATGTGTCTCTATTCCGAAGACTTTCAATGAAACTTTATGTCTTTTAAAACTTTGGCCCGAAATAGATTTGACACACGTCTCTATTCGGGAGACTGTTGGGGGAATCTTTGTGTCCTTTAAAACCTTGGCCCAAAATAGAATTCCTACAATTGATCTCAAATCATCAAACGGTTACAAAAAGTAGGGTTATCTCCTATCAAGAGATAGAAAATTAACTCACAGTACCTTAATAAAATAATTAAAGTCATTTGAGCTTTCGGGGGCACTACCCCCTAAAACCCCACCCTGTACCGCAACAAGGAGCACACTAGGGGCGCTGCCCCTAGACCCCGTCTTGGGGGCATTGCCCCCAAACCCCTGTCAAATAATGATGATTTCTAGGTATGTGTTCCTGTCATCGTGATTTTCTTCAATAATGAAAGATTCGCCAATATTTTATAGAATTTTCATATAATTGAAAAAAAATCGCCAGTACAAATAATATTTTTCCTTTCAAATTAAAAAAATTCGCCAACAATATTATTTTTTTTGACCCAAAATAATGTAGGATTCGCCAGGATTTTACACTTTTTCTAGGGAGGGGGTTTCTTAAAGCTTTCCTTGTCTTTGAGTCCTGAGCCAAGCCAGGCATCCAGAGTCTTTTGACCTCTAGACTCGGACTCGGCTGAGTCAGGCCAAGTCCTAGCTGACTCACCAAGTCCTGAGGGCTGGACTCTGCTGCGGCAGTCAGCCGACCAAAGGCAAAAAAAAACATTTCTCCTCATGGTTAATCTTACCTAGGGCAGATTTCTCCTCACGGTTGCTTTGGGAGTGTATGGTGAGTATTTCTAATGGTGTCTTTCACTTTATTTTGTAATCAGCAGGCTACAGGCCACAAATAGATCGTAGCCAATTCTTCCTTTTTGTCATATATGCTACATTTTCTTTTGCTAGTCCATCTTCCTTCTTGGGCACAAGCCTTGCCTCTTTTCTTTCTTTTATATAACCATCCTAGAACACTTGATTGCAATCTGTCTTGGCGTGAGCAAGCCAAGTTCCACATGGACACTATATGTAACGCTTCTTGATGTGCTAGATCACATAGGAGAACCCTCTTTTAGTTATTATTTTATTTTCCTAGGTTTGTGTGGCATCACGAGTCTGTTGTGCAGCTTTATCTTGGAACATTTCTTCTTGTTTTGTGTGTTGCTATGATTGCACTGCCATGATCATAAGCTTTAATCTTCCCTTGCCATGCTAAGAGTTTCCATTTATCTCAATTATTGTGTCTTTGATGTTAATTGATTAAATGATGCATGAAAAAAGTTGTAAATCCTTAAGAATCTTTGAATTTCTTGGGTTTTCCAAATTGCCAAGTTTTTGCTGAGTCCGAGTCTGAGTCTGAGTCCAAAATCACCTTGCCAAGTCCAAGGTGAGTCCGAGTCTTGTAACTATGCCTGTGACAATAGATCTATTGGTTAGACTGGCTGATCTTTTAAAATTAGAATTATCAATTAAGTAACATGCTGCAGAAGCTGACAGCAGTAGTTTGAGAAATTAATAAGCTGACTCTCCACCTTCCTCTTAGTCATGATGTTTATTTGTCAAGGTGTAATATGAAATCTGAATCAAGAACGACTTCAGGTACTTCACTGATTATGGGTTCAGTTATGGGACCTGAAACGTCAAATAATTCCTCAAAGACTTACATTTTTTATGTTGAACAAACAAAGGGAAATTCCCAAAAGTCCAAGATGACTTTCAAGTAAGAAAATGCTATTACAATGGTGAGCTTATCAATATACAAACAAAACAGGGGAAGAAGATGAAGAAAAGAAAATGCATTCAATGTAAGTGGTAATGCAGAGTCATCAAAACAGTGATGACCCAGGTTCAAGTCCCCTAAGGCATGTTCACTGCTTCAACCACAATACAATAAGAATTAAACTTCATGGAGTGTTCCCCATGCATTTTGCACACCTGGATAAATAGTTTCGCGAGGTCTGATATTTTTCAACCACGTGAGGTCAAAATCCTAGAGATATAAAATTTGACAAATATATGTAAAATAGAAAAAGGAAGGGCATGCGTGTTTCCACAAGCAAGGTCTTGCAACCAAGAGACATGCCAGTGTCAGCGAAAAAGGAATTTAACATTTACCTCTATAAAAGTGTATCCCGGTCATTGTCATAACAAGAGTTTCAATCATTTTTGTAAATATATATTTAGGCCATATAGCTACATTTTTATGTGTATCCTTTTGTATCTATAGAATACAGAGGAGTAAAACCAGATTCTAGGTAAGCAAGGTCTTGCAACCAAGAGACATGCCAGTGTCAGCGAAAAAGGAATTTAACATTTACCTCTGTAAAAGTGTATCCTGGTCATTGTCATAACAAGAGTTTCAATCATTTTTGTAAATATATATTTAGGCCATATAGCTACATTTTTATGTGTATCCTTTTGTATCTATAGAATACAGAGGAGTAAAACCAGATTCTAGGTATTTCAATGTACAAATTAATTGAAATTAAGAAACGATTCTAGAGCTCGACAAAAGACATGTAGCCAGGCCGTGGTATAATCCATATTAAGTTTTCAACGAATCTTAAGAAAGTAATCTACACACTTTTGAAAAACTCGCCAAAAGCTTCCCTGACTCCCAAGTACTTGCGGATTGCCTAGACTCGGCAAGTAACTCGCAGAAAAACTCTAAATTTTATGATCATATGACACTGTGATATGAATTGAACTCGATTTTATCAAAAAAATGAAAGGAAAACTACTTTGAAAAATCAGTTGTATGTCTGTCTTTTATGCCAAGTTTTTTTCCAAAAGTTTTTGCCGAATTTGAAAGGCTTTGGATCTGCCGAGATTTTGCCGAGTCCAAGTTTTTCAGCTATGAGCCTAAGCATGTCCAGTACAACGGTAAAGGTCGCCCACAACTTCAACAGAGATCGCATACTGACAGTTTAAAATAATTTAAAACTAATAATTTTGGGTGCCCAAGGTTGAATATTGCGAGCGGTCCGTGGCATCTTCCCAACACAGACGATTAAAAATGGGTTCAAGATTACTAATAGCAAAAACAGAAGACTATGCACTCACTGACCTAGTATGTATACGATCTAAGTATATTCCAACTCAAATTAATTTACATTAATGGACACGACAAAATTCCTTCCCAAAAACTGCAAACAACAAAACAATAGCATTGCTCGCCTAGAATGCAGATATCCTACCCAGCACCCAAAAATCAGATTATACAGAAAGATTAAAACCAGGAGAAGTGGATAAAAAAGAGGATAGATGGTACTAATTGCTTATACATACATTGTTCCTGGAACACATAATTTCCTTGAAGACGACAACCCAGACGATCGAGCGCTTGCCCCGTCTCCCGAACCCAAAACCCTACATTGTAAAAGGCCTTACCCAATGAAATCATCTCTGTTGATCGCTTTTGGGTGCTTGTACACTAGTATCTAGAGAAAACTGTTGTGGGTTTGAGAAAAAATATATGTTTCTGTTAAATTGGTATGGAATAAGGTGATCTACGAAGGAATCTGGACAATTCGGGTGCTGCACAAAGCAGCCAAGAGGACAAAAACTACGTAGAATATGAACTACAGTTTTGCAACTTTTCAGGTCCGGATTATAAGTAATTGGTCCGGATTATAGTTCTTATAACGGTGGAAAATGCAATCCTTTGGACACATTTTAATACATTTGTTAAAAGGATTGATTGGTGTATAAGGGTTGGTAAATGATATAATTAGTAAGGGCGTGTTTGTTGTTGGAATTAGATAGGAACTGGTATTGTTAAATCGTGGAATTGACATTTTTTATGTTTGTGTTAAAAATATGACAATGGAATAGGGATTTGTTAATTCCCATCTATCCTCAAAACCAGCATTTGAATCTTCCATCTAAATAGATGGAATTGAAAAATCAAATCTAATTCCACTTAAATGGGAATTGGGGGTAAAGCAAAATTTATAATATTTTGAAATCCATATGTAAACAACATTTTCCATCTTCTCATTATAAATTTTAAGTGAACCAAACGGTTCCTATCATATTCCAAAAACCATTTCCCGGATTTAAAACTTCCAGAATTGTCAAATACTAGAATTTGGCAATTTCAGCATTATTTAATTCCAACAACCAAACAGACCTTAAGTATCTAAGCAAATATTATGAGAATTCATTTTAGTTCTTTTTATTTATATTTATTATTTCAGATTTTTTTTTAATTGGATAAAGAAAACTTAAATCATAATTATAGCACTATCAAAAACAAAACAACTATAACAACGGTGTTACAATAGCTTTATAAAGAGAACAGCAATCTAACCCTTAGTGATGAAAAGATCAATACATATCAATACATAGATTGAGCTTAATTTTGTCACAGTTGTAGCAATGGAGAAACAATTTCTGACATGAAATTGGAGTTGAAAGAGTGGCGGCAGTATAACATAACATGATTGCATAAAGCACTTCCCAAGGCCTCCAAATCGAAAAAATGCAATCTGCCAATCAACTAGAAATCCTATTTGTCTGAGTCTTTTCTATACTCTTTGCAAAGACAAGTAGAGAATGATCTAAAATGAACCAAGTTGTAGTTGTCTTATGTCTATCTCGTAGTTGTGCATGGAGATTTTTGGCATGTAGATTAGTTGCAACATCATGAACAAAGGAAACAAGCCAAGTCATTAGAGTTAACAAATTGGAGCAAATTGTTTGAATTTCTATTTCCAATGGGAGAAAAGAGTGGGACAAGGCAACTTGACATCAAATCTTCCAAATTTTTTTAATAATAATATGCATACAAGAGTTAGAAATCATGTTATAGGCATGAGAGGATCCAAGAATGGCAAATTTCCATGACCATGTGAAATGGAAGAGAGTTGGTATGGAGGTTTTAAAGGCAGTCCATAACAATCTCACATGAGAACAAAGCCAAAAATAGTATATTAAAGATTCTTCTTTACCACAAAAGGGGCAAAGTGGCAGCAGAATGAGGAATTTCAAACAAGATCCCACTAGAAGTTTGGTATGGAGGAGTTTCCAAGCAGTAAATTTTGATTTGGCATTAGCTTTGGTTGTCTAGATTTGAAGATTGGGTTTATTCCAATGGGCACAACTTCAATTACATTTCCAAAGAGTGTTGAGATAGTGAGAGATGACCAAGTTAGGAACAAGTTGCTTATACAACACTCTGAGAGGAAATATTCTAATGTTGTTGTTTTTAGGCCACTTCCAATCCTTCAAAAAGTTTGAATGACTACAAGATAAAATAAGGATAGAGAGATTAGGAGGTACCAAATTTTGGATGTTTGTCACTGCCACTTTGTCTCTATAGCTTAAGTTAAAACACTATTTGAGTTGAGGCCACGATTTCCAAGTAAAATTTGAGGAGTCTTCCCTAAATACATGAATGCCTTTCCTAAAAAGGCGCTTAGCTTTGAACCTGGAAATCCTTGCCAAAGGGATACCATTTTCTTAGATTGATCTATTCCACCATATTGAAGAAGTTACAAAACTTGATCCATGGCTAAAGGACTAATCATACCAATATAACTTACTTAAAACTAGTCGCCAAGCCTTTGAAATACAAATGAGGGAGTTGAAACATGAAGTTTGAAAAATGGGGCCAGGAGAATCTTAACATTCTAGTGAATTGTACTCCAAGAATTATTGGTTGTGGTTGTTTGAATTCCATATCTGATTAGACTTTTCCAAGGAGCATTCCCTTCCAAGACTCTGCTAATCCATTTGGTTAAAAGGAAAATTCCTTGAGTGTAAGGGTCTATGATACCCATCCCTCCCTTATCCTTTGGAAGCATATAATGAGACCATGATGTAACATGCATACCTTTTTTATTACCCCATTTGGACCAAATAAAGTTATAAATAAGTTGAGTAAGTTGATTATAGCAAGCTTTAGAAGGCATCCAACATGAAGAGATGTAAACATGACTTGCTAAGAGAATTTTATTAGACACCTATATATGACCAGCTATGGATAAGAAGTAGTTTGACCAAGCCAATAGTTTGGATTTAAATTTAATTAAAAAACATCTCCACATATCCTTTAGTGAAACTCTGATTCTAAAAGGTATACCAAGATATCTAGTAATGAATCCATGTTTCATCTCCTTCCATCATCTGGAATCCATGAGTGATAGGGGTAGGGATGAGTCATCCAAAATTTGGTTTTGTGATTAGCGGGTTTTGAACCTAAAACTGTACAATAGTAATTAAGGACATCCAACAAATTATTGACATCCTCGGCTGATTTTTATATAAAAATCATGTTGTCATCTGCAAAATGGGAGTTAAGGGTCATCATGTTTCCAGAGAGGAAGATGTCATGAATAAGGTGGGTTGCTTGTGCATGTTGAAGAAGACAACATTTTCTAGCAACTTTACATCTAGTTTTGAATAAGCCTTTCCTTAGAGGGTCTTCACTAGTTCCTTCATTCCACAAAGCTCTCCTAATCATCAAGTTTTCACCACCTTCTAATTTTTTCATTGAATTAGGTGAATCTCCCTGCACAAGTGCATTCCTTCTACTGCTACCAACCTTCTTACATTCAAATTCCCTATTTCCTTCTTTACCACAATTAAAACAAGTGCCCTTAAACCAAGTTTTGTCTTCTCTTTTATGATCATTACCTCTAGGGTAACTACCTCTTGTATAACCTTCTCTTCCTCAATATAAACTTTCTCCTCTCCATTTTTATTTTCCTTTATGCTGATTTATCTTATCCTAATCAAATATGCTACTTTCTCCATAAGATCTGCCTCTTCCTCTAGAAAATCTACCACCTGTGCCTCTCTACCTCTTCTCATGCCTTTTGTTTAGCTTCTCTTATGCCTTCAATGCAAACTGATAGGATTCTTCAATGCTACTCATGTTGACCAAACTAATTTAATCTTGTATAGAAGTTCTCAATCCATTCAAGTACCTTGAAACTCTTTTAGCTTCATGATCCATATGTCCAAATCGAATATCCAATCTATAGAATTCTTCAGTATATTCTCTTATAATAGTGCCACTTTGCTTCAAATTTTTCATTCTTTTCAACAAACTAACTTGATAATTACCTGGTAGGAATTTACCCTTCAATTTTTTTATCATCTTATCTCATACCTTGATCTTTTATTTTCCTCTTCTCTGTCGATCAAGCTACATATGTTCCCACCATAAAGATGCATGTCCTTTCAATTTTTTACCAAAAAACTTCACCTTCTTATCTACCAATGTACCTTCATATTCAAAATATCCAATCCAACAATTCATCTGAATCCAACTTGCCATCATATTCTGGAGGATTGGAATGTGGTTTTTCATTCATACTTGTTAAAGCTCTTAGGAATCTTTCATTGCCTTTTTCAAGAACGGGGCTTGTTTTGATCCTTCTTGTACTTATTTGACTTCATCTCCACTAACATATTCGATAGGTCTTCCACTTATTTGGGTTGTCTCAATAGCTTCAAGTCGAGTAAAAATTTGTCTCAACATATCCAACACAACACAATTAAAATGTGTCATTCCTTAGACTATTTTGCAACCCTTCACAATTTTAGGCCATATCACAGTTTGCCACCCTACAACCAATTCAACTAGGACTTGCTATAAACATAACCTGCTCTAATACCACTTGATACAATACCAAGGAGAGATGATCCCCAAAGGATATGTCGAACCTCATAGCTAAGATTAACACTGGGAAGAAACAACACAAAAGTAGAGAGAGAATGCACTATCTAATGTATTTATTCAGATATCAAACAACATACATTATGAGTTGTCATGCCTTCTTGGTTATGGCCTTATATAATGAAACTAACCTTAGATCCTAATACCAATCTGTGAAAGTCTCATATCTTGGTTTCTCTAACCAAAAAAACCTCCTCAAGATACATCAAGTTATTACATACATGCAATGCCTCAAAAGGTCGGCCAAGAGAGAATTACATTCCCCAAGAAGGAAATATGTACAATAAATAGGCTTGACCCAAAATGAATCAAAGATCCAAGAAAAGGAAACAACAATATGCACAATCATAGGAGTTGTTATCGAGGAAAACCATGTTAAGGGAAAACTTGACCCAAATTCAGGACACCAGAACACAAGGATTTGTTGTTGAGGAAAACCCTGTTAAGGTAAAAACCTCGACGGAGATGGAACCCACAAATAATGCACTAGAAATATTATGTCCATGTTAGGAGATCTAGCCCTGTTAGGAACTGATTATTACATCTAGTACATGTCCCTATTAAAGGAAAGACCATGTTAAGATTCTTTCCAAGCTTGTTAGAAGTTGAGTACAAAGACAGGCTCATTGCCCAAGCACACTGCCCAAAATGAAGGTTAAATCTAACTTTTGAAGGTTAAACCCACCTTCTAGATCCACTATCCAAATAAATGTATAGGAGTATACAATAACATCAATGAATTAACATATAGAAACTAACTTGCCTATACAGTTCCAATGAAGTGTTTGATGAATGATATCTTCTCTACATCCAGCAAACCTTACAATAACAAGCTCATAACCCCATAAAACCATACATACAACACTCCAAGGAATGACTTTCCTTTATACAAGTTACAAAAAGAAATTGGGTCAGCATGTTAGGATTTCCCCAATGCATAAATGAATACATAGTCCCTTGTTGAGATGCACATGGTATATTAAACAAGTATACAAAAAATTATATAAATCATCAAATGCACGCCAAGATCCACAATCCACGCTAGAAACCTTATGAACACGTTATCCCTCTAGTCGACCACAAATAGGTTTTCATAAGATCACATGCTACATATGACGTTACCACAATCCTAGTGACCCAATAATCTGATAGAATACTCTCCCATGTATCTTTTGTCAAGCCTTAAGCTCACATACTACAATTCATGCTTGCATCCAAGTTATCCTGAAAATTTAGAGACCATCTTTGTCATAATCCTTTGTTATTGCATTGTAACCAGTCTCCACCAAATCAACCATAACTTATGAAAACAACTAGATAAAGATCTATGACATTATACAGAAGGTCTACACACCTCATTCTTCACAAATGTAAGCTCATGTACCTTGGAATGTTTTACATTGTCAATACCACCCTATTAGACCTTCGTGTTCCTCTTATAACTAGTATCTATGAGACTCTTGATAAAACCAATTGAAATATATGTTGACATCAATGAAATTTTTTTAATGGCATTACCTCAAACATAAAAAATTCCAACAATCTCCCACTTTGGCATTGATGGAAACATATGTGAAAAACCATCAACCCAAAAGTAGTCCTTTTAATACAATCTTCTCAATATCTTCTTCAGTGTTCCCCCTAACACAGTAAGGGTTTTTCACCTATAACTCTCCCCCCTTGACATCAACGGAAAAGGGTTCTAAAGGTCTAATTCTTCTCCATCTCTGCACATCCCACCTCTACAAGGTGTAGCTTTTTCAAATCTTCATGCCTGCAGCAAATCAGGTGCTTGATGATGCAAGCACGAACCAGGAGGGGCCAAACAATGACACACCCTACTAGGTCCACCTTGCAGAACAACAAACGGAAGTAACAATACACAACAGTGAGAGAGAGAATGCAGGATCTTTGTTATTATCTTCAAATTGATTCATACATACCAGGATGTAAGGCCTTCCCGGTTACAACTAGATATTACAATGAAATACAAAAGTTGTCAAACATGCAAGGATCTGCGAACAATCTCTAATCTTCTATCTTCTTACACCTATCCAAAAAATTGACTGCTAAACCCTAACCAAATAACTATACTTATACAAGAGGCTACCGAACTGAGTTGGCCTTCAGATCCACAATCAACAGAAGGGACAACCAAATCTAGGTCCACATGCTTCCCAATAATGGATACCAACATTAAATCCATGACCCAAATTAAGTGCATAAGTTAGCCTCAACAGAAACTCAAAAGAAACCCGTCGGTAAGTAAAGCCAATCGAGCACCAGACAAGCATCACTCAGCACTAGGAAATTCACTGAGTGCCAAAGAGATAACCGACCAACACTGGCAAACAAAGGAAATCGAGCAACACCAAACCAACTCAGTCAAAGTAGGAACCGAGCAACACAAACAAACTCAAATATGTTTTTGGTGACACAAGGTTGCTAAGGACCCAAGATGCTCCTACATCAAACACTTGGGGTTATTTTGAAATGATTCTCCAAATCATTTAATAGGTATGATCCAAACTACATCCAACTTAGACTGTGAAATCCATGAACTGTCTTCAATCGGTTTGTTCTTCCACTTTACCAGATATTCCATATACTATTTACCTCTTGTACTTTTACCAATTCTCTGTTCCAAAATATGCTCAACTTCTTCATTCTACTTCTTAGGACATTCCATCGGTACTGTCATGTCTTCTTTAGGTTCATGAAACTCATACAAATCAACAATGTTGAAAATAGGTGATATATCCATGTCATCAGGTAACTCAACCTCATATGCATTTCCACTATCAAATTTTCTCAAAATCTTGCAAGGTCCAAACTTCTTCATCTTCAGCTTCCCATAGGTTCCAATAGGAAATCTGCCTTTTCTCAAATGAACCATCACTTCATTACCAACATCAAAAGTCTTATGTCTCCTTGATCTATCAACTCTGTCTTTATATTTCTGATTACTCTTTTCCAACTTCAGCTTCACATCTTCATGCAATGTCTTCGTGTACTCAGCAAATTTTACTCCTTCATCACTCCTCTTTCTTTCATCAGTAATATCCCACAAATTAGATATACCTCTCGGCTATATGTCATTCACAATCTCAAATGGTGTTTTTCTAGTACTCCTATTCACTGAATTATTGTATGCAAACTCTGCTTGTGCCAACACTAAATCCCAATTACTTGGTGTGTCTCCAACTAAACATCTCAAAAGATTTCCCAAACTCCTATTCGCAACTTATGTCTGTCCATCGGTTTGTGGGTGAAATGTAGAACTATATTTCAACTCAGTACCCAACTTTCTCCAAAGAGTCTTCCAAAAGTATCCAACAAACTTACTATCTTGGTTAGAGATAATACTCCTTTTTAATCCATGCAATCTAACAATTTCCTTAAAGAAAAAGATCTGTTATATGTACTGCATCTGATGTCTTTCTACAAGGTATAAAATGTATCATTTTAGAAAATCTATCCACAATAACAAATATAGAATCATTACCTCTTACTATCTTCGGTAAGCCAAGAACAAAAATCCATAATGATGTTAATCCAAGGTTTCTTAGGTACAACAATTAGTGTACATAATCCAGTATTATGACTAACTCCTTTTGCAACTTGACAAACCCCACAACTTTTCACAAATTTCTGAACATCTTTATACAACTATGGCCAAAAGTATTTCTCCTTAAGCAAACTCAATGTTTTATCAATACCAAAATGTCCAGCCAAACCACCACTATGTTTCTCCTTTATCAAATTAGTTTTCATTGGTCGAAAAGGTATACACAACTGAATACCTTTAAAATACATACCTCCTTGCATAAAATATTCATCCCATTTAGTACTTTGTTGATCTTGAATAGGTGCTCTGTACTTTCTCCATGGCTCAGAAAAATTAGCATTAAACTCATAAGAATCCCTCATGTCATCAAAGCCTAAAATTCCAATTTTCATCTCAATCATCAAAGATCTTCTTCTACTCAATGCATCAACAACTCGATTAGTGACTCCACTCTTATGCTTTATCACAAATGTATAACTCTGCAAATACTCAACCCATTTCATATGTCTCTGATTCAACTTATTCTGACTACCCAAATACTATAAAGCCTTATGATCGGTATACAACACAAATTCATTCAGCATCAAATAATGTCTCCATTTCTTCAGTGCTTGAACAATAGCATAGAATTCTTGATCATACATAGAATATTTCCTTCTAGCATCATTCAACTTTTCACTAAAGAAAGCAACAAGTTTACCTTCTCAACTCAACACAGCTCTAGTTGCACTTCCACTTGCATCACATTCCACTTGAAATACCTTATTGAAATTAGGTAATGCCAACACAGGCAATTTAACAACCTTCTACTTTAGAGTCTCAAAACTTTTATCAGCTCCATGTGTCCACTTGAATTCTCTTGTGTCTCCTCTCATAATCTCAATCATAGCATTACAAATTGAACTGAAATTCCTTATGAACTTTCAGTAAAAACTTGTCAAACCATGAAATGATCTTACCTCACTAGCATTCATAGGTGTAGGCCAATTCAAAATTGCTTCAACCTTTTCAAGATCCATTTTCAAACCATCAGCTGAGAACACAAATCCCAAATATGCAATCTCCTCTTTCATGAATGAACACTTTTTCAGATTTATCAGCAACTTTTCTTCTTTCAATCTCTGCAAAACTTGTCTAACATGCAACAAATGTTCTTCTCTGATCTTATTGAATATCAGAATATCATCAAGATATACAATCACAAACTTACCCAAGAATTTCTTCAAAACTTCATTCATCGGCCTCATAAAAGTACTTGGTGCATTAGTTAAACCAAAAGGCATAACCAACCACTCATACAAACCTTAATTTGTCTTGAAAGAAGTCTTCCATTCATCACCTTCTCTGATTTTGATATGATGATACCCACTTTTCAAATCAATTTTGGTAAAATACTTTGCTCCAGTCAAACTATCCATTATATAATCCATTCTCGGTATAGGAAACCTATACTTCACTGTTATCTTATTGATTTCTCTGGAATTAGTACACATTCACCATTCTCCATTCTTCTTTGGTGCCAATACCGCAGGTACTGCACAAGGACTCAAACTTTCTCTGATCAAACCTTTCTCCAACAACTCTTAAATCTATCAGTTCAATTCTTGATTCTCAGTAGGTGTCAACTGATGAGGTGCCTTATTCAGTAAACTAGCTCCAGGGATTAGATCCATGCAATGATCGATGCTTCTTTTCAGTGGCAAACCATCAGGTACATTATCAAAAATGATTTCACTATACTTGGTGAGTAACTTATCAATCTCCTCAGGAACACTATCCTCTATTTTCTTACTTGGTTTGTTAGGAATCATAGCAAAACATACATCACTCTTCTTTAAATCCTTAACAAACTTTCTTCCTTCCATCAAACAAACTTTCACACATGTGCAAACATTACTAACAGGTTTTTCCAGAAAGGGTAACAAGATTTGTCTCTTTCCATAAGCCAAAATAGTATACTTATGCAATCTCCCATCAAATATAGCATGTCTATCATATTGCCAAGGTCTACCCAACAAAATATGACAATAATCCATAGGCATGATATCATATAACACCTTATCATAGTACTTTCCAATCTTCAAATTCACATAACATTGTTCACTTACCAAGAGTGTATGCTCATCCTTGATCCATGAAATCTGATAGGGCTTCGGATGTTCCAACCTTTTCAACTACAACTTTGTGACCATTTCCTCATATGTTAGATTCTCTGAGCTACCACTATTAATGATTACCTTCCAAACTTTTTCAGAAACTCTACATTTGGTCTTGAAAAAACTTTTCCTTACCAGATCTTCCTTTTTACTTTCATTCCACAGGGCTCTCCTCACCATCAAGTTATTTTCCTTCTCAGGTTCATTCGGTCACTCTTCTTGCACCAAAGCATTTCTACTATTACCAGCCTTCTTATTTGCATGTGTACATTCAAAAGATCTATGTCCTTCTTCTCCACAATTGTAACAAGTTCCTTAGAAATATCCTCTACTATAATCACCTTGATAATTATTGCCTTTGCCTCTATATGAACTTTCACTTTTCCACTCAGTCTTATCTTTATCCAGAATTATCTTTTCTGGTTCAGATCTACCATTTTCACCATGGGATCTACCTCTTCCTCTAGGGAATCTACCACCCCTGCCTCTTTGTCTTTGCTCATGTCTCTTATTCAATTTCTCCTTAGCTTTCAATGCAAATTGATAAGCCTCTTCAATGTTCTCCAATTTGACCAAACTAATTTCTTCTTAGATGGAAACTCTCAAACCATTTAGGTATTTAGCAATTCTTTCCACGTCATCTTCATCATGTCCAGATCTGATATCTAATCTATAGAATTCCTCAGTATATTCCTTTATCGAGCTATCTTTCTGCCTTAGACTTTGCATTTGCCTAACTAGGTTAATCTGATAATCACAAGGTAAGAACTTTCCTTTCAATTTATGCACCATCTTATTCCATACCTTGATTTTGTCTTTGCCTTTCCTCTTTCTGTCCAGCTGTAGATGTTCCCACCATAAGGATGCATGACTTTGCAACTTTGTGCTTGCAATTTTCACCTTCTTTTCCTCAAGTACATTTTCATACTCAAAGTACTTTTCCATCTCAGTGATCCAATCTATCAATTCATTAGAATCTAGTTTTCCACCATACTCAGGAGGATTAAAATGTGGTATAGACTTTAAACTTGTCAAAGCCTTCAATAATCTTTCCTCACCTTGATCCATCATAGGTGTAGGTTCTGCATCACCTTGTTCCACCTCAATTTCATCATCACTAACATCTTCAAGATGTCTTCCTCTTCTATGGGTTGTTTCAACAACTTCTAATCTAGCAACAAGTTGTCTCAACATGTCTACCAATCTTGGATCTGCATCTTTCCTTCCACGAACCATCTTGAAAACCCTCTGCAATTGCAGGTCAGATCATAATTTGCTACCCCACAACAAATCAACTAGGGCTTCACAAGAAGGAACCTACAAATTTAGATTCGTAAACCTAGATCCAGATCTCACCTTGCTCTGATACCACCTAATGCAAGCAGGGATAAGGAGGGGCCAAATAATGGCACACCCTACCAGGTCCACCTTGCAGAACAACATGCAGAAGCAACAATACACAACAGTGAGAGAGAGAATATAGGATCTTTGTTATTATCTTCAAATTGATTCATACATGTCAGGCTGTAAGGCCTTCCCGATTATGACCAGATATTACAATAAATTACAAAAGTCCTCAAACATGCAAGGATCTGTGAACAATCTCTAATCTTCTATCTTCTTACACCTATCCCAAAAAATTGACTGCTAAACTCTAACCAAACAACTATACTTATACAAGAGGCTATTGAACTGAGTTGGCCTTCAGATCCACAATCAATGGAAGGGACGACCAGATCTACTTCCACACGCTTTCCAATAATGGATACCAGCATTAAATTTGTGACCCAAATTAAGTGCATAAGTTAGCCTCAATAGAAACTCAAAAGAAACCCGTCGGTAAGAAAAGCAAATCGAGTGCCAGAAAAGCATCACTGAGCGCTAGGAAATTCACCGAGTGCTAGAGAGATAACCAACCAACACCGAAAAATAAAGGAAATCGAGCAACACCAAACCAACTCGATCAAAGCAAGAATCGAGCAACACAAACAAACTCAAATATGTTTTTGGTGATACAGGATTGCCAAGGACCCGAGATGCTCCTACATCACTTTATCACCCAAATATTCTTTGTTATGTACCTACAACCACTACCCCTAAGGACTAGATCCAAGCATCTAGTCCAGAAAGTGATAAAGCTCTGATAACCACTAGACTAATGCATCCCTACATCATCTAGTTCTCACAAGGAGGGGTTTTCACCCCAAGCATACCTCTGAGGTACTCAAAAGCATATTTTGGCAAGGTTTTAGTGAATATGCCTACTATTTGCTCTTTCTACTGATGTATTCCAACCTGACTTCCTTTTCTGCAACCTTGTCCCTTAGGAAATGATATTTAATTGAAATATGTTTGGTTTTAGAGTGCATTTCTAGATTCTTTGACATGTTTGATGTACTTGTATTATCACAGTGTATTACAATAGGATCTTCAAAGCTTACCCCAATGTCCTTTAGCATTTGCTTCATCCACACAATCTATCAATAATTTATGGCAAAAGCCACATACTCAGACTCGGTAGTGGACTAAGCTATACAATCCTATTTTTTTCTCAACCAAGAGACCAACCTTTTCCCAAGGAAAAAGGATTCTTGACTAATGCTCTTCCTATCATCTACACTTCCTTCCCAGTCTACATCAGTATAAGCATGCAATATGAAATCATTAGATTTATCATACCGTAAACCATATTCCATTGTTCCTTTTAGATATCTAAATATCCTTTTGTTAGGAATGGGAACACTGAGAGGGGGGGGGAGGTGAATTAGTGTTCATTGTATTTTATCTTTTAACTTCAATCTTTATACTGAACTTAAATACTTAAGTACTAAATTAAACATTCACATAAACATGAAACATGAAATCAACACATGACACCAATATGGTTACAGGGAAACCCAAATAGGTAAAAACCCTAGTGGGAATTGACACCCACTAATATTCTGCACTAGTGTTTTGTGATCCTTGTTAGAAGATCCTTAACCCTATTAGGAGTTGCTTTACAATGTTTTAAGTATAGTAGACCTTGTTAAGGGTCAGACCCTGTTAGGAGTCTTTTACAATAGTTCATGTTAGGGGAGTGGATGCACTATCCTAGAGCTCACTACTCAAGTGGTGAAGGCTACAACCTTCTGATCTCAGATACACACTATATCTGTTGGATGAACTGTCACTGTGACATTGCTTGTCAGAACAGTTCCTTTGATGCGTTGATGCTTTGACCTCTTGCAAAGCTCTAATACATCTTATGTTGTCTTCTCACACTTCTGATCTTCTTATCACAACTCTCTATCAACTTCCATGCTAATTACAATGGGCACATCTTATATTTATATGCGCATACAAAATAAACAACTAGGTCTACCATTAAACCTATTACATATAACACTTCCAAATGAATTGGCTTAAGCATGTTTACAATAAAACATAAATACATGTCTGAAACTTAATTAGAATAGGCACATAGCCTTTACAACATTAGAATATAGTTGCAACACAAAATGATAACTATCAGTTGCTTACTCTATTCTTCACTGGCACACACTAGTTGTGCAACTTCAACTGATTGTATCTTTCTCATCCTTGTATATTTGATTATGCGCTCATAGACTAAGCAAGAATATAGTCTAACCAACTTAAATTCTAGGGTGCATACCATAATTCTTTTGTACGCATGTGTGTTGATGCTCTGAGCTACAGGAACTCTGTACACTGTCCAGTCTTCAACACTTAACCGATTTCTAATCTTCTCATGAAGTGCGCTGACTCCAAACTGCTATATGACTTTGTTGCCATAATGATAACACTATATCAAGTCATATGCATTAGTATAGTCAACTTGCCAACAATCTCCCCCTTTTTCATTAATGGCAACAAAGGAATATGGCCAAGTTGCTAACTGTCCTTAATACAAAAAACTTTTGTCTTCTATACATATACTTATATCTCACTATACATATTTTGATCCATATTCTATTCACAACTCCCCCTTTAACATTAATGAAAAAGGTGTTTCAAAACTGTATCTACATATACTCACTGAGGGAAAACATCCAAATATGCTATCTTAAGGTTATGGATCTCCTTCTTCCAAAAAGTGATCAAAGAGTTTACTATCTAGAGATGGGCGCATAATGCATATTGAAGCTTCTCCATCTTCTTCAAGTCTGTGATAGGACCTTGATCATATGTCACCATGGTGGTATCAATCTCCTTGATATTCTAATTGAGAATGTCTAATGAGGGTGCAAGAGCATTTCTCAACTGAGTCTGTCTAGCCCTTAACTTTGTCATCTCTTTTTCTGCCTTCTCAATTTTGTCTAACTGACCTTGGTAGACATTATTGCACATGTTCACATCAGTGGATGTGTCTTTCACTGAACTCTTCACTTGCTCAATCATAGCTTCTGCCTCTTTTATTTTCTTGAAATGAGCATTAGTAAGCTTGTCTTGATCCATGCATTCTGCAATGATTCTTCTTCCTTGATAGGTAAATTCTTTTAGGGATTCTTGACCAATCTTGAGTGAGCTAAGGTCAAGTGCAAAGTTGTTCACCAATTCATTCAACCTCTTCTTTAAATACTTTTCTTCTGCAACTAGGGATGCAAATTCTTCAAGGCTTGAGAAATTGCTTTTGAAATGTGAGATGAGTGTACTCACATCATCAACCGAGTGTATCTTTGACACTTTCTTGTCCTCTAGTAATAAATTGTTCAAAATGTTTACTAATTCTAGTAGGAGGGGATTCCTCATCATTTGCTTTTCTTTGGCTTTCTCCATGGCTAAGACGCTGAACTTAATTAGGTCTTCTTCTCTCCATGAGTCCAAACTGGATGTGTCAGGTGTCAAACTTGACAACAATGCTGCTGAGGGAGTGATGAGAGTGCTATCCATCACTTCTTCTTTTACCTTGACTAATTCAACTGATGGTTCATTATTATTTTCTTTTTCTATTTCTTTCTGTTTCTTCTTCTTTTTCTATTTTTTCTTTTTCTTGTTCTTTTTCTTCCATCTTATCTTCTTCTTTCTCATTTGTTATATTTTCAATCAATACCTCTTCTTGATGAATGGGAGGTGTGTTGCTCCATAAAATTTCAACTTCTTGTGTGCTCACAAAAGCTTCCTCAAACTTGTCCAACTTAGTGTCAGTGGCTGCCATGGCTATTTCCACATTATCAATGATAATGGTGATGTCCTTGAGTGACTTTGTCATGAGTGTAGACTTATCTAACTCTATTTGTGCTTCCACTGCAGGCGCTGAATCCTGAGGACCTGTAGATTGTACCTTGATGGTCTCTGACCCTTTGGTAACCATTATGGGTACATGTCCTGTGGGCGTAGTAGGTGGATACATGTTTCTACTCATAAAGACCTTCTCAAAGGCTTTCTCTATTTCTTTGGCAACTAGCTCATAATTTTTATCCATTATATTCAATGTTCTTGTCTTGGTTCTGAGGTGAGGCTTCACCAGATCTAACAACTTCTTCTCTTCTAGCTCACATATAGGAAGGGTATCATCAAGAATCTTTTCCCTTATCCGCAGATCTTCTTCAATAGCCTGTCTCTTTTGGAATTCAAGGATATTCCATACATTGTCAGGGATCATGGTTTTAAGTTCCAAGACTATCTTCTTGAACTTTAGCATGTATTTGATCAACATACCACAAATCTCAGATTTGTCTATTTCACTATACTTTTCATAGAATTTCCCTACTTGATCAATTCTTCCTTCATCAATTATTTTGGCACTTAGCACACTTAGACTGGGTTTGAAACTTACTTCAAGAGGTGCTTGAGTGTTCCTTTTGTTTCTTGTTGCTTGCGAGGATGGATGACTAGTGTTGGTTTCTTTCTTCCTCTTTGGCATTGCCTTATACTCAGGAGGAGCAGTAAGGTCAATGGTTTCCTTGGGCACACAAGGAGTATCATTAGTTTTATCCTTCTATTCATCTAATTTCTCTATCTTTACCTTCTTCAACTTGGGATCAAGTGATTCTGCCTTTGCTGCATCTATGCTCTTTAGTTCCAAAGCAATCTTTTGTTCTTTTGTTTTGTCAAGATCTGCTTGAGACACACCATGTATTCTCAAGATCTCTAATGTGACTTTAGCAACCTTTTTTGTTGTTGTTGCAATGTTGTTTAGCTTAGCACCTACTTCTCTTGTCTTCTCCTCATAAGTTCCCTATCTAGGCTCATTAGGGTCAGTAGGAGCTGAGAGTAATACTTGAGCATATGCTTCCAGAACTTGTTCCTCTACTTCATATCCAAGTGGATGAATCCACTTTGTTCTAGGTACAATAACCTCCATACATGTTGTGTCTGTTTCAACCATAAAACATATTGTATCCTTATACTTTTCAACAATGTTTTCTAGAATTTTGTACCTCATTTGCATCTTGGCCCTGAAGGTATTCAATTCCAATGTTACATAGTCTCTCAATGTACTCTTAATGGATGCCTTGTTAGATATCTATGTGTTTCAACCATAAAACATATTGTATCCTTATACTTTTCAACAATGTTTTCTGGAATTTTGTACCTCATTTGCATCTTGGCCCTGAAGGTCTTCAATTCCAATGTTACATAGTCTCTCAATGTACTCTCAGTGGATGCATTGTTAGATATCTGTGTAATAACCTCCATACATGTTGTGTCTATTTCAACCATAAAACATATTGTATCCTTATACTTTTCAACAATGTTTTCTAGAATTTTGTACCTCATTTGCATCTTGGCCCTGAAGGTCTTCAATTCCAATGTTACATAGTCTCTCAATGTACTCTCAGTGGATGCTTTGTTAGATATTTGTGGCATGGTTGGAATGGACTTATCCAAATACAAATCTGATACTCTCCCAACTATATGAAGGTACATGTAAATGATCAAAGACCCAAACCTGAATATCTCAGTCTTATCATGCTTGATTGCCTTGATGTTATCAATCAACTGCACGTGCAAGATTTCACACAAGTTGAACTCTCCATCTTCCTTCACAAGTTTGATGGCTGCTAGAATTATGCCTGTAGACACACTATTCACCCTGCTGGTGTGATGAAACCTATATCCAAGTATCATAGACATCAATTTGATGTCAGCTTGCTCAATAGACTCAATTGTCATCCTGCGCCTATCACTCCTTGACTTACATGTTTTCTCAATAATTTTCCTAACATCCTTGCCTATTGGAAGGACGTCACCTATCTTAGATAGGCTTGTCATCTCATATATTAGGTCACTAGTAATTCTGATCGACACATCACCTATCCAAAATAGATCATCATGAATTCTACTCAAAAGTATTTTAATCCATTTTCTCTCATAGAATTCATATGTCATAGCATACTCTATTATGGGGTGATCATTCTACTTCGTATATTCATCTAGGAAGGTTTTGTCTAGTTTTAGCATGGTTTCCATGTGTACCCTTAACTTGTCCAATCCCACTAGTTCCTTCTTACAGTAAATGTAAGCCCTAATGTCTTCTACATGCATAATGCCCATAGGCGTGCAGGAGAATGCTCCCTCTAAGTCATCTAGGGTGGACTTAAATGGATGTTTCTTAAAGACATATCTTTTCTTTTTTGCAACATCAAAAACTATGCAAGTGGCCATCACTTACTTGATTTATCACTTTCCAATTGTACTCTAAGATAATCCGAAGACTTTTGAATTGGCACCTCGAACTAGGGTTTCTACAACCGATCAGGTGTACTGCAAATCACTGATAGATCAATCTCTACGTCTTTAAAATAACTTCTAAGACTCTTTCTGCTCTTCAATCTCTCTGAATTCGAATGCAATGAGTAATCAAACAACTTTTTGTGTACTTAAAGTGAAAATTTCACCATTAATGCTTGTCGCATAAACCAGGCTATCACTTAAACATTTCCAACTTTTGTTCTGTTAACAATTAGTATGTGCGCTCTTGCACAAAGGTACCTTTAAACTCCAAAAGCTTAAGTTCAAAGGCGCATACTCTGAGAGTGAGTTTACCAGCCACACAAGGGTCTAGAGCTAAATTAGCTCCCCCTATGACCCTAAGGGCCATTCATCCAAATGTAGAGGGTGCATCCACTTTGGATGCATCCAATACATACTCATCAATCTTGTCCTTCTTTCCTTCTTACCAAATCAAGCTCGCATCCTCTAAGGATTTCACAAACTTGACTTCTCCTTCGGGATCCAACATTGGTTCTTTGACCTTTTTAGGGCTTTCCTGACCTTGTGTCCTTGATCTAAAAAACTTTGAGATATGTCCAGCCTTGTTACAAGAGTGACAAATGACTGAAGGTCTTATATTCCTTGGCACATTGACATGAGTCACCATTTTACACTATCTCGCTGAGTGACCATTATAGTTACATATCTGACATGTAACATTCTAAGAACTTCTTGTGTTTGTCTAATTTTGATTTTTTTGATCATGCTGAGTCCTATTCTTCTTACTAGTCTTGCAATTCATAGCTCTATGACCAAATTTATTGCATGAATAACAGTAACCATTAAAAGGTCTTACCTTTGTATAGTTCCTTGCAATGTGTCCATGCTTGTTACATGCAAAACAAGTGTGTTCTACTTGCTTGCGCTCATTCTTAGGTGGTCCACCATTATCTTTGGTTTGATCTTCAGTCTTCTTAGCATCAGCAGAGTCTTTTTGTGTATCCTTTCTTGCTCGCATGTTGTCAATCTGATTTTGTGCTTCATTGTATCCAATACAGCTACTGTCTCCTTTGGCTCTTCTTGCATACAATTGAGATTCTATTAAATTAGAACTAGTGTGTAATTTGTCAATGTGATTCTTTTCTTCCTTTAATTCAGATTCCAAGATTTCTTTGTTGTTCCTTAACTCCAAGATTTCCAAGTTAGCTTGCCTTAATTCCTCATTAAGTTGAAGGTTCTCTTTGACTTTTTCATTATAGACTTCCTGATTGTTGATCAGCTTATCATCAAATTCTTCAAGTAGTTCTTTCAAAGATGTATTGTCTTCATTTAGCTTCTTGACCTTTGCTCCTAGATCACTGTTAGAGCATTCTTTCAAATCCTTTCTTAGCCTTTTGATAACTAATTATGCATCACTGAATTTTTCCTTTAGTTCTTCAATTTCTATTTCTGATTTGTCTAGGTCTTCAAGATTTCTTTTTAGATGTTTCATTTCTACTTTGTCCATGATCTTCTCAAGTGGTTAAACTACTTTGCTGAGGACCAGAGCTCTAATACCAATTTTTAGGAATGGGAACACTGAGAGGGGGGGGGGGGTGAATCAGTGTTCACTGTATTTTATCTTTTAACTTCAATCTTTATACTAAACTTAAATGCTTAAGTACTGAATTAAACATTCACATAAACATGAAACATGAAACATGAAATCAACACATGATACCAATATGGTTACGGGGAAACCCAAATAGGTAAAAACCCCAGTGGGAATTGACATCCACTAATACTCTACACTAGTGTTTTGTGATCCTTGTTAGAAGATCCTTAACCCTATTAGGAGTTGCTTTACAATGCTTTAAGTACAGTAGACCTTGTTAAGGGTCAGACCCTATTAGGAGTCTTTTACAATAGTCCCTGTTAGGGGAGTGGATGCACTATCCTAGAGCTCACTGCTCAAGTGGTGAAGGCTACAACCTTTTGATCTCAAATACACACTATATCTGCTGGATGAACTGTCACTGTGACATTGCTTGTTAGATTAGTTCCTTTGATGTGTTGATGCTTTGACTTCTTGCAAAGCTCTAATACATCTTATGTTGTCTTCTCACACTTCTTCTCTGCTTATCACAACTCTCTATCAACTTCCATGCTAATTACAATGGGCGCATCTTATATTTATATGCACATACAAAATAAACAACTAGGTTTGCCCTTAAACCTATTACATACAACACTTCCAAATGAATTGGCTTAAGCGTGTTTATAATTAAACATATATACATGTCGGTAACCTAATTACAATAGGCGCATAGCCTTTACAACATTAGAATATAGTCACAACACAAAATGATAACTATCGGCTGCTTACTTTGTTCATTGGCACACACTAGTTGTGAAACTTCAACTAACTGTATCTTTCTCATCCTTGCATATCTAATTATGCACTCATATACTAAGCAAGAATATAGTCTAACCAACTTAACTTCTAGGGCGAATACCATAATTCTATCGTATGCATGTGCGCTGATGCTTTGAGCTGCAAGAACTCTATACACTGTCCAGTCTTCAAAACTTAACCAATTTCTGATCTTCTCATGAAGTGCGCTGACTCCAAACTGCTATATGACTTTGTTGCCATAATGACAACACTATATCAAGTCATATACATCAGTATAGCCAACTTGCCAACACCTTTTAATAAAAACAAATGAGTCTCCTTAGGATCATCTTGGAGCCTCACAACATTTCCAATTACACTTGCTATGCCTGGCCTAGTGTGTGTCAAGTATTGCAAACCTCTAATCATCAACCTGTACTTAGTCTAAAAAATACTTTAAATTAATCAGTAGAGGAAAAATTACACCTAGTCACCATAGGTTTCCCATGTTGGCAAGTGGTTGCTTGGATGTTTACATTAATGGTAATACTTATCCCCATGATCATCGGAAGGCACTTGGACTCAGTTTTGCTAGGCCACTATATGAAAAATTCCTTAAGTCCACAAATCGATGCAGGAAGATAGAGGCAGTACTTTGATCAGTGAAGATGCCAGAGTTAGTTTTATGGCTTGCGGTCTTACAGCTAAATCTAGTGATGTATGACAAAGCTTCATCTATGAGTGCACATGTTTTGGTTACCATACAGAGAAGATACAATAGTCTGAGTGTAGTTTTAGACAACAAACCGAGTTCTTAGACTTGCGAAGTTTTGATTGTATTTTCTGACCTATGATATGTCTTGTCATGAAATAATCATGTGTATATGGCCAACATGATGTCATTGTAAAGTGTAAATGGTTGCTTGGTATAATATTGTCTGGCCGACTTTGTAATTTATTTTTTAATTTCCTAATAGAGGTCGACCTAGTTACTTTACTCTTTATCGAGTATAAGTAAATGATGTAATTGGTAATTTTAAGTGTTGAGGAGTGTTGTGAATATGCATATACAAATATAAGAAGAGCTTAGAAGTTAGTTAAGTAAATGGGAACATAGATGCATGGAGTTGCATATATTTGTTCTCATGTTTTAATATGATACTCATTATAATAGTAGGACAACAACCCACATTTTGAGAGTGCAGGTTGCATAATTGTAATACTCCTAACAAGGTTTGTAGACTCCTAGAAAGGTATGTCATTATGATAGGGAAACTTGCCTATTGTATTAATAATTTCCTAATAGGGCTAGGACTCCTAACAGGGTCTCTTTCATATAGTGCAAATATTTGTGGATGTCATCCCCACCAGAGTTTTTCCCTTAACAGGGTTTCCTTGAAAACAAATATGCTGTTATGAGTTCTCTTGTATTTTCATATCTTTGTTGGTTAATTGGATTAAGTAGGTTGTTTATTAAAATTCAATTAAGTGTTGTGATACTAATTCACCCCCCTCTCAGCATCACCCAATCCTAATAATTGGTATCAGATCATCAGGCCCTTAGAAGGAAAGCTTAACAACTCAAGGGAGATCCAGATGGATTATAGCACTTTAAAGAAGAATTATGACATTGCATTGGATGACCTTGATGAGAATATTGTAGAAAATAAAGATCTAAAGTACAAATTGAAAAAGGAAGATGATTTTATTAGAAAACTCAAGGAGCAATTAAGAAATGCAAGAAACCAAAGAGAAGAACTACTCAAGAAGAAATCAGAATCAGAACAAGTTGAAAAACTCAAAAAGGAGAATGAAGAACTCAAGGATGAATATGAAATTTCAAAATTAGAATTGATGATAGAGCTTGATGAAGAAAAAGATGAAAACAAGAAAATGAAGGGTGATTTGGATTTAGCAGAAACAAAGGAAACAAGATTAAAACTACAACTGGAAGAAATGACTATGAAATATCAGAAGGTTGAAAAATATAATATCTTGGTAATAGCATAACTTGAAGAAACCATGGAACACATTAAAGAGCTTCATAAGAATAGTTTGAAGATTGATGAGCAAATGGAAATATAGAAACTAGTTGGAGATCTGACTGGAGTTGGATTTTTTGAAGACATATTTCCTAATAAAGGTCATGCGATCATCAATGTTGATTCACCAAAGAAAAATGAAGTTGAAGAATCCAAGAAAGAGTATAGAAAACCCTCAAAAGACAAATACTAGTAGTGCAATCAAGGTCACTTGAAGGAAAATTGAAAAGGCACAAGTAGTAATAAACCATTTTCTAGTTATTACTTTAATTGCTTCAATTATGGTCATAAAGTAAAGGAATGTAGAAGACTTGATATGAGATTTAGAAGACCTAGTTATTCCAATTTGAAGAACAATGTTGAAAAAGAAAGTGAAACCAATAAGCTAGATGAAACTATAAAAGAAAGTGATAAGTAGGACAACCAACATGATATGAGCAAACTTGAGGATAGTAAGCAAGATGAAAGGAAACCTAATGATAGACCTATGAAGGTTATGTATTACAAGTGTTGAAACTTTGGGCACATCACCAAATATTACAAGTTACAGATTGATTACAGTTAGCTCAGACCTAAGAAGAAGGTTACATGCTTTAAGTGCAATAATGATGGACATATTGCAAATTATTGTTGGTTTAATGGACTAGTAAAAAGGACACTCAGACTGTTGATAGAAAAAAAAGAACTCAATGAAGATGAAAGGACACTTGGAGAGATGAAGGAAGACTACAAAGAAAAGTGGATTAAGAGAAACAAAGTCAAGGATAAAAGTTATGAGACAAACAAAGGAGTTGTGAGAAGTTAGGAACACCCAGTAGACCCTACTGGATCTTCACATGGGTTGAAGATATCTCTATCAGCATGAAGGGCCTTGTAGGCCTTAGGGGGAGCATTGCTAAAATGACACCAAAATCCTATTTTGCCCCTAAATTGGTGTTTGGAGCTATGCGAACTCAGATACAGATATATTTGGACATGTTATGACTTTAGTAGTCACCGCATGGATCTACATTGTTAGATTTATGGTCACGGAAGATTTGTAGATTGTTTGGACTGAAACAACTTTATGGAGTTGCATAGATTTTTGTGCACTGTGAAGTATGACTTTTTATACTTAGATAGTTTTCTCACTATTGAAATCTAAATGAATTCAAGAGCATATAATTGGAGCTAAAAGTGTGAAGTGTTTGAAGAATTTGAAGAGTTCTTAAAAAAAATTCCTACAGGGTCAGAAGGCAAACCCCAGTTCTATAGATTTGTGGTGAAGGTATTTGTGAAACTCTTGATTAAATCATGTATAGTCTAAATTTTTGAAAGATTGATAAGCATGGAAGTACCTAGAGTATTTGATATCAAGGATATGAACCATTGTTAATTTAAAAAGCACCCTTACAAGTCAATGTAAGATGATCTGAAAGGCACATTCTCTAATATGCCACATCGAGTTTTACATGTTGAGGATATACGAGCATATATATTCACTATAAATTTGAAGATATTATTTTATTAAAGATCACAAATGAGTTAAAAGACATGGTTAATGAGGATGAAGGATATTCCTAAAGAGTTATTTTTTTGTCATTAGTTTTTTCAAAGTCAGTCAGTAAATGAAGAAGGAGGCATAAGACTTGGTAAAGCAAACAAGTCAGTTGGTAAAGGAAAAGATAATTTTGGTAAAGGGAAATAAGAAACAATCACCGAGAAAAGAAAGGCAGACACCAAACAATAGTTACCGAGTTGAAGAGAAAGTTAGTTACCGATCTGAGTATACATGTTATTGAGTAAGAATAAAATATGTTACCGAGTAACATAGGTCGACATAATAGATACATTGAATTTGGACACCAAGCATAAAACATTTTACAAATTACAAGAAGATTATTTGGTAAAACATTGGAGATACAAACAAGATGATTGCACATTATTACAAGGTAAGATCTACCAATGGAAATTAAGTGGAATATATGCATTGGAGATGTAACCAATGCTAGCGCTATTTAAGGAGAAGAATCCTGAACATTTCCACTGCTTCTAGATCGAGTATAAAAGGATCATTGTAAGAAGATCTGAGTGTCAAAGAGAGAGAAGAGGAAGAGAAATTATAGAGAGTAGGTGATGATCAGACAAAGAAGAATGTGAAGGTGATGAAGATCAGAGAAGCTACTGAGTAATAGAAAAGTTAGATCAAAACTGTGAATGTGAATCAGAGTTAAGGCTACCGAGTATAAAAGTTAAATTGTGAGTGAAATACAAAGTGGGGTAATATGATATTGAGCATATTGAGTCTAACAAGCATTTGTTGATGCATCATTATAGATAGTTGTAGTACTAGTTATAGTGTAATCAGAGTTGTAAAATCTCTTAACCAAGTAGGCCCTAATAGTTCTTAATTTGTAAATTCTTTAATAGGGTACATCTCTTAGATTAGAGTTGTAAAATCCTTTAGCAAGGTAGATTGAATAATTCTTTATACTCTTAGTAGGGTAAATACTCTTAAAAGGGTAAGCCATTAGAAATAACTAATTTTGTAGCTCTAACAAAGCAAACTTTTTATTGTAGTAGTGAAGTATTGTGGGTACCATCCCTATTGCAATTTTTTCCTTTGACCAAGGATTCCTGCAAGACCAAAAATCACAGTATTATGAGTTATGTTTTATGTTTTTGATTTATATGTGTTATGATGTTTCATGAAAAGTTTTCAATTTGGTGAATGATTAGAAACTTAGTTAAAAGTTTTTGGAGTACTGATTCACCCCTCCCCTCTCAATACTTATCTTTCCATAATTAATCCAACAATTGGTATCAAAGCTGAGTCTCTTATTCAAAAGTTTAATCCCTTGAGAGGAAATATTTAGAGAGATGTAAAGATATAGGTATGAAAAGGTGATTAAAAATATGAACATGGAACTAAAGTTTTCAAATGAATAAATTGATGAACTAAGAAGAAAGTTGAAGCATTCACTTAAAAAGAGAGAGGAGTTAGCCCTTCAATTGAAAGATACTCAAGATCAGGTTGAAGAACTTGAAGAACAATCAGCATGAAGTTTGTATGATGAATATGAAGCTTCCATATCAAAATTGACTAATAAGAACAAAATCCTAACTGATCAGGTAAAATCATTGAAAAGAGAATAAGAAGCTCAATTAGTAAGAATGTGTGAAATCTTGGAACAAAAGAGAAAAGCCTAAGATGATAAGAGAGTGATAGAAGATGAAAGAAGGAAAATGAATAAAAAAATGAATGAGAAAGATGTGGAAATATAGAGGTTGATACAAAATCACTATAATATAACAGATCAATTAATCAGTGTTAATCGAAAGATTGCAAGGAAAGTTGAAGAGATTGTTGGACTGAGATCAGAAAATGAAGATTTGAAGAATGCACTAAAATCTAAAAAGGATGCAAATAAAGTATTGAAAAGGAATGAAGAAACATTAAGAATATTGGATGAATATCTTAGAGGTCAGAGACAACCAAGAGATACATCTAGACTTGGGTTTACTAAAAACAACACTACTAAGAAGGGAGAGTCCTCAAATCAAGAAACCAACTGAGATACTGCTAGTCCACTGAAGACAAAGAAGCCTACTTGTTATCACTTTGGGAAACCTAGTCATACAACCAATGTCTGGAGGACCGAAAGAAGTAAACCACTGAGCATTCCTAAATTTGATGGTTATTATTACAATTATAATAAGTATGGTCATAAAGCATTTGAGTGTAGATCAAGGATTGCTAATAATATAAGGAAGCCAAAATTCAATGGTTATTGCAATACTTGCAATAGAAATGGTCATAAGTCTGAAGATTGTAGGTCACAAAGAAAGAATGTCAAATGGGTACCTAAGCGACAAAATACTAAAAACAACCACAAAGGTTCAATAATACCATGGGACTACAATATAAGAATTTAATGTACAACATGTGGAAGATTTGGACACATAGCAACAAATTGCATTTTGATGCATGGTAGAAATAATAGAAGGTCATGGAGAAATCCTGGAATGACATGTTTTCATTGTCATAAGGTCGGTCATGTAGCCAAAGGTTGCAAGTACTGAGGCAAGGCTCCAATCGAGGAAAATACAAATGAAACCATTCAAGTAAATATTGAAGAAATAAGAGATCAGATGAATAAAACATGGATAAGAAAGTCTCTAGATGATGGAACTGCACTTGGAACAATCAATGACACCCATCCTCCAGATCAGGTGCACCTATCTTCAATTAATTAGTTAAAGGTATGTGTAGGAACTGTTAGCTAAACTTAAATCTTAAATTGGTTCCTAATATTTGTGCAAAGATCCATATAAGAATATTTAGATGTATTTGGATACATGTTGTAAAGTTAAAATTTTATGTTTTGATTAGTGAAAGACTATTATTTTGTTTCATTCAGTGAAAGGAAGTTTAATTGGTAATCGGTGAAAATGGGAGTCAGTGACATCATTAAATGCTAAAATTATAGCCATTGGAAACCCTAAATGAGGAAAAGGTATAAATAGACCCTTTGTTATTTCATTTTTACCTAACATTTTCAAGAGCATTTGAGCACTTTGTAGAAACGAGTCCTCCGAGAGTATTCAAGTAATTGATTAAGAACATCTAAGCATAAACAAGCATATTCAAGTAATTTCTGGTGTTTTCTCGAGTTGTGAAAGTGCTACCAAGTTGATATTCAAATGAAACTCTATCTCAATCAAGCATTTACACAGTTGGATCGATGGAACCTAAAGTTCACAAGCCTGTTGTTGTGAAGGTTGATCCTATCAATCTAAAGTATAAGCCACCCCAACTAAAGTTGTTGAACCCAATAAGATGGGATCTCTATCCTCAATTCCTTTGAGAGTAATTTTGATCAAAGATATCTATGCATTCATTCATTTTAAGATCAAAGAAATATGTCAAGTTGATATCGATACATCATTCTAGAATTTGTGTGTGAATGGGAAGTTGAAGGATGAGCACATCCATTTGGAGACCAAGGGTTTAATGCATGCCCTACATGTACTAAGTGTGTTTAAAACTGAATGGATGAGAATTTTATTGATTCGAGTTCATTACCAATTCATGTGGCTTGATGCACCAGTCAAGATCACAATAGATGTCTTACATATTGTGACTTGTTATCCAATTGGTGATAGACTAAAAGAAAATGAGAAAGCTGACAAGAACAAGTTGTGTGAGTTGACACAAGCTAAATGGGATGGAAGAGGTCTCAAATTATCAACTGTTGAAGATCCTAAATTGAGATTCGCATGTAATGTTATATCCTACTGAATCTTCTAGTCATCCTGAGTAGATAGTGTACCATGTGGAGCAGTGGACATTGCATAGAAGATAGTCAAGAAGGACATGAAGATTGATCTATGTGAGATCATGTTGAAGCAATTTGATGAAAATATGAACACTATTCGGAAAGAAAAGAAAAATACTTTGAAGTTTGGTTCATTATTGGTATGTATATTTTTCTACTTTCAAAACTTTTTCCCATCAATCGGTAATGTAGTATGGAGCGTGAAGAAACTGATCATATGTCAAATTAATGATTTTATTCAAATTTTAGGAGACAACTTTGATATGATAATGAATGATTATTTTACTAAGATCCAAATAAGAATGCACAAGAGATGTAGAATTCCACCTCAGTTAGTGGAAAAGCACTAAGATTCTTTTTGTTTTGAAGTGGATACGAACACATGCATTGTGAAGGTTGTGGAGCCAAGGACTATATGGCTATAACCAATGGGATATGAAATGGATATTGACACTTTATCATAGAAAATTGAAGCTTTATTAGCTAAACCAGTCGATAAGAGAACAAATCGGTATGGAACATATGAAGAAGTGAAAGAAAAGATAAAACTAGGTATATTGTTACCTAAGGCTCAAATAAAAATAAGTAGAATGATAAGTAATTTATCATAAAATCTAGGATTTACTATTGAAGAAGATTAGGTAGGTCTTTTTGAGATCAAGGAAGAGAAAATAATAATGAAAAAGGAAACTTCGAGCTCTATAGGTACACAACCATTGACAAGGTCGACTTATACATCGAGGGAGAAGAAGAAATATGAATTAGATCAACCAAAGCCTAATACATATGTGAGGGAGAAGAAAACATCTAGAAGACTAAGGAGAAAGATGAAGCTACAAGAAGACAATGAGGCAAAATCTGAAGACATGAGAAAATTCAAAGTTGTGCAAAACATGCCTTTCAATCTAAAAACCTTAGACAAGTTCATTGAAAATCTAAAGAATTATGGAGGTTTTGCAGGAATCAAACATGAAAAATATGAAACAAGGAGTGATGAAGAAAAAGAAAAGATTGAGGAGGCAGTTGTGTTTACATTGCATAAATTCAAAACTATTCTTGTTGAACTAGCCAACCACCTACCTAGTGAACTTTACAAGAAGATAGATGCAAGATGGAAATACGTAATGACTTCAAGAAGAAAATGAGGGAAAGATCCATAGCTATTACTATACCTGATTTGTCAGTACAAGAAATTAAGGAAGCATTGAAGGAGTACTCAAAAATATTTATTGTCAAGAGAAGATCACTAAGTATCATGGTTGGTGAGCTAGAAGCAGTACAAAAGGAAACAAATGGTATATGGAGAAATATATTCTTTCTAAGATAGTCAACCAAGATTGTGGAGCAATAAGGTAAGTTAGATCCTATTGACTTGATCTTAGAAAAATATGAAGTGGTTATAGAGGATATCATTGAAAAGGACCCAACAAAATTAATAACACATGATGAAGATGTGATGGTTACTGACGATAAGGATATTGAACAAATGAACACTGATGATACAACTAAGACTAATTTGATGGATGAAGATCTAATTATTGATTTTCCTGAGATTAATGAGGTTATCTCAAAGGTTACTAAAGATATTCCTACTGATGTAGATGAGAAGTCCATCTAATCATAATACAAAGTCAATCATCTCTATCGAGACCACATGATAACAACAAAAGGTAGACAAGCAAGAGCAAGAGAAGGAGAAGCAAAAGGAGAAGGAAAATGATAAAGAAGAAAATGAGAAAGAAGAAGTTCATGAAGAGAAGAAAGAGGAGAAATAAGAAGAAAAGAAGGATGAAAAGCAAGAAGAAAGACAAGACAAGATTAAGGATACAACTACAGCTACTACATCTGATGTAAAGTTTTCTACTAGAGAAAGTATACAAATAGAGAAGAAGTCTAAGAAAAGAAAGCATGACAAAGAAAAAAATGACTTAAGCCAACCAATAGTGATTCCAAAGGTAGATATCTCATCCCTAAGCCTTAAAGAACTATCTGAATTCAAAGATCTACTTAAAATGAAAGAAGTACAGGATAAAATGCTAGCCAAGAAATAATAGACAAATGTGCTAGAGAGTGTAAATGATATACTATAGGAAATTGTACCTGATGCTACTATCAATGAGAAAGGCATTTTGCCAAGTTAGTTAAAAGAATTGGTGAAACAAGTGAAAGAACCTAGTATAGAGGCCATCACGTATCTACTGCAAGTACACAAAAAGAACATGGAAATCAAGATAATTGGAGAGTTACTTCAATTAGTTGAATTGGATAAGGTTTCACTTTTTGAATTAGCTGTAGAGTTAGAGAATGAATTAAAATATATTCTTTCATTATTTCAAAAGTTTTGTTTACTTTCAAATTTTATTGAGGATATCAAGAAGAAAGATGAATCTATTGAAAAAGATCTGACCGAGTAACTAACAAAGGTCACAACCAAGCCTGGAACATTTCAAGTCTATTATCAAAGGCTAAAACACTTATGCAATTTCATCATGAGCTAAGAAAAGAAGAGAGAAAGATTAGAATGGAACTTTTGTGAACAATTTTGATACCCCAAATTAAATCACTGCAGAAGCAAATTCACAAGGCAAAAGAATTAGTGCATACCTCTGACATAAGTGCTATAAATAGCATGATTAGATTAGCAGATGGCATAGGTGAGAAAATTTTGGTGTTCCAAACACTAAAGGAATATTGGGAGTCATCCTTGGGAGATGTCAATAAAAGATATCAATATATTTTTTATAAGATTCCACCATCGAATCCAAGTAAGTAATTTTGTTTTTGGCACATTTCTCAAAAAAGGGGGATAGATATATGTATATAAGAGGGGGATATAATCATAAGGAGATATCTATATAGGAATTATT
Organism: Chamaecyparis obtusa; assembly: GCA_027943335.1. Lineage (NCBI taxonomy): Eukaryota > Viridiplantae > Streptophyta > Pinopsida > Cupressales > Cupressaceae > Chamaecyparis > Chamaecyparis obtusa. The sequence continues at coordinate 446,196 of BSBK01007776.1, read as the reverse complement.
ACCATATGGAGAGTTATGGAGAGTCATGGAGAGTTATGAAGCTAAGGAATTATAAGTTATACTGAGAGTTTATACATGGTCAAAATTTTGATCACTTTGAAGTTTTTAACAAAGATGCCAAACTAATGTCAGAGGGGGAGATTGACACTCCTAAAGAGTTATTTTATTGTCATTAGTTTTGTCAAATTTAATTGGTAAATGAAGGAGTCATAAGACTCAGTCGATAAAGAAAATAAGTTAGTCAGTAAAGGAAAAAATAGTTTCGGTAAAGGAAAATAAGAAATAGGCATCGAGCAAAGCAAGGCAGGTACTGAACAGTAGTTACCAAGTCGAAGAGAAATCTAGTTACTAAGCTGAGTATACATGTTACCAAGTAAGAATAAAATGTGTTACCAAGTAACACATGGTGACATAACAAATACATTGAATTTGGACACCGAGCATAAAATATTTTACAAATTCTAAGAAGATTATTTGGTAAAATATTGGAGATACAAACAAGATGATTGCACATGATTACAAGGCAAGATCCACTAATGGAAATTAAGTGGAATATATGCATTGGAGATATAACCAATGCTAACACCATTTAAGGAGAATAATCTAGAATATTTCCACCACTTCTAGATCGAGTATAAAAGGATTAGTGTATGAAGATTAGAGTGTCAAAGAGAGAGCATAGGAAGAGAAATTACAGAGATAAGGTGATGATCAGATAGAGAAGAATGTGAAGGTGATGAAGAGAAGAGAAGATACTGAGTAACATAATAGTTAGAATATAACTGTGAATGTGAATCAAAGTTAAGGCTACCAAGTACATAAGTTAAATTATGAGTGAAATATAGAATTTGGAAAGGGATAAATGTTTTTACTAGAGCATAGTGTAAATCAATGGGGACCTTCACCTAATAATGGACCAACATTTATTCCAATGTAATCAAGTGTTCCTCAAGAAATTTCACAACCTCTTGTACCCATCATGCAATCAAGTCAACCAATTCCAAGGTCACAAAATTATTTGCCTTCAAGAATATTGCATGTTGAAGAGAATTATTTTATGTCCTCAAATTCACCACCAAGGTTTTCTAAAATGAACATAAATCCAAATATGTCATCTTTTGAATATGATTCAAGCATGAAAAATGATCAACCTTTTGTGAGACATCTTCCATCAAAAAATTCTTCACAACTTGCAAACATTAATATTGTCTCACCAATAAGATCAACCAAGACGAAGAAAATTTTTAAATCTAACTTTTTAAAAGATTTGCTTCAACAATTAGGTTTTATAAATAGAAATAATAATGCGCACATGCCTAGCAATGGCCCACCCCCAAAAAATAACATGGATGACACACCTTTTTCCTTTCAAGAAACATCCATTTCTCCTTCCATCCCTTTATCCCATAATTTTTCACAAGAGGAATTTACTCCTTCTCCCACCAATGACATATCTAATGATGCAACCTTCCAAGGGCTATCCATAGAAAAAATTCAAGAGAATCCATTTTTTGACACAATTCCTTTCCATGCTTCCAAAATGCTAGATCCAATGCCACAATTTCCTCCATCTTCAAGAAATCCCATTCAAGAGAGTCCCATTCAAATTCCATCTCTCTCGTGCAAAAAAATTTATCCCTTTCAAAATTCTTCCATCTATAATCCAAGTCTAACCTCATGTCAAGACAAGAACCAAAGCATGAAGAAACAAGTCCTGAAACAAATCAAGACCAAGATCACACCAATGACCAATCCAATCCAATTGTTGACCAAGATTCCACTTCTCTTGAGCCTCATGATGATCCCACTATCCTTGACTCTCTTATCCAAGATGATCCCCTTATTATTCTAAGTCCCATTGACCTTCCCCTCCCTAAGCAAGATCATGTCCTCCCTTCCATCCTTTCCAATGATCCCATTCTAAGTCAAGATCAAAGTATCCCTTCACCTTCATGTCCCTCACACTATCCAATCATACCTCCAAATTCCCCACAAGATCCCATCATCCCTTTGGATCCTCCACAAGATCCCTCCATCACTTCATATCATTTCCCTTATCTTCCATATCCTTTACAAGACCCTATCCTACTAGATGATCCTATCACTATTCCTATTCCATCACAGGATCCCCATATTCCTCTTGATCCTCCTAATGCTAAAAAAACATTTGTGCAAGATGTTCATGAACTCCCTACACTTCAAATGGGTTCCCCTAGTTCTATCAAGTCTAGTCCATGTCATGATCCAATCAGTCCTTCCATACCATGCATATCTCTAAATAAACTTTCATCTTGTAGAAAATATCCTATTGTTCAAAAGCATTATCAAGTCGATGGGTTTAGCATTAAAAAAAAAAGTATATTATAACCCTTTCATAAAAAATAAAAGTCTAAAGGTCATGACCTTAGTCTTAAAGCTCACCTTCAAAACCAAAAACCAAAAACCAAAAACCAAAAACCAAGTTGGTATCCCTTCAAAACCTAAAACCAAGTGTATACCTCCTCCTTCACCCCTTCAATCCATTTTAGGTCCATATATTCCTCCATCCACTAGTTCACAATCCACTTACCCTTTCCCTTATGTAAGTCAACAAAGGAACATATCTTTGAGAACCTTCCATCCATCCAAAAGGCCTCCATATAATTCCTATCCATCCATGAATCCCCTTCATTTTCCAATCAATTTGGATGCTAAGCATAAAGCCCATAATTCAAGCAATCCGCATGCAATCAAGGATAAACATGTCCAGTCTAATTGACATGTGAAATCAAAGAAAAATATGATCCAAAAAGAAAAAGAAATGTCAAAAAGGCCACAAATACCCATTAAGCAAAAAGAAAAATCAAAATCAATATGAGTTCCTAAATCTCTTTTGCAAACAATGCAATCAAATAACCCACAAAAGAAAGAAAAATCAAAATGTATGTGGATTCCCAAGAAGCTTCTTGAAGCACAAAGTCCCAAAGAAAATTCCAATTTGGCATCCAAAGTTACAATCTCTCCATCTAAAATCCTTCCATCTCCCAAATCCATTTTGGGTCCTTTTGTCCCAAAATCCATATCCATTCCTCCACTAAATCCAAAATATCCTTTTCCTCCATCACCCCATCACCCCTCAAGGTGTGTGTCGATGTTTTTCTTGCATCCATTTCCATCCATTCAAAATCAAGCTTTCTTATATTCCCTCCATTATCAACCTTTCATCCAGCCTATCCAATCCTTTGCCTAAACCCTCTTCCCACTTTATCTAGTCATTGTGTGCTAAAATGTTGTCACGCTTCTATGAGTCATTAAATCCAAGATTGCTCAAGAATGAGGTCTCAAATGGTGACTCATAGCTCTCTATTCATGGAGTGCAAGGGTAATAATGGAGGCCCTCATATAAGACCTAGTTTGTGCCCATGCAAGTACACCATAAAACAAGAGATTCAAAGAGGAAAAGAAAGAATGCTAGTCTCCATGATCATCAAGTATGCATGCAAATGAAAATGGGAGCTATTATAAATGATAAAAATGCATGAAAGCAAACTAATCTATGAAAATAAATGCTTATGCAAGATTATTCTATGAAAGGAAATATGAATCTAATCTAATATGCAAGTGCAATATTAATCTAAACGGATTTCCATGGGGCATGAGAGAAAAAGACAAGAAAAGAGAAGTTTCAATATTCAAGCTCAAGTGCTCCAAACTCTTCTCCAAAATCGCTCTCCAAACCTACATAACAATAACATAAAATCTAGATCTCTAAAATCTCCATGCATAAATGAGAAGGAGACGGCTCCTTATAAAGGATTTAGAAATGAATGGAAGGTCAAGATTAAGAGGCAAAAAGAAATGAGCAATGGTGGAGTTAAATCTTGGTTGATCCATGTGCTCAAGATTCTCAAGAGGCAAAATCAATGGACATGGTTAAGAGGAAAAAAGATGTGTGGAAGTGATTAAGAGGCAAAAGAAGATTCCACTCATCTTGGAAAGTGTGCATTCAATGTGTAGACAAAAAGTCTTTTTCTTTTTCTTTTTCTTTTATTATTTTTAGTAAAGTGGTTTCCATTACTTAATTAAAAGATTTTTTTATTTATTTAAAAGAGATTTGTTCTTTTAATTAAATGTGGCTTAGGATAAAGTGATTTTATTATTTAATTAAAAGATTTTTTTATTTAATTAAAAGGGAGCATGTTCTCTTAATTAAATAAAACTTAGAATAAAATGATCAAACCTTAGGAAATATTGAAATATTTGAATTAATTACAATTTGATCAAGGAAATTGATTTGAATAAAAATGTTGCAAAACATTGATTCAAGAAATTGATAAATTGATGAATGGGGGCTCAAAGTCTAGGCGACCATTTTAGGGTGCATACAATCATTACCGTACCAACATCATTGAGCATACTATCATTAGTCATGGTCCATTATTTCATATCATTTTCAAGATAATTATCCAAAGAAAAAGGCACTTGAGTCCTTTTTCCATGTCATGTCATGCATCTGTCATCTTCCAAAAATATCGTAAAAAAAATAAAATGAAAAAAGTAAAAAAAGAAAGAAGAAAAAAAATAGTTGCCTTGATGAAAACTTGGCAAATAGGCATCTTGGTAACAAAAAAAAAAGAGAAATAATTTTGTCCAATAGTGAAAACCTGACAAACACGTGCTTTGGGCAAGTACCATGATGAAAACCTGGCAAACAGGTGTCATGAGTAGTCTATGAACATCTTGCATTCCATACTTGGGGATAGATTTTTGTTGATATTTCCATATCCTATTATACCACTTATCATTTTTCCCCCATTATCCTTATCATCTCCTCTGTTATCCTATTGCCTTTCATATCCTTTATCCTATCAGCTTCCATATTCCCTTTTTCCAAACTTTCATCTTGACAAGGTTATGGATCCCCCTAAAAGCATTACATGCCATATTGCCTATCCTATCACATTCCTTTGGTCTATACTACCTATCTTATCTTATTTCAACCTTCAGTCCCTATCTCGCTTTGTCCACTATTTGATATCTCTTGTCTTGTCATTGTCCTATCATTATCCTATCATTTTCTTATCCCAATTCCTATCTTGGTCTTGATTAAAATAAGGACATAAAAAAGCAAAATATATTTCAAAAACCTCTTGACATGTCTAGTCCTATACATCACATGCCATCCAGTGCCAATAGTACCAATATCCTATCATTGTGATATCTGATCCCTAAGATCGACAGACACATTTTATCCCATTCTTTGGATAGTCCTTGGAAACCCAAACAAAGCTTCAGTGCAATACTCAACAACCCTTTGGCCTTCATCCATCTACCAACCTATCCATCAATCCATAATGTCCCTACCTTGCTAGACATTGGGGGCAATTCTTGTTTGTAAATACCTAAATATCATGCAAAAATCTTACAAATTTGCATATGATCCTAAAAAATACTAAAAATCATATAATATCCTTAAAAAATTAGTAAAAAGTCAAATACGAAGCTAAAAAAATCTTAAAAATTGCAAATGTCTTGAAAAAGGCACAAAAATCAAATATTTTCAAAACCCTAAAAATTGAAAAACATCAAATCCTTCAAAAACATCTGCAATAAAAGTGTACATAATCATTTTCCCTATTTTTAATAAATTATCCCTTTTGACAAGACAAACATTTCAACACACACAATCTGAAGACTTTTAACCATTTGCGCTAAAAAAAATCATGCATCAATAGACAAACTATCCAATCTAGTAAGCAATTAATGAGATGAAACTTGTCCTATCAATCAATCAACATCAATTTGTCCTTTATCAAACCTGTCATTTTGTCTTATATAGGGTGTTGTATACTCAGAACCAGACAAAATCTGTCTTAGACGGGGTACTTCATGTCTGAAACCAGACACCATCACTATCACTATCATTATCTAAATACACAAAAACTATCAATTTTGACAACTAGATCAGAATGGTTGTTGACTTGCTTGGTTTAGTGAGTCTTATCTTTTATCGATTTATCTCTTTTTATTTTGTCTTCTACTTGTTGGATGATCTCATGAGATTCTAGGGCATTTTGTTAATATGTGTCAGGAAAGATGAGGTCATTCTCTGTCTACTATATGTTTGTTTTATGCAAATAGATCACATTATCATCCTGGCTTTCTATGCCATGGTGCGATGCATCCACTTTTGCCATATTAAATAAATCTCTCATGACATAAAATGCACTTATGAAAGCAAGTTTCATCATTACTAACTTTTCTCTGTCTAATTTTAGCCTTTTACTAACATTCCTTCCATCAGTCCTCATCATCATCCTCTTTTCAAAAAATTGTCCTCGAATAAATTTTTGCCCAATTCTTTGAGGGGGCATCCTACCTCCCTTTTGTCGGTCCATTGGGGCATGATCTTTATTTTTCTTTGAACCAACGCTCATAATCGCACTGTCTCAAAGAGGGGAAAAATGTAGACACTAAAAAATGGTTCACACCTATGTGTCCCCTTTTAACATGTCTTTTATCATGTGTCATTCCTCATTAGATCAATTACTAACATTTCCCTCATTTTCACATCATAACCTCGATCTCTTTGGCCAAATTGGTTAAGTCTGCATCCCATTCCTAATAAATCCTCATCATTCCTAATCTTTCCTAAACTGAGCCCAATCATTCCTAAATGTTCATAATCATTCCTAAACTGATCCTAAATGTTTCTAAATGTTCCTAAATTAGTTCAAATCAAATTGAATCAGTTCTAATCAATCCAAAACCATTACAAATGCATTTGATCGTTATCAAATCAATTTTAGGACATTGTCCAAGATCATTAATGTCTGATCAAACCACTTTCAAATCAATCAAGTCTCATCAAATCTTTGTCAATCCTATCCTCATCAAATCCAATCTTTGTCAAGTCAATCCCAAATCAATCGAAGGCATTTTACAAGTTCATTAATGCCTAATCAAGTCTCTTTCATCAATCCAATCTAGAGTGCATCGTCAAAGTTCATCAATGCCTTGTTGCCATCATCCTAATCCAAGTCAATTTTAAATAGCATTGTCCAAGATCATCAATGCTATTTCATCACCATCAGTCCATCCCAATAGCATTGTCAAAGTCCATCGATGCTATCTTATCCTGTCATCCTTCGATCGTGCACATTGTCAAAGTTCATCGATGTTACGTTGATCCCTCATTAGTTTTTAATCATTAATATCAGTTCAAACCCTAATCAAATATTTCAAGACCAAATCTCTTTTTGATCCTATACCATCAATTCAGTCAATCATTTTGCTAATTTTTCCCCTTGGGATAGATAACCCATAGTTTATCCCTTTTTGTATTAATCTATTTATTAGATTAATTCCCCCTATCCTATGTCTCCCACAATTAATTAATTTCATATTAATTAATTGTTCCCTTTTCCATGAATTTTGGATTTTTTAATTCCTAATTCCTAATTTGCCCTTTTTTTGGGAATTAATGAGTTTTTAAATTCAAAAATTCATTCCTCCTGATTCTACTTCTAATCCCTATAATTATGCTTCATAATTATTTACATATTTACCTATCAATTTCTCCACTAATTTGGCCTCTAATTGCCTACTAATTAGCCTCATCACTTTGTCCTTGATTTGTACATTCCAAATTATGCATTCAATTTTTCATAATTATGACAATGTTCCAATTTTCACTCTCATTTCCAAATCTGCATTTTGGTCTCCAATTCCTATAAATTGAGATCAATTTTCTCAATTCCAACTAACCATATTCTTTTCAATCTTCTCATCATCATTATAGTCATATTCTTGCTTTCATTGTGTCAACATGGGAGATACATCTACTCTTTAAGGGAAGCAGAAAGGACACAATTGTCAAATTGAGGAAGTTTTGTTTAAAGTTTGCATTTCTTTGTCTCAATTTCTTTTGTGTTTGGATAGATTGATTGTGCATGCTTTAGAGTTTGATGGTTTCTCTTGTGTGCATGTTTTACTCATTTTCCTAATGTAGGATATGAAAATGAGGAAAACATACACACAAGAGGAACCAACAAACTCTAAAGCATGCACAATCAATCTATCCAAACACAAAAGAAATTGAGACAAAGAAATGTAAACTCTAAACAAAACTCCCTCAATTTGACAATTGTGTCCTTTCTTGCTTCTCTAAAAGAGTGGATGTAGCTCCCATGTTGAAATAATGAAAGCAAGATGTTGATAATATGACTATAAAGATGATGAGAAGATTTGATAGAAAATGGTTAGTTAGAATTGAGAAATTTGATCTCAATTTATGGGAATTGGAGACCAAAATGCAGATTTGGAAATGAGAGTGCAAATTGGAAGATTGTCATAATTATGAAAAATTGAAACAATTTGGAATGCATAAATCAATGCACAAATCAAGGACAAAGTGGAAGGATAAAGATGAGGCTAATTATTAGGCAATTGGAGGCCAAATTAGTGGAGAAATTGATAGGGAAAGATGAAGGAATTACGAAGCATAATTATAGGGATTAGAAGCACAATTAGAGGGAAATAATTTTTTAATTTAAAAAATCATTAATTCCCATCAAAAGGACAAATTAGGAATTAGGAATTAAAAATTTCAAACTTCATAGAAAAGGGAACAATTAATTAATATGAAATTAATTAATTGTGGGAGACATAGGATAGGGGGATTTAATCTAATAAATAGATTAATACAAAAGGGATAAATTATGGGTTATTTATCCCAAGGGGAAAAATTAGTAAAGTGATTGGTCGAATTGAGGATGTATGATTGAAAAGGGATTGGTCTTGAATGATATTGATTAGGGTTTGAACTGATCTTTATGATTAAAAACTGATTAGGGATCAATGCAACATCGATGAACTTTGACAATGTGCATGATTAAAGATGATAGGATAGGATAGCATCGATGAACTTTGACAATGCTATTGGCCTAAATTGATGATGATGAAATAGCATCAATGATTTTGGGAAATGCTATTTGAAATTGAATTGGATTAGAATGATGGTAACGAGGCATCAATGAACTTTGCCAATGTGCTTGGGATTGGATTGATGAAAGAGACTTGATTAGGCATCGATGAACTTGGACAATGCTCTAGATTGATTTGGGATTGACTTGAAAAATATTGGATTTGATGAGGATAGGATTGATAAATATTTGATGAGATTAGATTGATTTGAAAGTGGTTTTATTAGACATCAATGATCTTGGACAATGTCCTAAAATTGATTTGATAATGATTGAATGCATTTGAAATGGTTTTGGACTGATCAGGACTGATTTGGTTTGATTTGAACTGATTTAGGAATGTTTAGGAACATATAGGATCAGTTTAGGAATGATTGGGAATATTTAGGAATGATTAGGAATAATTAGGATTGGGATGCAACTTTAATTGATTCAACCAAAGAGATCAAGGTTATGATGTGAAATGAGGGAAATTTTAGTAATTGATCAAATGAGGAATGACACACGATAAAAGATATGTTAAAAGGGGACACATAGGTGTGAACCATATTTAGGTGTCTATATTTTTCCCCTCTTTGAGACAATACAATTATGAGTTTTGGTTCAAAGAAAAATAAAGGATCGTGTCCCAGTGGATTGATGGAAGGGAGGTAGGATGCCCCCTTGAAAAATTGGGCAAAAATTGATTTGAGGATAATTTTTTGAAAAGAGAATGATTAGAAAAGATTGATGGAAGTAATGTTAGTAGAAGGCTAAAATTAGATGGAGAAAAGTTAGTAATGGTGAAACTTTCTTTAATAAGTGCATTTTATGTCATGAGATCTTTATTTAATATGGAAAAATTGGATGTGTTGCACCATGGCATAGAAATCCAGGATGATAATGCAATCCATTTGCGTAAAAACAAACACATAGAAGACAGAGAATGATCTCATCTTTTCTGATGCATATTAATGAAATGCCCTAGAATTTTATAAGATCGTCCAACAAGAAAAAGACAAAATAAAAAGAGATAAATCAATAAAATATAAGACTCACTAAACCAAGAAAACCAACAAACAATATGTTCTAGTTGTCAAAATTGATAGTTTTTTTTAATTGATGAAGGTAGTGATAGCGTCTAGTTTCAGGAATGAAGTACCTCATCGTGTTGGATATTGCTAATGCATGGGGAGGTGATTAAGACATTTAATATGTTTAATGACTATGTTACTGAATATGCACTCATACTATTATCATTTGTGTTTTGTCACTGATGTCAACATATGTTTCTGTGAGGAGATCAGATTGGTTATCACCATATACATTGTATGGATGTTTCAGATGCTGTGAAGATAGATGGGAGTTTAGGAGGATGTTGTGATCTTATATCCAAGATCGTATCATTTATTTCTTCATATTAGATGAGGTACATATGTTTTGGTGAAGACTGGTCACTGGCTGTGATAGTGAGAAATGATAGAGTTAGTCTCTATGTTTTGTGTATAGGTTACGAGAGATATGGAATCAGTACATGCAAATGTCATAGATGAAAGATAGAGTATTGAAGAGTGTTCTATGAACTATGCAAGGTATGAAATGTAGGATGACGTCAGATGTGGTGTGTACTCTGGAAGCTGATATATTTGGAAGCTGAATACATAGATGTAGCATGTATGACAGATGGTGAAATTGAATTAAGGATGTCGGTACTTAATTTTTGTAATATAATAATTGTAGACTTGTTCTACATACCATGTGTATCTTAGCAAGAGTTTATGTAATTATTTGTAATTAGGAAAGCCTTATGGGTTGACCTGTTTATGGGAATTGTAATAAGGTATAAATGAAAGGTCTTTTCTTTGGAAAAGATATGGATGAGAAGAAGATGATATAGAGAGGTTGTAAAAGCTATGAGCTTGTGTCTACTATATGTAGAGCAGAGGTTTATTGGTGGATTTCATTGGAATTGATCAAGCAAAGATAGTTGTTGCCAAATAGTTCAAAGATTGTGTATTTCTTCATATACACTTGTGTGGTGAACAATGAGTTCTTAAGGTGGACTTAACCTTCTTTGGGAAGTCTATCCTCTAACAAGGACTATGTACTATAATATTTCAATAAGATCCTAGCAGGGATATATCTTCTAAAAAGGATAACTATACTCCCAGTACATCATTTGTGGGTGCTAATTCCCACCAGGGTTTTTTACCTTTAACAGGGTTTTCCCGAGACCAAAATATTGTGTTATTGTGTTGGCATTCATTGTGTTTATTGGATCCGATATTACTACTTCTTAAAGTTTAAAGTTTAATAATCTTTTATACAACTTATTCACCCCCCCTCTCAGTTGTATTGTGGACTCTTATTCCTAACAATTGGTATCAGAGCAAGTGGTACTCAGAGAGAAAGCTTAATAGCTTGAGGTGATCTTGGAGATGGCATTCTATAGGAAGGATAGTCCAAAATTTGATCCTGAAAACTTTGACAGTTGGAAAAACAAAATGTGAACTCGCCTATTTTGTTTGGGGATTGACTATTGGTTGATTACAAGGAACAAGGTGGATATTAAGTCTGAAGATGAGCTGCCAACAACTACTGAGGATGAAAAGAAGATATTTTCACTTAACATGATTGCAAGAGAAGCACTGATCAACACACTCTCTAAAGGAGAGTTTACTGAAGTTAAAGATTTGGATTCGACATACCTGATTTGGGAAAGATTAGTATACCAAACAAGCAAAGTTACATAAATGGAAGACAAAGATGGAGAAGCTACAAATGAATGAGGATGAAAGCGTTATGTCCTATGTTCAAAGGGTTATAGAAGTTGTAGTTGGAATAAAAAACTATGGAGGTACTTATGATGAAGATGAAGTTATTGTGAAGATCCTTAGATCCTTGACACCTGCTTACAAATTCAAGGCTATGTCTATTCAAGAAACTATACCTCTGACTTTGAACTTTAATAGAGAGATGTTGATCACAAAGCTAACTACTTTTGAAGCTGCAGAATTAGGAGAGGTTGTACCTAAAGTTGAATCCACATTTAAGGCATCTGCACACAAGAAATTGTTTGCACTTTTGAGCACTAGCAAAGAAGACCTAAAAGAAGTGAGTATGCTGAGGAATGGGAACAGATAATGGTAGAAGAAAGAAAGATGGATGAACTTGTTGCACTAATTGCTAGAAGAGAAAAAAGAGGTAAGGGCAAGTTTGCAGGCAAGTTACCCTTGAAATGTTTTTCATGCAATAAGGTAGGTCATTTTTCATCTAGATGCCCTACAAGAGTTCCTAAGTACAAACCTAGTTATGAAAATATTAAAAGGGACAAAGAATGTGATGAACTAAAACTGATTTGGAATCTAATTGAAGAATTTGTGATTAAAGAACACCAAGGAGTTGCTGATTAGATATATAATATGATTAAATTAGTATTATGTTGTCACTGATGTCAACTAGTTTGACAACACTTATCTTTTGAGTTACTATACCGAAACATCTGAAGAAAGGTGAAAGGGATGAAGAACATAGATATCTACATGAGAAAGATGTATATGTCAGATGAGGATAAGGAACACATTGAGTAACTTGTTGATGAGTCTATGAGCTTATGATATTGACTTGATTACGTTGCATTCATCTACGGTGAAGAATAGAGCTGAAAGACACAAAGTAGTGTTGTTGGTAAATGAAACATTTCAGTATACACTGACAGAGTGTAGTGTATATTGAGCATAGTGTAAACTGAGCTTGTGTTCATCGACACATTTTTTTGTTAACCGAGTAGAACAAAAAGAAATTAAATGATTAGTTTAGCCAATAAGATTGATGAGCTAGAAAGTGTATGAAATTGAGGTAACAGATAATGTTTGTTACAAAGATTGATGGCTAACATAATTCAAGGAAGATCTAATGGAGTGGATTGAAATGTGTTATTGACATGTCAGCCAAAGGAGGTTAGAGTGGCAAAATCAATGGATGAGATTAAGCAACAAAATTTGATGGACAAAAAGAAAATGGTTTACTCATCTATATAAGAGATGAGATTTCATAATGAAAATGCTGGAAGAAGGAGATACTACAGAGTTATCACGTGAACAAGTTTTCATGCATTCTGATCATACTAGTTAGTGAGAACCAAACTGTAGAGCAATTACCAAGTGACATAGAGTAATTACCGACGGACAGTAAGTTGATACATTATTGAATCTAATGTGTTATATTAATTAGAAAGATTTGTATGAGCTAAATATTGATCTGTAATTTGCAATTGAAGTTGTATTAAGGCAGATCATCTACTATTACATATTTAACCATTGTACATAGTCAAATCTCTTAACTGAGTGGACTATAAAGTCTTATTATGTATCATTCATAGAATGAACATTGTTATCCTGTCAACCCCATAGTGAATGCTAGTTGGACGATAACGGTTGGTCTAAAATCCTCTAACAAGGTCACACCTAATAGTGTGTTTATAAACCTTTAATAGGGTTGGGTCTTCACTGACCTCACTTCAGAAGAGTGAATATTTTGGGTTGCTAGTCCCAGGTGGTTTTTCCCTTCATAGGGTTTCCATGTTAAATCTCTTGTGTTATGTGTTGATTGTGATATTTGTTTGTTATCATACTTTGCATATTTCATGTTAGATTTGATTGGTAACTGTTATATGTTTAGACTGATAATCGGTAAAAGCACAGACAGTGATAGTATTTTATGTTTACCAAGTAGCAGAAGTTGAAGTAATTGTTTTGGATTATACATTTTGTTTTGGGACACTGGATAACTAATTCACCCCCCTCTTAGTTATTCTAACAATTGGCATCAGAGCTGTGGTTGCTTAGAACAGAGTTTTAAGGACTTCAACACAAAGGTCTCAAGATGTATAAGAGGGAAGTGCCAAGACTGAACAAAGAGAACTTCACAGTATGGCAAAGTCGGATGAAGCTGCACATATTTGGAATTGGGAATTCTGCACTAGAACTGATGGAGAATGGCTACATTGAACCAACCCCTGGTCCCTTAACTCTTGATCAACTAAAAGATAGGCATGAACACAATATTACTATGATGGAACTTGCTACTATGTGTGTGAATTTTGTACCTAGCTGCAGACACAACACTTCAGTAAAACATTAGAGGTTAGCAAAAACCAAAATCTGCAAGTAATTGAAACTATGCTAACCAGGTGATTTACTACCTTCTAGTACGTGCGAGTATGATGTTCTCAGATTGAAATCAAGATCAGTGACAATGCAACACCTAAACGAAGGATTTAAGATGATGAAAATAATGAAATATGAATGCAAATTAATCTCTTTTTTTGGATTTTTGATGCAATAGGATGAAAAAATGTATGAATCTAAGCTATAATGTATGAAATTGAGTTTGAATGCTGATTTAATCTAAGAAATGCTATGAATGCATATAAAAATCTATGATATGAAACTATGAATGCTCAAAACAATAAATGAAAATCTCATAATAGCCTTGATTCGCAAAAGATTGATTCTTCAGTCATGAATTCGCTAGAGTGAGGATGCAATTTCGAGGTGTTGATTGTGAAGAGTTGAGCCTTGATTTTATAGAAATCTAGGGCTTTGAGGATGCAAGAGAAAAGCCATAAATCACTCTTGATGAACTCAGGTTGATTTTTGAGTTAACAATAAATTAAGAATATTTAATTCATAAAATCATGCAAAAGCAGTTTTTATCTCAAAATAGAGTTTAGTTTTTTTCAACTCATCATCAAATGTTGAGTTTCAATTTTAAAATTGATTGTTAATTTCTAGTTGCCTGCTTTTCTGATTGTGCATGATTTAATTATAAATTAATTTAAAAATAAACTGATTTATTCTCAACTTAACTAATTTTTTGAATTAAAACAATTGATTTATGGGTTAATCAATTATTAAATCAAACTTTATTTCAATTAAATCATTAAATTTGACAACTTTGATTTTAAATCAATTAAATAAATATTCAATTGATTGTTTGTAGGAATTTTGATTTATTGTCAAATTAAAAATAATATTAATTAGGAATAAATGTAATTAAATCTAATTAAATTATTAAGTGGTAGAATTAAATTAATTAATTAAATATTCATCATATTCAATTAATCAATTTTAGGATAAATAATAACATTTATCGCCAAATAATATTTAATTAAAGATAATTAGATAAATTAGGAATATTTAGGAAATATTCCCTAATGCAGAATTAAGATAAAATCAATTAGGATTTTGATAATGTGCAGATGTGCCTTAGGTTAGGACTTTGATGTCGATTTCATTTGATTTGAAGATGTAGGAGATTAATGAACCTATAGCTCATTTTTGGGGTATTACAGCTGCTGCCTGTACCGATGTCAAATTTGAAGATATTAAGGGATGCACTACTACCAAAGCCATGTGGGACAAACTAACTCTAATATGCAGTGGTGATTTGAATGCTAAAAGAGCCCAAGCTGAAAGCTTAAGAGGCAGATTCGATGATATGAAGATGAAGGTGAGAGTATTGTGCAATACTCAAATAGACTAAAAGAGGTAGTACATGCTATTAGAGCATTAGATGGAGTTATTGATGATGAAACAGTGATAAGAAAGATTCTCAGAACTTTACTTCTAGTTTATGCAATCAGGATCTCTGCAATTCATGAAACAAGGGCTACATCCAACCTTACTCTTAACACTCTGATTGGTAAGCTTACAACCTTTGAATTGAATAACTTTGATAACAATGTTGTTCCTTGTGTGGAATCCACTTTCATGTCTTCTTTGAATATTGGTAAGTCTAGCAGGAATAATAAGAATGGTGATAGTGATAGCAATACCGATGATGAGCTTGATGAGCTTGAAGCTCTTATGGCCATAAGATTACCCAAAGGTAAAGGAAGGTATAGAGGTAAGCTACCTTTGGCATGCTTTAATTATAAAGAGGTTGGCCACATCGCTGCTAGATGTCCACATAAGAAAGATGATGATAGATCCAGAGATTGATCTGAAGGAAGCTATGGGAAGAGAGTCAATAGAGGCTACTAACACAACAATAGAGATAACAGAGACAATAATGATAAAGGCAAAAAGGTATGTTACATAGCTGAAGATATTGAATCTGAATCTGATTCTGATGATGACATAGAAGTTATATTTGTTGCTATGAAAGATGACTCGGAGGAAGAAGAGAAACATGAAGAAATTACATTGATCTCTAAAGTAATCAGAAATGATACATGGATTATAGACAATGGATGTACACATCATATGACTGGTGATGTAGAGAAATTTGATCAACTTGATGAATACAATAAAGGATCTATGAGAATGGGTAATGATGCACCTTGTATGGTAAGAGGTAAAGGTTCACTGATGATAAATGATAGAATAAAATGTGAAAATGCATATTGGGTAGATGGACTAAACTATAATCTGTTAAGTGTGGCACAATTGAATAATTTAGGCCACCGACTTTCTTTTGAGAGAAAAAAGGTGAAGATTTATGATGATGGAGGAAGACTTGTCAGAACCGGTACACAATCTAGAGGTAATCTATTTTTTCTTGATATTGATCAGTCTTCTTGTTTGATAATGAAGGATGAAGATGCATGGTTATGGCATAAAAGGTTATGCCATGTGAATTTTGATAACATGATCAAGATTAGCAAAAAGAGAAGAGTTAGAGGTTTGCCTAACTTGTCAAAACCTGTTCATGCTATGTGTCATGAATGTTAGAAAGGGAAGATGACTAAGTCTAGTTTCAAAAGAAAAGACTACTCAACAAAGAAGATACTTGAGTTGGTTCATACCGACCTGTGTGGTCCTATGAGAACTCAGAGTTATTATGGTGATAGATACTTTATTCTTTTTGTTGATGACTATACTAGATTGATGACTGTTATGTTCTTGAAAGAAAAGTTTGAAGCTTTTAAAATGTTCAAATGGTATAAAGCTAAGGTAGAAAAAGAGAGTGGTAAAGAATTGAAATGCTTAAGATCTAATAGAGGAGGTGAATTTATCTCTAATGAATTTACTAATTTCTGTAATGAGCATGGTATCAAAAGATAGGTCTTTGCACCGAGGACACCCTAGCAAAATGACATTGCTAAAAGAAGGAACATGTCAATAGTTGACTGTGCTAGAACACTGATGATACAAAAGAATGTTGCTCAGACATATTGGAGAGAAGCTATCAGTACAACTGTATATGTTCTTAACCGAGTACAACTAAAGGACACCAACCAGACACCCTATGAGCTATGGTTTGGACACAAACCTACTATAAGTTATTTCAGGATTTTTGGAAGTAAATGCTTTATTCTGAAAGATGAGAGAAATGACAAATATGATACAAAAGGTGATGAAGGGATATTCTTAGGATATTTCACTAAAAGTAAAGCATATAAATGTCTGAATAAGGTTACAAATAAAATGATTGAAAGTACTAATGTTCGTGTTGATGAGTTTGATGACAAGAACACAGAGGATAGTAGAAAGAAACCAAAAGAATATAGTAGATTCACATTGAATAACCAGAGTATCTACCACAGCTGCAACCTGTGATAACATGTCAGCAGGAAAACAATGCAGAACAACAAGAAAGAAAAACCAACGAACAGGATGGAGCTATCAAGCAAGAAAATGAACTTAAATAGGATGAACAAGAGAGAAGAGACTGAGTTCTAGCTAGATTTGTCAGAAGACATCATCCTGATACACAAATTATTGGAGACAGACAAGCTAGAATGTAGACAAGGAGCAAAGCAAGACAAGGTACATGTCTAGTTTGTGAATTTGAACCAAAAAATGTGAAAGTTGCATTAGAGAATGATGAATGGATTAATGCAATGAAAGAGGAAATATAGAAAATAGAGAAGAAAAAAATCTAGAGCTTAGTACCCCAACCTAAAAACAAGAATGTTATTAGTACTAAATGGATATTCAGGAACAAGCTGAATGAAAATGGTGAGGTTACAAGAAATAAAGCTAGATTGGTATGCAAGGGATATGAACCAGAAGAAGGCATTGATTATGGTGAGACATTTGAACTTGTTGCTAGATTAGAAGGTGTTAGAATGTTACTTGCATATGCTTCACACAAGAAATTCAAAGTCTATCAAATGGATGTGAAGTCAGCATTTCTGAATGGTATACTTGAAGAACAGGTCTACATAGAACAACTTGAAGGGTTCGTTGATCCAGAAAAAAAGGACATGGTATGTAGATTAGATAAAGCTTTATCTGGTTTGAAGCAAGCACCAAGAGCCTGGTATGAAAGGTTGCATACTTGCTAAGTATTGGATTTGTTAGAACTAGTGAAAATAACAATTTGTATGTGAAAGGAGATATTGATGACACTATTCTTATTGCTGAGATATTTGTGGATGATATTATTTTTGGAGGCCAAGATCATATATGTGAAGCCTTTGCTGATGAAATGAAAAAGGAGTTAGAAATGTCTATGTTCGGAGAGATTAAGTTCTTTCTAGGACTACAAGTGATTCAACAGAGTGATGGGATATTCATCACACAATCTAAATACATAAAAGAAGTATTGAAGACATTTGGCATGGAAGATGCTAAACTTATGGGAACATCGATGGCTACTAGATGTAAATTGACAAAGGAAGATGAAACTACAGAGGTAAATCATACACTTTACCGATCCATGATTGGTAAGTTAATATATGTAGTTCATAGTAGACCAGATATAGCACATGTTGTGGGAATTGTTGCTAGATTTTCTGCTAACCCTAGAGAATCACACATGATTGCTACTAAAAGAATCTTAAGATACTTGGAAAAGATAGAGGAATATGGATTATGATATCCTAAGGAAGGCAAGTTTGAACTGAAAGTGTACACTGATGCTGATTGGGCTGGAAATGTGGATGATAGAAAAAGCACCATCGGAGGAGCATTTTTATTTGGTGAAAGACTTGTAACTTGGACAAGTAAAAAGTAGGCTTGTATTTCTCAGTCTACAGCTGAAGCAGAGTATGTTGTTGTTGTTATGAATTGTTGAAACATTGCATACATTAAGCAACTATTGGAAGGAATGAACGAGGTAATCACTGACCCGGTGATTATATATTGTGACAACACTAGTGCCATTAATATTTCAAA
Organism: Chamaecyparis obtusa; assembly: GCA_027943335.1. NCBI lineage: Eukaryota > Viridiplantae > Streptophyta > Pinopsida > Cupressales > Cupressaceae > Chamaecyparis > Chamaecyparis obtusa. The sequence goes on along the minus strand of BSBK01007776.1, from coordinate 427,127 downwards.
GAATCCAGTGATGCACTCTAAGACAAAGCATATATCTATTAAGTATCACTACTTAAGAGAACAAGTGCAAGAGAAGCAAGTGAAGTTAGAATTTGTTACATCTAAGGAACAACTTGCAGATATCTTTACAAAGCCTCTACCGAGGGATACATTTGAATACTTGAGGACTAGACTTGGGGTCCATCCCTTGTCTACCAGTCACTAAGGTGATCTGGATGTCAAGCATTAGCCTAATATTATTAAAAATCACACATGTTGATGCAACATAGTTCACACTTTGGATCATGTTCAAGGTTGTGATTAAGTTTGGAGAATTGGAACGGATTGGGATATCAGTATATAGAGATATAGATATTGTATTGGACAACAGAGAGTTACTTGGCTACTAAAGAGCTATTTTATTTATTTGTTTCTTTGGCATTGTTGTCAAAGGGAGAGATAAACAATATGAAACATATGAAACAATGAGCACCAATGAGAACTATCTAAGGGAGAGATAATCTGAAAGGAACAGAGCATTGAAAATCAGTTACTAAGAACATAAGCACGAATGGGAGAACTAAAAAGAGGACAACTATAGAATGGTAAAGCTGTATTATGTAATGCTATTTAGTAAGGTAGTGATTAAACATATTAAGCTAGGGAGAGCTTGTACATCATTTGTTCATAGAGTTGTATAATACATGTTTGGTATGTGTATGGTACATTTCATATTACTTGAGTTGTCATCAATACCAAAGGGAGAGATTGATGAACTACAACTGATTTGGAATCTAATTGAAGAATTTGTGATTAAAGATCACTGAGGAGTTTCTGATTAGATATGTAATATGATTAAATTAGTATTATGTTGTCATTGATGTCAACTAGTTTGACAACACTTATCTTGTGAGTTACTATACCAAAACGTCTGAAGAAAGGTGAAAGGGATGAAGAACAGAGATATCTACATGAGAAAGATGTATATGTCAGATGAGGATAAGGAACACATTGAGTAACTTGTTGATGAGTCTATGACCTTGTTGGCACCTGAAATTTTTTTTCATGGCTGCATCTTTTTTCTCTAGTCTCTGCAATATTTTCCATGTCTCTGGCTTAAACCCTAGGTTCAAAATTTTAAATTTATAGCTGTTGAGTGGAAAAAGCCCTAATTTGTCTTGGCCAGGTTCTATTTCCTCATTAATTTTTTTAGCCACTTAAGTCTCCATTTGGCATGTGCGCATTTCATTTCTTAGTCGGTCACTTAATCTCCCAATGGTTTCAGCATATTCCTTTCTTTCATGCGACTCCGAGAATCCCTTTTGTCGCACAATCTCTTAGTGCTTAAGGAATATTTCATCTCATTTAGCGACTTGCCAAGTGGTCTTCTTTCCTTTCAGTCACTAGGTCTCTTAATATTTGGCGGTTATGTTTTAAACATTCAGCGACCTCGCAGGCAGCTGATAGGACTTTGCTACTAAAGAAGAATTCAGGAATGGGCCTGCTATTTGCAACGTGGCAAGTTCTGATTTGGTGAAATGGCTTATCCGCAGGGTGGGGTCAAGCTTTGGCAATAGTGGCAATAGATTCAAGATCAAAAACTATCTTATAAGTGCATGGAATCTTTTGGGCCTATGAGATCTTGCGTCGGCTGTCCGATCTTCCAAGGTGTTCAGATAGATTGTTGTGGGTCCATTGCTAGGTATGTGCATGTGGCGGTTTCTCATTGGTCAACATGGATAATGAAACAACATTCCTCAGTGGGACCATTTGCCAGGTGTTGGAGTTTTCTTTTATTTTGATTGGTCGAGGAGGTTTGATGACAAGGACTTGTTAGTGGGCCCAAATCTTTCAAGAAGAATGACAGTGCAGAAGATCTACAACTAGCGCATGATCTTATGGAATCTTCTGACCCCATGCGATCATGCACCCACCATCCAATTGAAAGGTTTATGTGCAGTGGGTTCGATGTGCTATACGATGTTGACATGCACATTTTTTATTGGCCAAAGGACTGATGATGTGGCAGGGTTGTCAACAGGTTTTAAGGTCAAAAGTTATTCAGCGATTAGGTGACTGAAGGCAGTCATGTATTCTTGAGATGTAACCCATGGTTAAGAAAGTATTCAACAATTTTGTGAAATCCTTTATTCACGCATTCTCCAAATGGGCGCGGGTTAAGTCAAGGTCAGGATGTAGTTAAGTCCTCGACAGTCAAGTGTTCAATTCAGCGAATAAGTGACTATGTGTTTGCATGATCTCAAGGTCTTGGTAGTTTATGCTTTAACATCTAGCGAACCGGAAAACACGGTTATCTCCAAGTCGCTGAAGGAAATAGTCAAGAAATGAGATATCTAGCGATTCAACGGTAGCCATAGGATGAAGATGAGATTAATGGCCAATGTGTAATCTCAGGACATGACTCAGGGTTAGAAATATATCTGGTGACCTGGAGAATATGGTTTTCTCATGTTTGCCAAATGTAACCAGGGGTCAAGGAAGGATTGTGAGAATGAGCGAAGCCTTTGTCGCATGTTCGCCAAATGTAAACTAGGATTCCTATTGAGTTAGGTCATGAAGCCTGGGAAAGATGATGATCTGACAGTCGCGATATAAAGGTGATCAAGATTTGAATGCTGACCGCTGATTTGCTGTTGGTGCCATGAAAGTAGCCATTTCTTCTAGGATTTGAATATTTCAAGGGTTTTAGCGATAGGAAGGACTAGAATTCAATGCTTGGGCGGCTGGATTTGGTAAAATTGATTTTGTCAAGTGTTGTAGTATGGTCCAGAGGCTATGATGATTATTTGTAGAGGTTTGTACCATGAAGAAATGGGCAAGCAATTTCTTGAGGCATGTTGCAGGTGTTTGATCAAACTGATAAGCATGGAAAATTTATGATCTCCGATACACAATTCAGAGATTTCTCATAAATGGAGATCATTCTTGGATCTAATCACTTGGTTTTCTCCCTTGAAATTAATTTTGATTGAATCCAATTAGTCTGGTGGGTGAAAACCCTAACCCTTACCCTAGTCATTTGTAGCTTGTTGCATCCTAACTCATTGGGAATTCCAAGATGACTAGTGGTATATATTGTAGCATTTTTTATTTTGGAGGGGTTCCAATTTATGGTAATCTAAGGGGTTCTATTCTTTGGCTCCACACGGGTTCCTGTTCCTATTTTCTAGAAGGCTCATATGGTTGCTCTGTTAGGAGCAATTCTCTTGATGTTGAATGTTGAAAATACAAGCTTTGTAGAGAATATTTCTCATCCTGAGTCTTTGAGTAAAGAGTTTCTCCTTGTATGTATTGATACACTTTTCATGAAATACGATACAATTTTTGTCTTAGTTCTGTTACTGTCTCTTAGCTTTGTGTTCATTCTTGTATGTTTCTATTTGTAAGGCACATAAAAACATACTAGTTGTCAGGCAATTACTCTAATTGTTTCATGAGTTTCTTTCAAGGAAAGGATTAAATCCTCATGTGCAATTTTAGAGAATGAACACATCTGTTAAGATCTTGATGATAACAACCTAAGATTGAGAAGATAGTCTGTCAAGCATGCTGTCTAAATTATATGTAGTTTGCAAGGCATACTACTGTATTTCCTTGAAATTCCTCTATTGATTTATGTTAGACTCTTCTACCCAAAGGATTAGGCACTAGTCTAATTTTTGTTCATGCAATTACCTTTATGTCATCAAGCACAAAATTTATCATTACCAGTATATTTTTCATTTCATGTTCATGCACTAAATAGATAGGACTGTCCCTGAAGGCACACAGTTCATAGTTGTTTATTCCTTGAAGAGAGAATCAGAGGTTAACTTTCCTTGAGTTCTGCTCACAAAAAGAAGAAGGATTCATTATCCTTATGCCATTGTTAATGTTATTACATTAGTAGTTCCATTTGTCATATTCTACGAAAGGTTGTTCTCAACTATTTTCAGAATCATCTTTCATTAAAGTAGATTTGAGTAACATAATAGCATGACAACGAATACCTAATCCACTAATCAAAAGCTTACTTGAAATATAGTAACCTATTCATAGGCAATACTCGCCTGAGTCCTGTGGAGCTAGAAGTAGAAGGGGGATCTTATCCAATCCTCATCAATTAGGCTTTTCTTGCAAACTTGGAGACCTTTTTAACTAAGCACCAAGCCCATAGCTTTGCCAAGTTTGACCCCACAAGAAAAATCCCTAATAGATTGGCGACTCTACTGGGGAGATCTGTAAAAAATATTTTGTTAAGATATAGGGTTTAGTTGAGCCAGGGCTCCTATCCTATACAAACCAGCTGGTTACCATTAGTATCTATATTTATTCCCAAATAGTTGGGTGGTGACTCTTACAAATCTCTACACCAGTGCAATTGAGGTTTTTAAAAAAAAAAATCATAATGAGTATGAGAAGTACTAGAGCTTGGAAAAGGGATGATCTAGAAGCAAATTTGGAAGGTGAACTCCTAAGTACATCTAGGTGAGTAAGGAAGGATACAAATACAAATGACATGTCTTTCACATAGAAGTGAAAAGGAAATACAAGGATGGAAGAGCCTGTTCAAATGAATCAAGAAGGAAATACCTTTGAATATGAGGAAGTAGTTGATTTGGGCTTGAATCAACATGAAGACTATTATTCACCTTCTGAAAAGGATGGAAGAAGTGCACAGCCTCATACAAGAAATATCCCTGGGAATGACAAAAAATTTAGAAACTAGAGTAAGAATAGGCGAGGTTCTGCCCCTTTTTCTTCACAATACCACCAAATATCAGATGATCACCAAGAGGAGGTCCTTGCCCAAGAATCCTCATTTGAAACAGCCCTTCCTAATTCTGAGGAAATCTTTGAAGAATTTTTTGAATTAGAAAGGAAGATCCAGGAGCAGATCCAAATAAGGCAGAAAAGAGAGAAAGAAAAGGAGGAAAAGATTAGACATGCTATGATTAGAGCAGAGCAATTGAAGAAAAAATTGTTAGATCTTGAAGCCTTGAATCAAGTTCCTGTGACAGAACAAGTAGAAGATCAACCTATTGTCCAAAAAATTTATGACATAAGAAATCCTAGGGACAAAGGTAAATAAAAGGTTGTAGGGGTTTCAATAAATGAACCAAATCTTGCAAAGAAGTCCCTGGATCAAGCAGCAAGATTAGAGGCTGACTTAGAAAAGGCCAAAAGGAAACAAGAATTGTTGACAAAGGAGTTAGAAAAGGTAGAGCTTGAAGCCATTGCAGCTGAAATGAAAAGGAAGATTGATTTCCTTAAGCAATCTTCTGGACATACCAATACATTCTCCACTTCTATGGCACAAGATGCAAATGTATTAGACACTGCCAAAACTTTAGGTATGCCTAAGACTTCTACTATTTCAAATATTCAAACATCCACATCTCTTGGTGCTGGCCCATCTTAGATAGGGTCCATACATGAAAGACATAAGCAATTGGTTTTTATTGGGATTCCTGGTTACCCAAATCCCATCCTTGATGAAATTAGGAAGAAGCTCCCAAAATTCACTGGAAGTAATGCAGTTACTTGTGAAGAACATTTGAAAACTTTCATCGATGTAATAGATTACTACAACATTGAGCCTGATGATGTGGTCATGAAAATTTTTGTTCAATCTCTGACTAAAGATGCTAGAGATTGGTTTAGAAATTTGCCTCATGCTAGCATATGTTCATGGGAATAGTTCAAACGTTCTTTCAAAGAATAGTATGGTGATAAAACCAATGAAGGCTTCATGCTTAATGAGTTCAACAATATCAAGAAAAATTCAAATGAGGGTGTTGTTGAGTTCAATGTCAGATTTCAGAAGGCCATGCATAAATTGTTGCAAGTTATCAGGCTAGATGACAAGATTTGTTTGGTCACCTACCTGAATGCTTTTGATTAAAAAATGGGATATCTTTTGAGAGATAAGAATCCTAGAAACCTTGCAGAAGCTTACAAGCTGGCCATTAACATAGAAAGTAATAGAAGAATATCAGGGAAGTTGGGAAAGAGGGAAGATTATAAACCTTCAGTCTTAAATAGAAAGGAACCAGGGAAATTTGATACAAAACCAAAGGATGATGATAGTTTGAAGAAAATTTTAAAAGAAATAAAATATTTAAAGCCTAATGAAGCAAGGAATAGTAGAGTACAAGGAAATGATAGGCCATCCTTCAATAATTTTAACAAGTTGCCAAGAATGTAGAACTATCCTTATAATACTCAATGGAAAGATGGGAAGCCAGTTTTCCCTGAAAGAAAGGATAAACCAAATGATAAGACCCTGGACCCTTTGCACAAGAATACAGTAAACATGACTAATGAGGTGCCTTAGTGTGTTGTTTTCCAATCACCTCGTGATCCTTATCACTGTTGCTCAAAGTGTTTTTGCAGATAGTGAACAAGAAGCTAGTAGGGAAGAATTCTATGATGATGAAGGTTGTTGTATGACTTCTTCATACATATATGATGAATTCGACTCTATAGAGGAAGATGAAAACCAAGATTCTGGTAGTTCCCAAGTTAGAAACGAGATTTACCATCAGCAAATATTTTTTGATGAAGAAGATAGTCACTTGGATGAAGTCTAGTGCAACACTTTAAGAAATTATGAATCAGTAATGTTGAGAAGACCTTCTGATGAAGAAATTGCATAAATTACAATAGATATGATCACCTAGGCCAAAAGCAATTACAACTTAAGAAACAGGGTGGTAGGTAGTCCAAGTGGTAGGCCTATTGGAATTTTCATCAAGAAAATAGGAAAGGGTGAAAAACAAGTCCAAGATAAGAAAAAGGCTACTAAGGTTGTCAACAAGACCAAAGTGAAGAAAAATGTCACTTTCACAAAGCCAACTATTGCTTACAAAGTAAAAACCATGCCTCTTGTAGATACTGTATCTTCTCTGCAAAAGGAAGTGAGGATCTAGACCCAAGATAGTCCTAATCTGATCTCACATGAAGAAAATAAAGAGGTCACTACCATTGGGCAGGATCTTGCAGATTCAAGGTATGTTCCCATTGACATGAGCAAACTGTTGTCACAAATCACTATTAAAGTCCCCTTATTAGAAATGATGAGGATATAAGAGCATAAAGTCAAGGCTTTGAGTTGGGTGAAAGGAGCTTTTCCTTCTGATGCCCAAGATTCCACCAAGACTAGTGGAATGGCTACTACAGCAAGTGATTCAACTGAAAACCAATGTGGGGAGATCATCTCTAAGATCCCTTAGATTTATTTGGACACTAATTCTGTAAATACTATGACAGGAACTATTGATCCTTTCTTTCTATCCCTAATAGTAAATGGAAAGTTGTTAAGAAATTGTATGATTGATTTAGGAGCCTCTAATATTGTTATGCCTGCAGAAGTAATGAAATTTTTGGGGTCTAAAAGTAGATACACCTCATGGGAGATGTCAAGCTATGGATTCAAGAGAGGTCCCTGTTATTGGTACTATAAAAGCTTTTCCTTATAGATTGGCAGCCTTCCCTGACAAGTTGCTAACAATGAGTGTTTTGGTGGTTGATATCCCACCTCATTATGAAATGTTACTATCAAGGAAATGGATTGCTTCAATGGGAGGTAGTATTCAGTGTGATTTGTCTTTTGCAACTTTCAATATTGATGGTGACAATGTGAAAGTATCCAGGGAGAATAGAACCCCACATATGATTGAAATAAATGATGATCATTTAAATTGTTGTGTGGATGTTGACATGGAGAATTTTAGATTAGAAGAGATTGTCCCACTAGTGGAAGAGATATATCCATTGGTTGTGGAATTGAAAAAACAACAAGATGGACTGTGGTAGATGTATTTTGATGGAGCATACTCAAAAGAAGGCTCAGGAGCTGGAGTCCTATTCATATCTCCATCAGGCACCACTTTTAAGTATTCATTCTCATTGACTTTTCAATGCACAAATAATACTACTGAATATGAAGCACTATCATTGGGACTGAATATTGCTATCAAACATGGGATGAAATGTTTAAAGGTTTTTGGTGATTTTGAGCTTGTGGTGGCACAAGTTTGATCTAAATATGCTGTTAAAAATGATAGACTGAAATTGTATAAACATGTATCTGGGATCAAATTGAAATGTTTGATGCTTTCAATATTTGTTGGGTAGAAAGGTCCAAAAACATTATGGTAGATTTTTTAGAAAATGTTGCTTTAAAGAGAGATGATTCAACTTTGTTTGGGGTGTCAGTTCTTGAAGTAAAAAGCAGGCCAGTTGTTCCATACAACATTTACAACTGGCAGGTTTTTGAGGATGATCATGACATTTTGAAATTTATTCAATGTCTTGACATATATGAGAATCAACCTATAGACTGCAACACATTGGTTGAGGAAGTTGAAGGTAAGGACATGGTCATGGGAAATGAAGTAATCTAGTTGAGTTCAAATAATATCCCTAGGGGCTTAATTGAGTTAAAAGCATTGTATAGTAGCCAAAATGGTCATATGTCAAAAATAAGTAATGCTAATGTAGAAGATCTGGAGGAAGTGAATTTGGGATCACATAATGCACCTCAAATGGTCTATATTGGAAAAGGATTAGCCCCTCAACTGAGAGATAATTTGGTAAAGTTGTTGAGAAAGTACAAGCATGTGTTTGCATGGTCCTATGATGACCTAAAAGATTATAGAGAGGACCTTTTCCAACATGAAATCCCATTAAAGCAAGATGTCAAACCCTTTAGATAGAAGCAAAGGTCCATTAACCCATTATTGGCTCCTAAGATGCAACAAGAGCTAGTCAAGTTGAATGATGCAGGAATAATTCAACCTATAAGGCATTCAACTTGGGTATCTAATTTAGTCCCAGTCAGAAAGAAGAATGGTGACATTAGATTGTGTGTGGACTTTAGGAATTTGAATGTTGCATCATTGAAGGACAACTATTCACTACCCAACATGGAGGCAATGTTGCATAAAGTCACTGGATGTGAGTTATTGTCCATGATGGATGGTTTCTCTGGATATAACTAGGTGTTGGTGAAAGAATATAAACAATTCAAAACCGCATTCACAACACCTTGGGGAACCTATGTATATGTCAGAATGCCATTTGGTTTCAGAAATGCTGGAGCAAATTTTCAAAGAGCTATGGACGTTGCTTTCAAAGAATATATAGACTTGTTTATGGTTGTGTACTAGGATGACCTGACTACTTATTCTACATGGGCTGTTGATCATTGCTCACATCTAGAAAAGATTTGTGTCAAAGCTCTAGAATATGGCGTGTCTTTGAATCCAAAGAAGTGTAACTTTGCAGTCAAAGAAGGAAAGTTGCTAGGACACATTGTACCAAAGGAAGGAATAAGAATTGATCTAGAGAGAGTTGAAGCTATTAAGAAGGTTACGACACCCAAAAATCTCAAAGGGGTGCAATCCTTTTTAGGGAGGATCAATTTTGTTAGGAGATTCATTGCAAATTTTGCTGAAATTGTCAAGCCCATAGTAAAGTTGCTCAAGAAGGATGTCAAGTTTCAATGGACCATTGAAGCTTAGGGTGCATTTGATAAAATTAAAGAAGTAGTGCAACAAGCACTTATGCTCAGGTCTCCTGATTATACCAAGCCTTTTTCATTGTTTTCTTTTGCATCATTTCACACCATTGGTACTGTATTATTGCAAAAGGACAATGAGGGTTTTGAACATCCAATTGCATTTTTTAGAAAATCCTTGTAGGTAGTTGAACTAAATTATGAGATGATGGAGAAGCAGACTTATGCACTAATAAAAGTAGTAAAATCCTTTAGACCTTATTTGGTTTGTACGAAGGTACTAGCATATGTCCCACATGCAGCAGTAAAAGATGTCCTCACTTAGTCTGAAGTTACTGGTAAGAGATGCAAGTGGATCACCAGGATTCAAGAATTCAATTTGGAAATCCATATTACTAAGCTTGTAAGAGGACAAGGCCTGGAAAAATTAATAACTGAAGAAAATATGGATTTAGTCCAGGTTAATAATGAGGGAAATACAGACAAAATGATAACAAGTATTGAGTTGCAACCATACTATGCTGATATTGTATATTTCATTAAGAATGCTAGATGCCCAAGCTATATGATAGATAACCAAAAGAGATCCCTAAAATTGCAAGCTTAGAAATAGACATTGATACAAGGGGACTTGTATTGGAAAAATAGAGATGGGATCTTACTGTTTTGTCTTGATAGATATCAGGCAGAGAAGGTTTTAAATGAAATGCATGTTGGTGTTTGTGGAGGTCATCATTCAGCAAAGATTACTGCCCATAAGATTTTGAGGGCTGGCTATTTTTGGTCTACATTGTTTAAAGATTCATTCCAGTTTGTTAAGAAATGTGAAGCTTGTCAGAGGTTTGCTTCAAAATTAAAGTACTCGGGAGCACTATTGTTAAACCCAATAACTACTGAGGCACCATTTTCCATGTGGGGAATGGATTATATAGGTGAGTTTGCTGAGAAGTCTAGTGGAGGACACAGTTATATACTTGTTGCAACTGATTATTTCAGTAAGTGGATAGAAGCTATTCCTACAAAGAAGGCAACAAGTAAAATAGTAATTGATTTAAGGAATTTTGCAAAGACAATGGAATCATGACATCTTATTCATCTCCTTATCATCCTCAAGTGAATGGACAAGCTGAGTCTAGCAATAAAAGCATTCTAACAATCTTGAAGAAAACACTTGAGAAAAATAAGAGAGCTTGGCATTCAAAGTTGAAGTTAGCCCTATGGGCAGACATGATTACAGTGAAGAAAGCCACTGAGAAGTCTCCTTTTGAGCTTGTGTATGGTTTGCAGTCAATGTTACCCATAAACAATCTAATTCCACTTTACAAGTTTATAAAAGATGAGGAATTGGATGTCCCAGAGCCAATGCATGATAGACTTATGCAATTGACTGAGTTAGATGAATTGAGAAGAGAAAGTCAAAAGAGCAATATCAAGTTTCAACAGAAGATGAAGTACTTGTTTGACAAAAGAGCAACTACTAGAAAATTTAAAGCAGATGATTTAGTACTTTAATGGAATGTGAGAATAGAAGATAAAGGGAAGCATAAAAAGTTTGAATCATTATGGCTTGGTCCTTATGTGATTCATGAGAGTTTTGGGAAAGATTCCTACTTGTTGAAGAATATGGATGATGAAGTTTTTGAGTTGCCAGTGCATGGGCAATTCTTGAAGCCCTTCTTCAATTAAGTTTTTGATTCTCATGCATATGTAAATATTTTGTAAATTTTGTATAGGTTTGTTTCCCTTCAGGTTGTGTGTTTCTTTTCCTATTTTAGGTTAGTGCGGTTTTTGGTCTGCATCCTAGAGATCTGTGGTTCTTGTTCAAACTTGCATTTCAACATCCTCAGATAGAGCCACTGTTGGCACCTGAATTTTTTTTTCATGGATGCATCTTTTTTCTCTGATCTCTGCAATATTTTCCATGTCTCTGGCTTAAACCCTAGGTTCAAAATTTTAAATTTATAGCTGTTGAGTGAAAAAAGCCCTAATTTGTCTCAGCTAGGTTCTATTTCCTCCTTACTTTTTTTCAGCCACTTAAGTCTTCATTTGACATGTGCGCATTTCATTTCTCAGTTGGTCGCTTAATCTCCCAATGTTTTCAGCATATTCCTTTCTTTCATGTGACTCCGAGAATCCCTTTTGTCATGCAATCTCTTAGTGCTTAAGGAATATTCCATCTCATTTAATGACTTGTCGGGCGGTCTTCTTTCCTTTCAGTCACCAGGTCTCTTAATATTTGGTGGTTATGTTTTAAACATTCAGCGACCTCATGGGTGGCTGACAAGACTTTGCTACTAAAGAAGAATTTAGGAATGGGCCGGCTATTTGCAATGTGGCAAGTTCTGATTTGGTGAAATGGCTTATCTGCAGGGTGGGGTCAAGCTTTGGTGACAGCAACAATAGATTCAAGATTGACACCTGTCTTATAAGCACATGGAATCTTTTGGGCCTATGAGATCTTGCGCCGGCTGTCTAATCTTTTAAGGTGTTTAGATAGACTGTTGTGGGTCCATTTCCAAGTATGCACATGTGGTAGTTTCTCATTGGTCGATGTGGATAATGAAACAACATTCCTCAGTGGGACCATTTTCCAGGTGTTGGAGTTTTCTTTTATTTTGATTGGCCAAGCAGGTTTGATGATGAGGACTTGTCAGTGGGCCTGAATCTTTCAAGAAGAATGACAGTGCAAAAGATCTATGGCTAGTGCATGATCTCATGGAATCTTTTGACCCCATGCGATCATGCACCCACCATCTGATTGAAAGGTTTATGTGCAGTGGGTTTGATGTGCTACACGATGCTGACATGCACATTTTTTATTGGGTGAAGGACTGATGATGTGGCAGGGTTGTCAGCAGGTTCTGAGGTCAAAAGTTATTCAACGATTAGGCAACTGAAGGTAGTCACGTATTTTTGAGATGTAACCCATGGTTAAGAAAGTATTCAGTGATTCTGTGAAATCCTTTGTTTGCACATTCTCCAGATGGGTGTAGGTTAAGTCAAGGTCAGGATGCAATTAAGTCCTCGACGGTCAAGTGTTCAATTTAGTGAATAAGCAACTATGTGTTCGCATGATCTCAAGTTCCTAGTGGTCTATGCTTTAACATCTAGCGAACAGGTGAACATGGTTATCTCCAAGTCACTGAAGGAAACAGTCAAGCAATGAGATATCTAGCGATTCAGTGATAGCCATAGGATGAAAACGAGATCAATGACCAACGTGTAATCTCAGGACATGACTTAGGGTTAGAAATATATCTGGCAACCTGGCGAATATGGTTTTCTTGTGTTTGCCAAATGTAACCAGGGGTTAGGGAAGGATTGTGAGAATGAGTGAAGCCTTTGTTGCATGTTCACCAAATGTAAACCATGATTCCTATTGAGTTAGGTCATGAAGCCCAAGAAAGATGATGATCTGACGGTCATGATATAAAGTTGATCCAGATTTGAATGCTGATTGCCGATTTGCTGTTGGCATCATGAAAGTAGCCGTTTCTTCTAGGATTTGAATATTTTAAGGGTTTCAAGGATAGGAAGGACTGGAATTCAATGCTTGGGTGGCTAGATTTGGTAAAATTGATTTTGTCAAATGCTATAGTATGGTCCAAAGGCTATGATGATTATTTGTAGAGGTTTGTACCATGAAGAAATGGGCAAGAAATTGCTCGAGGCATGTTGCAGGTGTGTGATCAGACTGATAAGCATGGAAAATTTATGATCTCCGGTACACAATTCAGAGATTTCTCATAAATGGAGATCATTCTTGGATCTGATCGCTTGGTTTTCTCCCCTGAAATTAATTTTGATTGAATCCAGTTGGTCTGGTGAGTGAAAACCCTAACCCTTACCCTAGTCATCCGTAGCTTGTTGCATCCTAACTTGTTGGGGATTCCAAGATGACTAGTGGTATATATTGTAGCATTTTTTATTTTGGAGGGGTTCCAATTTTTGGTAATCTAAGGGGTTCTATTCTCTAGTTCCACACGGGTTCTTGTTCCTATTTTCTAGAAGGCTCCTATGGTTGCTCTATTAGGAGCAATTCTCTTGATGTTGAATATTGAAAATACAAGCTTTGTAGAGAAGATTTCTCATCCTAAGTCTTTGAGTAAAGAGTTTTTCCTTGTATGTATTGATACACTTTTCATGAAATACAATACAATTTCTATCTTAGTTCTATTACTGTCTCTTAGCTTTGTGTTCGTTCTTGTATGTTTCTATTTGTAAGGCACATAAAAACATACTAGTGTTTAGGCAATTACTCTAATTGTTTCATGAGTTTCTTTCAAGGAAAGGATTAAATGCTCATGTGCAATTTCAGAGAATGAACAAATCTATTGAGATCTTGATGATAACAACCTAAGATTGAGAAGATAGTCTATCGGGCATGCTGTTTAAATTATATGTAGTTTGCAAGGCATACTACTGTATTTCCTTGAAATTCCTCTGTTGATTTATGTTAGACTCTTCTACCCAAAGGATTAGGCACTAGTCTAATTTTTGTTTATGCAATTACCTTTATATCATCAAGCACAAAATTTATCATTACCAGTATATATTTCATTTCATGTTCATGCACTAAATAGATAAGACTATCCTTGAAGGCACACAGTTCACAGTTGTTGATTCCTTGAAGAGAGAATCAGAGGTTAACCTTCCTTGAGTTCTGCTCACAAAAAGAAGGATTCATTATCCTTATGCCACTGTTCATGTTATTACATTAGTAGTTCCATTTGTCATATTTTGCAATAGGTTGTTCTCAGCTATTTTCAAAATCAACTTTCATTGAAGTAGATTTGAGTAACATAATATCATGACAATGAAGACCTAATCCACTAATCAAAAGCTTACTTGAAATATAGTAACCTATTCATAGGCAATACCCACCTGAGTCTTGTGGTGCTCGAAGCAGAAGGGGGATCTTATCCAATCCTCATCAATTAGGCTTTTCTTGCAAACTTGGAGACCTTTTTAACTGAGAACCAAGCCCATAGCTTTGCCAAGTTTGACCCCACAAGAAAAATCCCTAACAGACCTTATGATATTGACTTGATTACATTGCATTCATCTATGATGAAGAATAGAGCTGAAAGACACAAATAATTGTTGTCAGTAAATGAAGCATTTCAGTATACACTGACGAAGTGTAGTGTATACCGAGCACAGTGTAAACTGAGCTTGTGTTCATCGACACATTTCTTTGTTAACGGAGCAGAATAGAAAGGAATTAAATGTTTAGCTTATCCAATAAGATTGATGAGCTAGAAAGTGTATGAAATCAAGGTAACAAATAATGTTTGTTACAAAGATCGATGGCTAACATAATTCAAGGAAGATCTAATGGAGCAGATTGAATCGTGTTAGTAACACATCAGCTGAAGGAGGTTAGAGTAGCAAAATCAATTGATGAGATTAAGCGGCAAAATCTAATGGACAAAAAGAAAATGGTTTACTCATCTATATAAGAGACTGGAGATTTCATAATGAAAATACCAGAAGAAGGAGATACTGTAGAGTTATCGTGTGAACAAGTTTTCATGCATTCTGATCATACTGGTTAGTGAGAACTGAATTGTAGAGAAATTACCGAGCGACAAAGAGTAATTACCAATGGACAGTAAGTTGATATATTGTTGAATCTGAAGTGTTATATTGATCAAAAAGATTTGTATGAGCTAAATATTGATCTGTAATCTGCAATTGAAGTTGTATTAAGGCAGATCATCTACTGTTACGTATTTAACCATTGTACATAGTCAAATCTCTTAACCGAGTGGACTATACAATCTTATTATGTATCATTCATAGAATGAACATTTTTATCCTATCAACCCCATAGTGAATGCTGGTTGGACAATAACAGTTAGTCTAAAATTCTCTAACAAGGTCACACCTAATAGTGTGTTTGTAAACCTTTAACAGGGTTGGGTCTTCACTGACCTCACTTCAGAAGAGTGAATATTTTGGGTTGCCGGTCCCAAGTGGTTTTTCGCTTCATAGGGTTTCCACGTTAAATCTCTTGTGTTATGTGTTGATTATGATATTTTTTTGTTATCATACTTTGCATATTTCATGTTAGATTTGATCGGTAACTGTTATATGTTTAGATTGATAATCGGTAAAAGCACAGACAGTGATAGTATTTTATGTTTATTGAGTAGCAAAAGTTGAAGTAATTGTTTTGGATTATACATTTATTTTGGGACATTGGATAACTTATTCACCCCCCTCTCAGTTATTCTAACAGAATTTTATTATTCTAGTGAAGGAATATCTGATGATGATTATTTAGATTGTGAAGAGATTGGATTTGTTTCTATTAGAGATGAACCGGTACATGAAGTAAAAGATTTAGTATCTCATGTTGATAAGAAAATTGAGTGGATAATAGACAGTGGTTGTTCTCATCATATGACTGGTGATAAGAGCAAGTTTGTTAAATTAGTAAATTATGATGTAGGTGTTGTGAGGTTTGGGGACAATCTCCCTAAATCTATCATAGGAGTGGCATCCATTACTTTGTATGGAAAGACTAATACAGAAAATGTACTACTTGTTGAAGGATTAAAACATAACTTTTTGAGTGTTAGACAGCTAATGGATAATGAGTTTCAATTAAGTTTTGTCAATGGTAAATGTTTTATCAGAAGTAAGGCATGTAAGATGATTACGACCAGTACCAAATCTAGAGGTAATGTATTTGAATTAAATACATCTGGAGCCTCTTGCTTTGTTGCGGAGGTTGATGAAAATTGGTTATGGCATAGGAGATTTTGTCATGTTAATTTTGATAACATTATAAAGGCAAGTATGACTAATGCAGTGAGAGATCTACCGAAGATTGTGAAATCATCTAACACTATTTGCAGAGAATGTGTCATGGGAAAATAGACTAGAAGTAGCCACAAAAGCAAATCATATACATCAAAAGAGAAGTTGAAGCTAGCACACACAGATCTATGTGGACCTACAAGGACAAAATCATACTATGGTGAAAGGTATTTCATTCTCTTTGTTGATGAATTTTCTAGAATGATGTGGGTCACTTACTTGAAGGAAAAATCAGAAGCATTTTATAAATTCAAGTTATTCAAAGAAAAAGTAGAGAATGAATTAGGTTTAAATATTAAGTGTCTAAGGTCAGACAGAGACATACTGCAAAGATAGAGACATGGTGTACAAGTTGAAGAAAGATTTGTATTGGTTGAAGCAAGCTCCCAGGGCTTGGTATGCAAGGTTAGACAAGTACCTACTTTGGCTTGGATTCAGAAAAGGTAATGCAGATAGTAATTTGTATTTAAGAACTAGTGAAGATGGAATCTTGATAATAGAAGTCTTTTTGGATGATATTATCTTTGGAGGTAATGATGATATATATAAGAAATTTGTTAAAGAAATAGAAAGTGAATTTGAGATGTCCATGATAGGTGAAATTAAATTCTTTGTTGGATTGTAAATAACTTAGAATGAGAATGGTATTTTTATTTCTCAGATCAAGTATCTCAAAGAATTGCTTAAGAAGTTTGGAATGGAAGATTATAAACCAGTAGGAACACCCATGGTGACTGGAAACAAGCTAACAATTGATGATGAATCAAAGTGTGTTTTTCAGACCTTGTATAGATCAATGGTTGGAGGACTACAATATCTGACCCACACTAGACCAAATATTGCTAATGCTATTAGAATTATGGCTAGATATCAGGCAGAACCTAAAGAAACATATCTAGCTGCCGTGAAAAGGACACTCAGGTATCTAAGAGGAACCATAGACTATGGCTTATGGTATGACATGAATGATAGCTTTGAACTTCATGCTTATACTGATGTTGATTGGGCAGGAAATATTGATGATAGAAAAATTACTAGTGGTGGTGTATTTTTCCTTGGGAAAAAGTTTTTTTCTTGGCCAAGTAAGAAACAAGATTGCATAGCACAATCTACTACTGAATTAGAGTATGTTATTACTGCCTTAAATTACACTCAGATTGTTTGGATGAAACAAATGCGGACATACATTAGAATAAATTTTGATGAGTCTGTGGTTATCTATTATGATAGCACTAGTACAATGATTATGTCAAAGAATCCAGTGATGCACTCCAAAACTAAACATATTTCTATCAAGTATCACTTCTTGAGAGACAAGGTGGTAAAAAAGGAAATCAAATTAGAATATATTAGTACAAAAGAGCATATTGCAGACATCTTCACAAAGCCACTACCAAAAGATACCTTTGAATATCTTAGAGGTATGCTAGGGGTTCAGGCCCCTCCTAGTTAGAATTAAATGATGCAGAGATGCATCAGTCCAGGGGTTTTTCAGAGCCTTATCATAATTTGGACTAGATGTAGGGATATACTCCTCAGGGGGAGTGATCATGGAAGAAAGATGTTGGAAAGAAGTTGTTGAATCATGGCACCCTTTGCCATTGTTGTCAAAGGAGGAGTGTTGCTATGAGAAAATCCCTATTGTATGGGGAGATTGTTTGGTTATAGAACTAGTTGCAGAATTTTGGATTGATATAACTTTGGGATAATAGATTTTCCCATATGCTGACATCAATGCCAAAGGGGGAGATCATTGGATATTGCTAATGCATGGGGAGGTGATTGAGACATTTAATATGTTTAATCACTACGTTACTGAATATGAACTCATACTATTGTCATTTGTGTTTTGTCACTGATGTCAACATATGTTTCTTTGAGGAGATTAGACTGGTTATCACAGTGTACAAACACTGTATGAATGTTTTAGATGCTACGAAGATAGATGGGAGTTTAGGAGGATGTTGTGATTTTATATCCAAGATCACATCATTTATTTCTTCATATTGGATGAGGTACAAATGTTTTGGTGAATACTAGTCACTGACTGTGATAGTGAGAAATGACAGAGTTAGTCTCTGTGTTTTATGTATAGCTTACAGGAGATATGGAATCAGTGCATGCGAACTTCAGAGATGAAATATAGAGTATTGAAGAGTGTTCTATGAACTATGAAAGGTATGGAATGCAGGATGATGTCAACTGTGGCATGTACTTTGGAAGGTGATCTATTTGGAAGCTGACTACAGAGATGTAGCATGTATGACAAATGGCGAACTTGAATTAAGGATGTCGGTCCTTCATTGTTGTAATATAATTATTGTAGACTTGTTCTAGATACCCTATGTATCTTAGCAAGAGTTTATGTAATTGTTTGTAATTAGGAAAGACTTATGGGCCGACCTCTTTATGGGAATAGTAATATGGTATAAATGAAAGGTCTTTTCTTTAAAAAATAGATGGATGAGAAGAAGATGATATAGAGAGATTTGTAAAAGCCACGAGCTTGTGTTTGCTGTATGTAGAGTAGAGGTTGGTTTGTTGGTGGATTTTATTAGAATTGATCAAGCAAAGACAATTGCTACCAAATAGTTCAAAGATTGTGTATTTCTTCATATACACTTGTGTGGTGAACAATGAGTTCTAAAGGTGGACTTAACCTTCTTTGGGTAGTGAGCCCTCCCTTTTGTTCTTGACTCCTAACAGGGTCTATCCTCTAACAAGAACTATGTACTGTAATGTTTCAATAAGCTCCTAACAGAGTTATATCATCTAACAAGGATAACTATACTCCGAGTACATCATTTGTGGGTGCTAATTCCCACCGGGGTTTTTACCTTTAACAGGGTTTCCTTGAGACCAAAATATTGTGTTATTGTGTTGGCATTCATTGTGTTCATTGGATCTGATATTGCTGCTGCTTAAAGTTTAAAGTTTAATAATATATTATACAACTGATTCACCCCCTCTCTTAGTTGTATTGTGGATTGTTATTCCTAACATGTCTAAGACAAATATCATCCAGTTTTGAGTATACCACACCCTGTATAGGACAAGTGACAAGTTTGATAAATGACTGATTGATTGATTGGACAATTTTGATTTGATTTATTGCTGACATGATTGGATAGTTTGTATATTGATACATGATTTGGTTAAAGTGCAATATTTTGAAAGCTCTAAAGCATGCACAATCAATCTATCCAAACACAAAATAAATTGAGATGAAGAAATGTAAACTCTAAACAAAACTCCCTCAATTTGATAATTGTGTCCTTTCTTGCTTCTCTAAAAGAGTGGATGTAGCTCCCATATTGACACAATGAAAGCAAGATATTGATAATATGACTATAATGATGATGAGAAGATTTGAAAGAAGATGGTTAGTTGGAATTGAGAAAATTTTATTTAGAGTTTACATTTCTTTGTCTCAATTTATTTTGTGTTTGGATAGATTGATTGTGCATGCTTTAGAGTTTGATGGTTCTTGTTGTGTGCATGTTTTCCTCATTTTCCTATCCTACAATCATACATACAACACTCCAAGGAATGACTTTCCTTTATACAAGTTATAAAAAATAATTAGGTTGGCCTGTTAGGTCTTCCCCAATACACAAATGAATATATAGAACCTTGCTAAGATATACATGGTATCTTAAACAAGTATAAAAAATATTATACAAATCATTAAATGTGCACCAAGATCCACAATCCATGCTAGAAACCTTTTGAACATATTATCTCCTCTAGTTGACCCCAAATAGGTCTTTACAAGATCACACACCACATATGATGTCACCACAATCCCAATGACCAAAGAATATCATAGAATGTTCTCCCATGTGTCTTTTGTCAAGCCTCAAGCTTGCATACTACATTCGATGCTTGTCTCCAAGCTATACTAAAAAATTAGAGACCATCTCTGTCATAATCCTCAGTTACTACATTATAACCAGTCTCCACTACATCAACCATAACTCATGCAAAAAACTAGATAATGATCTGAAACCTTAGAGATAAGGTCTATAAATCTCCTGCTTTAAAAATCTAAGCTTGCATACCCTAGAATGTCATACATTATCCATACTGCCATGTTAGACCTGCATGTTCCTGTCATAGCTCATCTTTCTGAGACTCCTGATGAAACCAATTGAAACATATGTTGACATTAATGACAAAAAATGAATGTTAGCACCTCAAATAAACAAAATTGCAACACCATGAACCACACACTACGATTGCAATGATCAAAAGCATAAGATCAATGATCTCACATAAAATCTCTAAATAGATCCAAGCAAGCAATGAACACATTACCCAATGACATAAAAGGCTCAAATATCAATAAGTCATTAACAATAAGAGGCCTAATCATAGGAAGATGATCCCAGATAGGTCTGGAATAAGACTTTAGGATCTCACAAGCTATCTGAAACAAATGATGATCAATCAACATAATATCTCCAACTAGTAAAGAAGAATAAAATAACAAAGAACTATTTTTGGTTGATGCAAGATTTCTATGAACCCAAGATTCTCTTGCATCATCCTAAAAATAAAAATAGATAAAATTGAATCTTAAACCTGATAGTAGACAAAGATAAATCCAAACCCCAATCTAGATTAAACCCTACCCTTAACATATAAGAACTTGAATCTCAGTTCCCTAATAATAAATGAAAATACATTCTAAACCTAAACCAAATTGAATTGTAATCAGAACCCTAAATCAACTTGAACCCTAATCATAAAACTAAATAAATACCAAACCAAATTAAACACTAACTCTAAATAAAATTTTACTCTAACCTTATCGATAAAGGAAATTGAACCCTAAAACTGAGAGTATTCAAGAACACTAAAGAAAATTGAACCCTAACCCTAAACCTGATGAAGTAGTATAAGAAACTAAACCTAGAAATTATCAAATTTGTGTTTCTCTTTTAATTTGAACAAATCTAGAAGACATATAATCAAATGAAATCTTGGAACCCTTTTAAAATTACATAGCCTTAAACACTATTAAACCCAAACCTCACTCGACCATAAGCTTAAATAAATACCAACCTTGACTTTGAACCTAATGTGATTACAATATTTAAATAAAAATAGTTATCCTAAAACTAAAAATAGACCAAATTGAATCTTAAACCCAATAGTAAACAAATCTAAACCCAAACCATACTATAGATTAAACTCTATCCCTAACCCATAACATCTTAAAACTTAGCTCGCTAACAATAAATGAAAATAAATTATAAACCTAAACCAAATTGAATTGTAATCAAAACCCTAAATTAACTTGAACTCTAATCATAAAACTAAATGACACCAAGCCAAATTAAACACTAACTCTAAACCAAAATTTACCTGAACCTTAATGATAAATAAAATTGAACCCTAACACTTAGAGTATTTGAACACTAAAGAAAATTGAACCCTAACCCTAAACCTGATGAAGTAGTATAAGAAACTAAACCTAATGATTACCAAATTTGTGTTTCTCTTTTAATCCAAACAAATCTAAATGACATAGAATCAAATCAAACCCTCGAACCCTTTTAAAACATAATCTTAAACACTATTAAACCCAAACCTCACTCGACCATAAGCTAAAATAAATACCAACCTTGACTTTGAGCCTAATGTGATTACAATCTTTAAACAAAAGTAGTTATCCTAAAATTGAAAATAGACCAAATTAAGTCTTAAACCCGATACTAGACAAAGATAAACCCAAACCCCAATCTAAATTAAACCCTACCCCTAACACATAAAAACTTGAAACTTAGTTCCCTAACAATAAACGAAAATAAGTTCTAAACCTAAACCAAATTAAATTGTAATAAAAACCCTAAATCAATTTGAACCCTAATCATAAAAATAAATGAACACCAAACCAATTTAAACACTAATTCTAAATAAAATTTTACCTGAACCTTAATGATAAAGAAATTTGAATGCCAACACTTAGAGTATTTGAACACTAAAGAAAATTAAACCCTAACCCTAAACCTTATGAGGCTATATAAGAAATTTAACCTAGCAATTATCAAATTTGTGTTACTCTTTTAACCCAAACAAATCTACAAGATATAGAATCAAATAAAATCCTAGAACCCTTTTAAAACATAACTTTAAACACTATTTAACCCAAACCTCACTCGGCCATAAGCTTAAATAAATACCAAACTTGAATTTGAACCTAATGTGATTACAATATTTAAACAAAAATAGTTATCCTAAAACTAAAAATAGACCAAATTGAGTCTTAGAGCTGATAGTAGATAAAGATAAACCCAAACCCCAATCCAAATTAAACCTTACCCCTAACCTACAAAACATTGAAACTTAGTTCTCTAACAAGAAATGAAAATAAATTCTAAACTTAAACCAAAATGAATTCTAATCAAAACCCTTAATCAACTTGAACCCTAATCATAAAACTAAATGAACACCAAACCAAATTAAACACTAACTCTAAACCAAAATTTACTTGAATCTTAACGATAAAACAAATTGAACCCTAACACTAAGAGTATTTGATTACTAAATAAAATTGAACAGTAACCCTAAACTAGATGAAGCATTTTAATAAACTAAACATAGTGATTATCAAATTTGTGTTTCTATTTTAATCCAAACAAATCTACATGACGTAGAATCAAATCAAATCTTATAACCCTTTTAAAACATAACCTTAAACACTATTAAACCTAAACCTCACTCAATCATAAGATTAAATAAATACCAACCTTTAATTTGAACCTAATGTAATGGGGTGGTGTAGAAGGAGAGAGATAGCTAGAGGGGGAGAGAAGAGAGTGGATGGAAGGAGGGAGAGAGAAGATGAAAAGAGTTAGAGAGATATAGGTAGGAGGGTAGGATAGAGAAGATAACTAGAAGATATTCCCTAAAACAAATTAAATATTAACCATAGACCTAAACTAAATTGAACATTAAACATAAACCTAAACCATAAACCAAATTGAGAACTAACCATATATTAATTATAAACTAACTTTGAATGGATTTGCCACTAGATCTCATTCTATAGATATTCCTAAACCCAACACTAAACAAAATTTAATATTAACCATAAATTTAATCTAATTGTAACCCTAACTCTAAAAAACAACCCAAATTTTACTCTCGATCATAAAGCTAATTCAATAGTACACCATCTTAATCCATTACCCCAATCATTGACAAAATTGAGCCCTAAGTCTAATGTAAAAGTATATTGAGCCGTAGTCATTACACTAAACAAAATAAACCCAAACCCTAAAGATAATTGAACATTAAACCAAATTGAACCCTAATCATAAACCAAAATAGTGTAACACTAACAATAAATACAAATAAAACCCTAAATAAATCTAATTAAGCACTAAAACTTATTTTGACCTCTAACTCTAACCCTATCCATATCAGTAAACCAAATTTATCCTCAATCATTTAAACCTTATAAAATGTAATCCTAAACCTACACTAGATTGAAATCCACTCATATACAAGGGCAAGGTGCCTCAGGCAGTCTTGCAATCCTTTGGAATTCAATAAATTTTTAGGGACAAATTATTGAATAGGACTTTAATTGGCAGCTCTTGCGAATGTTTTATTTTTAATTATCTTTCATCCTCGTAAATGTCTATGGTCCTACCTCTACTCAAGAGAAGAAGAAATTTTGTGTAATGATAACAAATATCATTCAACAAGAAGAAGATCCAAACATAATAGTCGGAGGTGATTTTAATGCTATTGTGTTTAATTTAGAAAAGAAAGGGGGATATGCCCACCATTGAAAACCATGCAAGATTTCTCTTCCTTTATTGAAGATAATGCTTTAATGGATGTAGTGCCACAAAATGAAGCCTTTACATGGACCACAAGGTGATATTTTTATAAACTACTGAGAGATTGGATAGGTTCCTCATTTCTCAATATTGGAATCTCAATAATTATACTATTTCGGTATAAATTATGACTTTTTTAGAGTTAGATCATTTCTTGGTCCTTTAAAATATTACTTTCCTTCCTAATTAGCTTGGGAAAAAGTAGGTATCCTCATTCAAATTTGAAAGGATGTGGTTTAGACACCCACATTTTCAAGACCTCTTGAGAAAATGGTGGGTATGTGCACCATTTTGCAAAGGTATCAAAATGTACCAATTCTTCAAAAAGTTAAGATATGTAAAAGAAAAAATTAGAACTTGGAATGTGATGAAGGGTGCTCCCCTTATGATGCAGGGGCATTCTAGGGTACTTGGTGAATCTACATGGTGGTGTGTTGTTCTGGTTCTATGGAACTCAGTTGCAGCTTTAACCGATGGTCTTGGTTATTAAAGGAAGGAACTTGGTGGAACTGGTTGTCGATGCTGCCTGTGTTGCTCAGTGTTCCTAGCTTGGTCGGTTGTTTCACTGGTGTTCAGTTATTTCTATGGCACTTGGTAGTTCTGGTTTACCGACAGGAGTTTTTGAAGATTTGCTTGGCTGACTTGGTGCATTTATTGTTGGTATTTTTTGTTGGATTCTCCTATGTAGATCTTGAGGTCGACATGGAGAATTAAATGTTTGTAAGGCTATTTGAGAGCCGACTTTTGTTGCATTTAATATTTGTTTGTAGTAGAAGCCGACTTGGCCTAGAATTTAATTATTTCTTCTAGCTGACTTATGGTTGAAGATTAGTATTTAAGGAGTGTTTAGGTAGTTTTTAAGCTGTAGTTTGGAGGACCAGATTAGTGAAGTTGTGGAAAAGATAGTGTAGACTTGGATCCTACGAGATCTTGAAGATCAGATTATTATCTGATAGTTTGTAATAGCAGAGCTAGTGGTTATTTTCTTGGAGACAAGGAGATTGCTTGGAGGCTTGCGAGCTCAAGTTTAGATCTACCTTAGGGTTTCCATCAGTCGCTGATAGTTTGCAAAACTGGACTAGCTGATGTTAGATTGGATCTTTGTTGATCATGCTAAATTGTTTCTTGATTGTAATTGGCCCTAACCCAGAAGGCCTTACAACCAGACATGTTAATAAAAATTTGATTTGAAACATATCTTGTCATGTTATTATACTATGTTGTTAATTAGCTACAAGGTTGGGCTATCCTTAATTGGATCCTCCATCCTTGAACTATGTTAGGTGGTATCAAAGCGAAGTTTGATCTTGTTTGGAGAGAAGGTTGATCTTGTTTGGAGTGAAGGTTGATCTTGTTTGGGGTGAAGGTTGATCTTGCAAAATTGACCTTTTTGGTGAAGAGATCGTATGATCTGAGTTGCAAATCCATGACACTAAACTTGTGGAATCTTGGCCTGGTTATTATACGAGGTGGCAGGTTGTGATTTGACTTGCATACAACTTGGAGGTTTCTGCAAGGTGGCCGGTGTAGGGTTTTTTGTAGAGGGTTTTCTTATCTTTAAGGATGCCTCTGAGAAGATTGGACCCTAGGGTGATTGGTGATCTCTATGATACTCTAGAATCTAGGATTACAGAGAAGGTAAAATCTGATTTTAGATCTGAGATGGAACTAGTGAAGAATGACATGATCGTTGAGATCATGAGGGCTATGACTGGTGTACCTCAGAATGTTGGTACTGAGGATGGTTATGAGGAAGCTGCTGAAGCTGCTAGATCTAGTGGTGATGATCGAAGAGTCAAAATTAGTGAAGACAAAACTGGTTGGTTATATAGATCTAGAGCTCGGTTAAGTAATGGTTACCAAATGGAAGTTTCTACTTTCTTTGGTACTTTGAAACCTGAGAACTTGATTGATTGGATTGGTGAACTTGAAGACTTCTTCGAGCTTGAAGAAACTAAAGATCCTCTTTAGGTGAGATTGGCCCAGACTAAGTTGAAAGGACATGCTACTCATTGATGGAAAGAATTAAAAAGAGATAGAGAAGATGAAGGTGAAATGAAGATCAATCGGTGGAGGTTAATGGTGACTAAATTGAAAGCTAAGTTCATTCCTGCTGACTATGAGCTTGATTTGTTTAAGAAGTTACAGAATCTGAACCAAAAATATTTAACTATTGAAGATTATACTGAGGAGTTCTACAAACTTACTATTCAGTTTGGACATAGAGAACTTAGTAAGGAAAAGATAGCTCAGTATGTGAATGGTTTGAGATTCAATATTCAGGATGAGCTTGGTATGCTGAAGATTGATTCTATTGAAGATGCTTATTAGTACACTCTGAAGGCAGAAGATAAGTTGAAGAGGAAGCAACATAGTAACTCCCAGAGAAAGGAGAAGATTGATCATTCAGTGAAAGATAAACTAACTATTGTAGAAGATGAACCGAAACTTGTGGAAATGAAGAAGAAGATAGCTAGGGTTATCTTTAAGGGAACTTGTTACAATTGTGGTGAGGAAGGACACCGTTCTTTTGAGTGTACACAAAAGAAGCTTGGTGACTGGTAGACTACTGTGGTGAATGAGAATGTGGAGAATGAACTTGAATTTGAGAGCTTGCTATTTTGTGTAAGGAAACTCAGGTGCGGAAATAGCTTCCTACGCTAATCTCTATAGGAGAGTATTGTGCAAATTCTTATAAATCCTTACAATTTTAGATTCGTTAACTACTTTAACAAAGATATTGCAACCACATACCATGCATACAGAAAAATAGAGAATGACACAATGATATACCCTAGGGAAACCTTTCGGTAAAAAACCCCAGCACTCCAAAACCTGCACAATGTATTATCTTCAACAAAAAGATTACAACACACTTGCAATGCAAGTTCTTTCAGAAAATGAGAGACAAAGCCAACAAGACTTAAATTTTGTTATATCTCTCCCATAGGAGCAGCATCATATATATAGACTCCTCTGGACCCCAAAATGGGCACAACCACCAAGACCCATGCACAAAGCCACATGTACACAGTTGTTACATGCAATCCCAAGAATAGGCATCCATCCCTAGAATAGACTATGACAGCTTGTCATAGAATCTGCCAAAAATAACGGTCACAAGAGAAGTGTAAGAGAATCTGTCATACCAACCTATTTTTGACATATTCTCTTACACACACCAACCACTTCTTCTTGGGCACCCAAATAGGCCCAAGTCATAAGATGCTCTTACACCTGTCATAGCACATTCCTTAAATAGTTCTTACACGTCATAGGAATCTGTCATGACCGTTTCAGTCATGATCTCCTTACGCACAAGATGCCAACACATCAAGTGGAGTGACACATCAACATGCCAACTAGACATGTACACTCACACTTAATTACATTATTTGCAAAAAATACATTTACAAAACAAATAATAAGAATAGGAATTATCCAAGGTTGAGACACCTTATTCCTAACATTCTCCCACTTGTCGAACACCTTGTAAGAGAAACAAGAACATAACAGGAACTTTAACCGCTATAGGCCAAAAGGCCCATAGACTCTGAACACCATCTGAACTTCTCAGTGCCCACTGGTTTCATTAATGCATCTGCAACATTCTTCACAGTATCTACCTTCTCCAAATTTACCTTTCCATCTTCCACCATATCTCTCACAAAGTGAAACTGCACATCAATGTGCTTCGTTCTGGCATGGAAAGTTGGATTCTTTGCAAGGCAAATAGCGCTCTGACTGTCACACCAAATAGTAATTTGTTCTACATCAACACCAACATCAGAACACAATCTTCTAAGCTAAATGGCTTCTTTACAAGCATGAGTAGCAGCCATGTACTCAGCTTCTGTAGTGGACAAAGCAACCACAGGTTGTCGCTTACTCATCCAACTAATGGCACCACCAAACATAGTGAACACATAAGCACTGGTGGATCTCCTGCTGTCAATATCACCTACCTAATCTGAATCCACAAACCCATGAATACAAACTAAATGCGGAGATAACTGAGTGGGACTTAGCAGTCTTTATTTATTTCTTTATGACATTCAAGGAATGTTGATTGTTTTCTTGTTAACCCAAGTGAATGTAGGGTCACAAAGAATTGTTAGTTATAAGTCCTCTAACAAGGTCCACTAATACATTTGGGGGCATTTTGCGACAGCTATGTGTCGCAATAGCAACACCCATAGACGTCACTATTTTTTAGTCGCAAATTGCAACGTCTATGGGTAGCCGTCGCAATTGCGACACATATCCCGTCACAATGTGACTAAGATTTGTTAGCGGCATGGGCGTCGCCCCCCCGTCGCATGGCTTCGGAGGGCCGTCGCAATCATGACGGACCTCGCAAGCAATTGCGACAGGCGCCTGCATCGCATTGCGACGGGTTGCCGTCGCAATTGCGACGCCCGTGGGTGGATTAAAAAAAAAAATTTATTTAATACATTGCTAATGAAGCACATTAATGCTTTTTTCTTTCAACAAATGAGGACAGCCACTGTAAAGACAACATGATAATGTACACTCACTGTAAGGACAGTCACAAATGAGGACATCTCACAGTGACTGTCCCTAGTGTAATTGCCACTTGAATGTATTGCTATTCAGCCACATTAATGCTTTTCTTCTTCAACAAATGAGGATAGTCACTCTAAAGACAACATGATAATGTACACTCACTGTGTGAGTGTACATTATCATGTTGTCTTTAGAGTGACTATCCTCATTTGTTGAAGAAGAAAAGCATTAATGTGGCTGAATAGCAATACATTCAAGTGGCAATTACACTAGGGACAGTCACTGTGAGATGTCCTCATTTGTGACTGTCCTTACAGTGAGTGTACATTATCATGTTGTCTTTACAGTGAGTGTACATTATCATGTTGTCTTTACAGTGTCAATATATGCATTATTACTTAAACTAAAGAGTACTCTAAATAATATGTCATTGTGGAGTTCTGATTGCTTCCAATTTGATATACGCTTGTTCTACTTATGTATCCAGCATCATGTAAGAAAAGTTGGTGCTTTTAAAATAGATTCATTTAGCCATGAAATGCCTGTGCATGTTACATACAAGATTCCAAGGCCCAAAACTGATTACTCATTATAATTCATGTACAGAATGATAATCAACCACAACGAGGCATGCGTAGGCGCTGCTTAGATTTTGAGGCATCAGAAGCTCGTAGAAGAAACTTGACCAATGGCTCATGGAATGCAACAAACTTATTGCCTAAAACAGGAGCATTGGTAACCACAGATGATGGTTTTGAAAAGAACACTTCACCATTAATGTCACGTGAGGGAACTGCAATTTCTGATGGCAAGCAACTTGTAGTATATAAGAGAGATGCAGGTACAGATGCTGGGAATACATTGCTAATGAACCACATTAATGCTTTTTTCCTTCAACAAATGAGGACAGTCACTTTAAAGACAACATGATAATGTACACTCACTGTAAGGATAGTCACAAATGAGGACATCTCACAGTGACTGTCCCTTGTGTAATTGCCACTTGAATGTATTGCTATTCAGCCACATTAATGCTTTTCTTCTTCAACAAATGAGGATAGTCACTCTAAAGACAACATGATAATGTACACGGGCTGTAAGTGTACATTATCATGTTGTCTTTACAGTGACTATCCTCCTTCAAGTGGCAATTACACAAGGCACAGTCACTGTAAAGGCAACATGATAATGTAGAGAAACGTTGTCATTTGTATTTTCAACAGTGCCGAGAGAGATTCCCTCCGCGAAATCACAGCTACAATTTCTGAGTACGTTGGGTTTATTTTTCTTTTGTCATTATTATGTAATCTGGTATTCAACTGTTACAGAGCTAAAATACCCAGAAATGAGGACATATCTGTGTTGAATTTATTGTTAGCGGCTTTGGTTATTTAGAAGTTTAATTTTATTTGTTCATCTTTCAAGCACAAATGTTTTGTGGACTGTAACATCTTCATTGTTTTGGGTATGCAATGAAACAGCCGTAACTTGCAACTACCTTCACGGTACTTGTGTACATTATCATGTTGTCTTTACAGTGACTGTCCTCATTCAAGTGGCAATTACACAAGGGACAATCACTGTGAGATGTCCTCATTTGTGACAAGGACAGTCACACATGAGGACATCTCATAGTGACTGTCCCTTGTGTAATTGCCACTTGAATGTATTGCTATTCAACCACATTTATGGGCCCGTTTGGACCACAGCACACAGTAGCATCTACAGAGAAGAATATCCCAGGTGTAACAAGTTGTAAGAATATACCAACAGTTCTAAGAAGTTCCCTAGCACATAGTAGCATCTACAGAGAAGAATATACAACATGAGGGCAGCCACTGTAAAGACAACATGATAATGTACACTCATTGTATGTGTACATTATCATGTTGTCTTTACAGTGACTGTCCTCATTCAAGTGGCAATTACAGAAGGGACAGTCATTGTGAGATGTCCTCATTTGTGACAAGGATAGTCACACATGAGGACATCTCACAGTGATCGATTGTCCCTTGTGTAATTGCCACTTGAATGTATTGCTATTGAACCACATTAATGCTTTTCTTCTTCAACAAATGAGGACAGTCACTCTAAAGACAACATGATAATGTACACTCATTGTAAGGACAGTCACAAATGAGGACATCTCATAGTGACTGTCCCTTGTGTAATTGCCACTTGAATTACACAAGGGATAGTCATTGTGAGATGTCCTCATTTGTGACAAGGATAGTCACACATGAGGACATCTCACAGTGATCGATTGTCCCTTGTGTAATTGCCACTTGAATGTATTGCTATTGAACCACATTAATGCTTTTCTTCTTCAACAAATGAGGACAGTCACTCTAAAGACAACATGATAATGTACACTCACTGTAAGGATAGTCACAAATGAGGACATCTCACAGTGACTGTCCCTTGTGTGATTGCCACTTGAATGTATTGCTATTCAGCCACATTAATGCTTTTCTTCTTCGACAAATGAGGATAGTCACTCTAAAGACAACATGATAATGTACACGGGCTGTAAGTGTACATTATCATGTTGTCTTTATAGTGACTGTCCTCCTTCAAGTGGCAATTACACAAGGGACAGTCACTGTAAAGGCAACATGATAATGTAGAGAAACGTTTTCATTTGTATTTTCAACAGTGCCGAGAGAGATTCCCTCCGTGAAATCACAGCTACAATTTCTGAGTACGTTGGGTTTATTTTTCTTTTGTCATTATTATGTAATCTGGTATTCAGCTGTTACAGAGCTAAAATACCCAGAAATGAGGATATATCTGTGTTGAATTTATTGTTAGCGGCTTTGGTTATTTAGAAGTTTAATTTTATTTGTTCATCTTTCAAGCACAAACATTTTGTGGACCGTAACATCTTCATTGTTTCGGGTATGCAATGAAACAGCCGTAACTTGCAACTACCTTCACGGTACTTGTGTACATTATCATGTTGTCTTTACAGTGACTGTCCTCATTCAAGTGGCAATTACACAAGGGACAGTCACTGTGAGATGTCCTCATTTGTGACAAGGACAGTCACACATGAGGACATCTCACAGTGACTGTCCCTTGTGTAATTGCCACTTGAATGTATTGCTATTCAACCACATTTATGGGCCCGTTTGGACCACAGCACATAGTAGCATCTACAGAGAAGAATATCCCAGGTGTAACAAGTTGTAAGAATATACCAACAGTTCTAAGAAGTTCCCTAGCACATAGTAGCATCTACAGAGAAGAATATACAACATGAGGGCAGCCACTGTAAAGACAACATGATAATGTACACTCATTGTATGTGTACATTATCATGTTGTCTTTACAGTGACTGTCCTCATTCAAGTGGAAATTACACAAGGGACAGTCACTGTGAGATGTCCTCATTTGTGACAAGGACAGTCACACATGAGGACATCTCACAGTGACTGTCCCTTGTGTAATTGCCACTTGAATGTATTGCTATTCAACCACATTTATGGGCCCGTTTGGACTGCGGCACATAGTAGCATCTACAGAGAAGAATATCCCAGGTGTAACAAGTTGTAAGAATATACCAACAGTTCTAAGAAGTTCCCTAGCACATAGTAGCATCTACAGAGAAGAATATGGGTCAACGAGGTTGACTTCAAAGCCATGCAATCTAATGGTAATAGTAATATCATAATTTGACATACTATCAGAAATACTTCCTAAATAGACTATTCAATCTTATAAGAGATGGATTCATGAGAACTATTATTTATGAAATATGAGTCAATGACTTTAATTAAAAAAATTACACAATCTAATTCTTGTAAAAATATCAAAATTTGACACATTGAAAATACCTTCCAAAAGTATCGTTAATTGATTAATATGAATCACTACTCATGAAATATAATTTTATAAACCTAATCTAAAAACTACACAATAAAAATCTTAATAGCAATATTGTAAGAAACTATTCCCAAAAGCAAGCCTAACAAAATTTGATGAAAATAATTTTTGTTTCACTCAGCTTTGACATTCACAACTTCCTCTTTTATTATAATAAGAAAAAAAATGTCTTTTTAGATATACCTCATGAACCATACTCGAATAATCTATCATTTTTCTTCTCAAAAACATATTTGCAGAGCCTGCTTCTTTTACTTGTTTGTACTTTTATCTCTCTGATGGAAAGGGTTCCTTCAGGACACATTTTTCCAAGTTCACTGCTTGAGATATTTGAGGGTTCCCTTGCTTGAGTATCCATCCAACCCATATTCGAGTAGTTCTACAATTGCATAGTCTAAATTAATAATACTGACAATTGAATGACGAATGATGATACATAGAATTGATATAAACTAATCCTAAAAACACTAAAACATTATTAATATATTCATATTTCATAAATAAAATTGATATAAAAGATTTGGAAAGATACATTAAAAAATAGAAAAACAGTAATTTATAATAGAAGGAAACTTAAATTGCTATTTAAAAAAAAAACAAGAGTCTTAAATCTTATCATTTTGTTTCATTATCATCCATAAGTACACACCTCTAGCATAATAATTATATTTTACCACCCATAAAATGAAAAAAAGATTTTCACAAGAGAAATTGAAGCTAGATTATAAAAATGAACCATCTTATTGGAAATTGGAACTGTTATCATACCCAAAAGGACTACAAAATTTCACCTTATCATACCCAGATTGTTGCTTTGCCTGGCGGAGGGAAATTTGATCAGTAAAATTGACACAGAGTATGTTGTCTCCATTGTCATGCTGGATAACAAAACACCAACTTTAATGGGCATGTACTATCCCTTGTGTAATTGCCACTTGAATGCATTGCTATTTGATGCAGGGGCATCCCTAATGCAAGCCAAAGACACCATGATTGAAGGAAGTTGCCATGAAGCCAAGGAGTCAAATCCTATCAATTGGAACATAAGATTTTCACCTTGGAGCTTTGAAGGATTGACTGGTGAAAGGTCCTTTTGATTGACAAATCAGAGTCTTTTTGAATGACAATAAATTAGAATAGGAGTTTTAGATGTTTTCTTGGTTTGTAATAAATATTAAGGATTGATTTTATCTCCTTATAAACATCCACTTGTTGGACACAAGACCCCTTGGTGACTTATAAACCTTGGGCATCTTTTGAGTCCTTGGATGAAATGAGCATAGTAAGTGTTTATTAGGTGTCTTTTAGATGTTGTTAAGAAGTTTGAAGGTCCAAAATAACTTTAATAAGGTTCCTAAAGTTTCACAACATATTTTTAACCTTCTCGGCAAAGTTGTTTGCAAAGTTGTAATGCAACTTTAAAAGTTGCTTAGCAAAGTTGACATTTGTTGGATAAACTGTTCTAACCACCTAGATGGTTGAACCAACATTTGGAGAGCCTATTTTAGGCTTCAAATGGTCGAAGACAGACAGAGAACCAGTATTGTAATCATTTTGCTTTCATAAAAAATAAAAATAACCCTGTTTTAGTGCATTTCTGGTGAAAAATGAACTCTGTACGGCTGTACGGATGGTGGTTGGATGATAAAATTTGCCTGGAAGTTGTAATAGTGACATCTGATGCTTTAGAAGTTGGTTTGATTGATTCTCTTTGTTTTATATC
This sequence comes from Chamaecyparis obtusa, assembly GCA_027943335.1. Classification (NCBI taxonomy): domain Eukaryota; kingdom Viridiplantae; phylum Streptophyta; class Pinopsida; order Cupressales; family Cupressaceae; genus Chamaecyparis; species Chamaecyparis obtusa. The sequence continues at coordinate 392,806 of BSBK01007776.1, read as the reverse complement.
TAAGTTATTTCAAATTTTTTGTGCATTGTTTACAAACCCTCATTTTCAGGGTTTGACTGATGTAAAGACCTTAACTCACGTTTCAACCATTGGAATTCCTTCTTCCTTGGTGGAATGAGAGTTAAGGATGTATATTTGTATATTCTAAAAGCCCTGACTACTCTGCATCACTATTGAACCACATTAATGCTTTTTTCCTTCAACAAATGAGGACAGTCACTGTAAAGACAACATGATAATGTACACTCACTGTAAGGATAGTCACAAATGAGGAAATCTCAGAGTGATTATCCCTTGTGTAATTGCCGCTTGAATACATTGCTATTGAACCACATTAATGCTTTTTTCCTTCAAGTGGCAATTACACAAGGGACAGTCACTGTGAGATGTCCTCATTTGTGACAAGGACAGTCACACATGAGGACATCTCACAGTGACTGTCCCTTGTGTAATTGCCACTTGAATGTATTGCTATTCAACCACATTTATGGGCCTGTTTGGACCACGGCACACAATAGCATCTACAGAGAAGAATATCCCAGGTGTAACAAGTTGTAAGAATATACCAACAGTTCTAAGAAGTTCCCTAGCACATAGTAGCATCTACAGAGAAGAATATACAACATGAGGGCAGCCACTATAAAGACATCATGATAATGTACACTCATTGTATGTGTACATTATCATGTTGTCTTTACAGTGACTGTCCTCATTCAAGTGGCAATTAGAGAAGGGACAGTCATTGTGAGATGTCCTCATTTGTGACAAGGATAGTCACACATGAGGACATCTCACAATGTGACCATTCTCCCTACAATGTCTCTTAACTGTTTTGATTAGCAATCTTCTACGGTTTAAGCCCTTACAAATTTTGCAGGGACAATAACATTTTCCATCACCTTTTCTTTTCAAGTTAGACCACAATCTAGTGATTGTCTCCCTATTTTGTTCTTCACTTATATTATCTGACATGATCGTTCTTCGCAGGAAGCAAAAATTGGGCTATGAAAACTTCGGTCTACAACTTTCAGTGACTAAGCAAAATTGTCAAAAGTACACAAATCTTCTTAGACCTAGTTAAATCCTTTAATATTTTAAAAGTCTAGTTAAAATATACATTAGATTAAAAAATATACAATTTTCATGCCTGAGCGCGCGGCTACGACTAGTGCAATGGTCTTCTTGCTTAGCTCTAGAAGCTCTCTAGCAATCAAAACATATAAGCTACAAGGCCTAACAGCAATTTCAAAACATATAAGCTACAAGGCAAGACATATTACATGACATGGCAAAAGGATTAAAATATACATTAGATTAAAATATATACAATTTTCAAACCTGAGCGCGCGGCTATAACTCATGCAATGGTCTTCTTGCTTAGCTCTAGAAGCTCTCCAGCAATCAAAACATATAAGCTATTAGAATTCATTAACTTTCTGTAATTGGAAAACTCTATTTGATATTAGACCGTAAACTACTACTATTCTCTCCATAAGAACTAAGTACAAAATTCTTTCAAGTTCACATCCATGATTCCCTTTAGATTAAAATATACAACAAAAATAAGCTAAAAGTCTAGTTAAAATATACATTAGATTAAAAAATATACAATTTTCAAACCTGAGCGCGCGGCTATAACTCATGCAATGGTCTTCTTGCTTAGCTTTAGAAGCTCTCCAGCAATCAAAACATATAAGCTACAAGGCCTAATAGCAATTTCAAAACAAGGGTCATCAAAAGAACCAAAAACAATGTGTGCAAACAATACCTTGTGAAGTGGTATAGACAATTAGAAGATGCTACTATGTGCTAGGGAACTTCTTAGAACTGTTGGTATATTCTTACAACTTGTTACACCTGGGATATTCTTCTCTGTAGATGCTACTGTGTGCCGTGGTCCAAACGGGCCCATAAATGTGGTTGAATAGCAATACATTCAAGTGGCTTACACAAGGGACAGTCACTGTGAGATATCCTCATGTGTGACTGTCCTTGTCACAAATGAGGACATCTCACAGTGACTGTCCCTTGTGTAATTGCCACTTGAATGAGGTCAGTCACTATAAAGACAACATGATAATGTACACATACAATGAGTGTACATTATCATGTTGTCTTTACAGTGGCTGCCCTCATGTTGTATATTCTTCTCTGTAGATGCTACTACGTGCTAGGGAACTTCTTAGAACTGTTGGTATATTCTTACAACTTGTTACACCTGGGATATTCTTCTCTGTAGATGCTACTGTGTGTCGTGGTCCAAATGGGCCCATAAATGTGGTTGAATAGCAATACATTCAAGTGGCAATTACACAAGGGACAGTCACTGTGAGATGTCCTCATGTGTGACTGTCCTTGTCACAAATGAGGACATCTCACAGTGACTGTCCCTTGTGTAATTAAGTATTGTGGGGAAGCATTCTAAATAACCAAAGCCGCTAACAATAAATTCAACACAGATATGTCCTCATTTCTGGGTATTTTAGCTCTCTAACAGCTGAATACCAGATTAAATAATAATGACAAAAGAAAAATAAACCCAACGTACTCAGAAATTGTAGCTGTGATTTTGCGGAGGGAATCTCTCTCGGCGCTGTTGAAAACACAAATGACAACCCGCTTGATTTCGCGGAGGGAATCTCTCTCGGTGCTGTTCAAAACACAAATGACAACCCGCTTTGTTCAAAACACAAATGATAACCCGCTTGATTTCGCGGAGGGAATCTCTCTCGGTGCTGTTGAAAACACAAATGACAACCTTCCTTTTTTTTTTTGCACTTATATCCCGACCAACATAAGGTCCATTTGTAATACAACATGATAATGTACACTTACAGTGAGTGTACATTATCATGTTGTCCTTAGAGTGACTATCCTCATTTGTTGAAGAAGAAAAGCATTAATGTGGCTGAATAGCAATACATTCAAGTGGCAATTACACAAGGGACAGTCACTATGAGATGTCCTCATTTGTGACTGTCCTTACAGTGAGTGTACATTATCATGGTGTCTTTAGAGTGACTGTCCTCATTTGTTGAAGAAGAAAAGCATTAATGTGGTTGAATAGCAATACATTCAAGTGGCAATTACACAAGGGACAATCACTGTGAGATGTCCTCATGTGTGACTGTCCTTGTCACAAATGAGGACATCTCACAATGACTGTCCCTTGTGTAATTCAAGTGGCAATTACACAAGGGACAGTCACTGTGAGATGTCCTCATTTGTGACTGTCCTTACAATGAGTGTACATTATCATGTTGTCTTTAGAGTGACTGTCCTCATTTGTTGAAGAAGAAAAGCATTAATGTGGTTCAATAGCAATACATTCAAGTGGCAATTACACAAGGGACAATGTCATGAGCCGTGACATATTGAACTTAGTATAATAATAAAATGATTAGATGATATATAATAATCTATTATTAACGGTATATAACAATAATATATAATTATTATCAAAAGATAATAATAATATATAGTTAGCATAATAAGTAATATGTTAATTAAATAATATTAAAATATTAATAAATAATATAATTATGATTATAATTATAATATAAATTAATAATAAATAATTATTAATAAATTATATATATTATATTATAATAATATATTAAGTAATAATATTAAATCAATTATTAATATAATAATTTTAATATATAAATAATATTAATAAACCTCTCAATATAAAACAATATGTTATCACTATAATAATATTTATTATAATATTATTAATATTACTAACATCATTAATTATAATATTTAATAATAACAATAACATTAATAATAATAATAATAATAATAACGTTTAAAGCAATATCGAATATCTGTAATCGATATACATCTACATTAAACATCTGCATTATCTATCACGATGAGGAATGAAGAAGTGATACAACAATCACTAGTCATTACACATCGATACCATGAGAGGATGATTAATGAACCAAATACTATGAAGTCAAGATCAACATGATATGAATAAGGGATAGGTCGCTATGTGTTTCAGAAGATGTATTGATAAGCAAGAAGGATAACCATTCATATATTATAAATAATCATTAATTGCACAAGTTTAGACAATGACATATCCGATAAAGCAATATCAAACATGAAGACCCGCTAGCAAATATGCACCATCACTTCCTATGTTATCATGACAATAACATAAACTAGATTGAATTCTACTATCTATATCAATAGACACCACATAGGAGGATATCGACTAAAGGATTGAAAGATTATCGATTGTCTGAGATAAACCACATCTTGTAGAAACACAAAAGCATCAGTGATTATATCACAAGCTATTGATGAATGAGGCATCAGTCATGGATAATAAGTACAATGTATCCTTAAGTATTAACAGGAATGGAAGTCAATTTGAAGATCAAACTCCATTACCAGCAATCAACCAATAAATGGACAATTATCAGAAAATGATATCGACTTATATCAGAGTAGAAAGATTGGATATCATCATAACAATATGGGATAAGGCAAGAGTTAATATCGATTGACTAAATACTAATGATAGTTAGACCAAACTAATACAAACACAATGGATGTTAACTACTAGTTGCACTACCAATTAGGGAAGATTACCTTCATAAAAAGATTTGATATTGAGTCAATCTGGGAGTTATCTATGATCAGAAAATAATGAAATAATATTATGTGAACTGTCGGATTATGGAAAGGTGTGATTAACAAAGGGACATGGAGGAAGAAACAAGACACGTCTCATTCATAGCATCTCTTCATTTGTTAAAGACAATATAAGAATGCATTCTCGTCAGTCACTCAAGGCATCATTAGAACTTTATTTACTTATCCATATTTGGATATACTCAATAGAGCATCTGCCTTTGGCAGTTTGGTTTCAAGTTTATCATTGCAGATCAGAGACAACACCATGATTGCACAGATAGAAAGGATAGTCAGAAACAGCATCAATATTTGAAGTTGCAAGCATATAATTCAGAATCTGAAATAGCAACATATCACTCATAGCGATATTACACATTTGCATAATTACATCATCATATCAGACACAGCAAATACATTGCTGTAAGCAATACTTATTGATTGTATATCGATATTGTTTATATCAGACATACCATCATTATACTATCACTATAAGTGATAGGAAACATCATATTCATAGCATATTTCATATCATTATATCCGACAGTGCTATTAAACATATTGGTATCAATATCATCTTGCACACATATTGTGATTGAATCTGAAATAGCGGTTGATATCTTAAGTAACCTCCATTACTTAGTTTAATTGTAAGTATCTGATAGAGTAAGTCTGAGAAGTGGAGTAATTGTTCCTGTTTTCCAAGTTAGCCAAAAAGGGGACATTACAGACAATCACTGTGAGATGTCCTCATGTGTGACTGTCCTTGTCACAAATGAGGACATCTCACAATGACTGTCCCTTGTGTAATTCAAGCGGCAATTACACAAGGGACAGTCACTGTGAGATGTCCTCATTTGTGACTATCCTTACAGTGAGTGTACATTATCATGTTGTCTTTAGAGTGACTGTCCTCATTTGTTGAAGAAGAAAAGCATTAATGTGGTTCAATAGCAATACATTCAAGTGACAATTACACAAGGGACAATCACTGTGAGATGTCCTCATGTGTGACTATCCTTGTCACAAATGAGGACATCTCACAATGACTGTCCCTTATGTAATTCAAGCAGAAATTACACAAGGGACAGTCACTGTGAGATGTCCTCATTTGTGACTGTCCTTACAGTGAGTGTACATTATCATGTTGTCTTTAGAGTGACTGTCCTCATTTGTTGAAGAAGAAAAGCATTAATGTGGTTCAATAGCAATACATTCAAGTGGCAATTACACAAGGGACAATCACTGTGAGATGTCCTCACGTGTGACTGTCCTTGTCACAAATGAGGACATCTCACAATGACTATCCCTTGTGTAATTCAAGCAGCAATTACACAAGGGACAGTCACTGTGAGATGTCCTCATTTGTGACTATCCTTACAGTGAGTGTACATTATCATGTTGTCTTTAGAGTCACTGTCCTCATTTGTTGAAGAAGAAAAGCATTAATGTGGTTCAATAGCAATACATTCAAGCGGCAATTACACAAGGGACAGTCACTGTGAGATGTCCTCATTTGTGACTGTCCTTACAGTGAGTGTACATTATCATGTTGTCTTTAGAGTGACTATCCTCATTTGTTGAAGAAGAAAAGCATTAATGTGGTTCAATAGCAATACATTCAAGTGGCAATTACACAAGGGACAATCGATCACTGTGAGATGTCCTCATGTGTGACCTTTGTGAAGGCAAGTGCCAATTTGTACCCAAGTTACCAATATTGTGGCAAAAGTGGGAATGAAGCATTTAGGGGTCAAATTGGGCAAAGAAGTGTAGAAGTGGCCTATGTGAGGTCTAAATAGCCTAACTAAGTCATGGTTAGGGTCTTATGGTGTTTGAACAATAAGTTTTGAACCAAAATCCCAAAGGTTGTAACAAGTTGTCAATGTTCTCATTCACAACATTGACAACATTTGTGCAAGGGAGCATTTTCGAGTAAGATGGTTATGTAACTATATGAAACCATTGAATTAGGCATCAGATCAACTATAAGAGGCCTCCATCAATCTGTGCAAAAGGTTGGGGGGAAAAACATTTGGAATTAAGAAGATTTGTAGAGTAACACGGTTTTAGTGAATTCTTGAGTTTTTTTGTTTCTTTGTTTTCAGTTGATTAATGGATTAGATAGCTCGCAGTGTCTATTGGAAAAGTTAGTACAAGTTGTTTTTTTATTCTGTGTTGTGTTTTTTTTGAGTTTTGAAGCATTCCAACTAGTTTGTTAATTCTTTTGTTAAGTACCCTATCATTGGTTTGAACCAGGCAGGTTGAACAAATGGAGTCTTAGCTCATCATTCCATTGTCAATTTTGTACGGGCTCTTGGAATGGGTGAGGAGACTCCATGTACTATATGTTTGGAAGGAGGGGCCCTGGGAAGCTCATTTTCTATGTTTGCAATGATGTCCTAGGTGAGTCAGTTGAGCATAGTTAGGGATGACAAATCATTACAAGAAGATTACAACAAGTTGAATGCATTGGTTGCTTCAACTAAAATCTCATGGAGAGGTAGACACACATCTAAAGAAGCCCCAAGTCAAATTAGAAGATTGGGTGAGTTTCTTTGGCTGCTAAGAAAACAAACTCTTAGTCAGACTGTCCAAGTTGTGTCAAAATACTTGTTTTCAGGCATGGCTGTAGCAGTTGGTGTACAAAAAATCTAGGAGGAGAAGACCTGAGATATCTTGGAGTTCTCAATAAAGGGCATCTGAATCCTAAGCCCTTTAGGTGGCTTAATATAAACAAAAAGGCTTGACAAAGGCCTAATTGCTAGCAGCCTATTTTTGGGTGCAATTGGCATGGTTTGATGAACCGGATTGAAGTACTGATGAAAAGTATAGGTGAAGGAGTAATATTGAAACCAATAGAGGTCCTAGTGGCCAGCCTCTCCATGGAGTAAAGTTCTAGTTGAATGTGTTTCAATTTGTGAAGACAAGACTAGGAGTGTCCTAGTAGCTAGATTGGTATTGAGCAGAGTTCGTTGTATTTCTTGTTGGTGTGCACTAGTTGAAGGAGTGGGATCTTGGGTAGAGATACCTAAAGAGTGTAGGGATAGTTAAGTACCCTATCAAGTCAAAACATTGGCCTAAAGAGACCCTAGTGAAGGATAGGGAGTGAGCAAGACAAAGTGTTACATCAATTAACAAGATCATTTTTTGGTAATTGTGTACATTATCATGTTGTCTTTACAGTGACTCTCCTCATTTGTTGAAGAAGAAAAGCATTAATGTGGTTCAATAGTAATACATTCAAGTGGAAATTACACAAGGGAATATCACTATGAGATGTCCTAAGTGTGACTGTCCTTGTCACAAATGAGGACATCTCACAGTGACTCTCCCTTGTGTAATTGCCACTTGAATGAGGACAGTCACTGTAAAGACAACATGATAATGTATACAAGTACCGTGAAGGTAGTCGCAAGTTAGGGCTGTTTCATTGCATACCCGAAAAAATGAAGACATTACAGTCCACAAAACATTTGTGCTTGAAAGATGAACAAATAAAATTAAACTTCTAAATAACCAAAGCCGCTAACAATAAATTCAACACAGATATGTCCTCATTTCTGGGTATTTTAGCTCTCTAACAGCTGAATACCAGATTACATAATAATGACAAAAGAAAAATAAACCCAACGTACTCAGAAATTGTAGCTGTGATTTCATGGAGGGAATATCTCTCGGCGCTGTTGAAAACACAAATGACAACGTTCTTGTTTTTTTTGCCCTTATATCCCGATGTGATTTCGCGGAGGGTTACGGTGCTGTTGAAAACACAAATGACAACGTTCCTTTTTTTTTTGGCCCTTATATCCCGACAACATCGCAATTGCAAGTTAGGGCCGTTTCACTGCATACCCGAAACAATGAAGATGTTACGGTCCACAAAACGTTTGTGCTTGAAAGATGAACAAATAAAATTAAACTTCTAAATAACCAAAGCCGCTAACAATAAATTCAACATAGATATGTCCTCATTTCTGGGTATTTTAGCTCTCTAACAGCTGAATACCAGATTACATAATAATGACAAAAGAAAAATAAACCCAACGTACTCAGAAATTGTAGCTGTGATTTCGCGGAGGGTTACGGCGCTGTTGAAAACACAAATGACAACATTCTTGTTTTTTTTGCCCTTATATCCCGATGTGATTTCGCGGAGGGTTACGGCGCTGTTGAAAACACAAATGACAACGTTCTTATTTTTTTTGCCCTTATATCCTGATGTGATTTCGCGGAGGGTTACGACGCTGTTGAAAACACACATGACAACGTTCCTTTTTAATTTTGCGCTTATATCCCGACAACGTCGCAATTGCGACAGTGCCAAATGTATTGTCGTCGCAAATTGCGACGGTGTCGGGCTATATTTGAAAAAAAAAGGCCAAAACCGCATGACATTTGCCTGCCGTCGCAAATTGCCATCGCAATTTCACCCCAAATGTATTAGTGGTCACACCTTATAGCATGTTTTGTAACCTTTAACAGGGTTGGCTCTTAACTGAGCTCACTTTAGAAGAGTGAAAATATTTTAGGTACCGGTCCCAGGTGGGTTTTACCCTAATAGGGTTTCCATGTTAAAAATCAAGTTTTAAATGTGTATGCATGTGATGTTTTGTTATTTTAATTTACACATTACATTAAATAGTTTGATCGATATATATACTAGATGATGTATCTGACAGTCAGTTAATGAATCAAAGAGGCACACACAAGTTTTACCGAGCTATCTAGTTTATTTGTTGAATTTGGTTTTATACATCTGAGAGTAATTGGGACTGTAGGATAACTAGACTTAACCGATTCACCCCCCTCTTAGTTATCTATCAAAACCACCAATTGAAGAAATATGGCAAAGACCAGAAAAACACTGCAAAATCTCAATCTTTTAAAAAATCCTTCAATTCAATCCTTCCTCCAAAACTTGCAAACTTGTGTGTGGAACAATGGCCAAATTACCCCTCATAAATAAAAAGGTTCTCAAATTCCAACTCAACCATGCAAATCTGGAACTCAACTTAACTCTACAACTTTATTTTTATCAAACTCTCTTTTTGCCCGATTTATGCCATTTTCTAATTAACAACTCCATGCACTTTTTTGTAATTCTTATTTTTGTCAGTTCACTTAACTAATAAGAATTAATTTATAAATTATTAAATTTATTTAAATTGAATGTGCAACTAATTGCATATTAATTTTAACTAAAAGAATATTATTTTAATTCACTTCCTTATTATTTTATTTAATTTTCCTCAAATTTAAATTTAATAAATATTTAAATCTTTAATTCCACCATTAGACTTTTAATTAAGTTTTTTTATGTAATAATTGTATTTAATCAATTTTCCTTAATTAAGTACCTTCACATTAATTTTCTATATTTAATAAGTTTTAATTATTTAGACCACATAATTAATCTTAGTAAATTATTTAATTATTTCACTATAATCATACCAACTAGCCAAAGACCAATTGAACCTAATAAAACCATAATCATGCTCAAGGGAAGGGCTTATGGATTCATGTCATTTGGATGAATTAAAAAAGGTAAAACATTAGAAACTTGTCCACTATTTTAGGACAATAAAATGGCTTAGGTTGGGATTTGGATCTGAATATTATCTCCCCTATCTTACCATTGAGACTTTCTGATAGGGCACGCTCATTCTGATAATTTAGGGAAGTCGACGCCTGACACTTGTAAACCTATATAAATGAGAAGAATGTACATCCATATGTATATATAACAAATAATGGTAGGGATCAAGAAATCACGTGGATCCTGCAAGCAGGTAACTATGACGTTGTCCCTCAACCACATCAAACACGTCAAACAGAAAACTAAAACATACACGATAGCCATACACATGCAAGTATGGGGTAAGTAAAATCATAAATATAAACAATATTTTAAACATATAAACAATCATCATCAAAGTAACTAACATCATCTAATTGTAAATATATTATATCTCATAACTATCCAATATCAAATTACCATGTAATGTCATACATCAAAAACCACATAATAAAGTTGAAATAATCAACACACATATAAAAGTGGCCTAAAAGAGTCTGGAAATATAAAACTAAAAAGTAAACTATGGGTGGGCACCACAGAAGATCAAAAGTAATCATACATCCAAGTATTCACGCATCCAAGAATTCATGTCTTCACTACTTAAAATCATTCATCTCTCTCTCTCTCTCTCTCTCTCTCTCTCTCTCTCTCTATCAAACATTGTGGAAAACTACAAAATCCATTATGTAAGGCTTAGCTTTCATGATTTCCCTTTTTGGTTTTTTGTGTGCAGTCAAGTATATTGCATTAACATTCTTGATCATATTCAAATGAGAACTTGTGTTGTGAAGGTATAATACACTTCATGATTTAGATCTAGACTTTTCTCTATGTTAGCACACTTTTCTTTATTTATTTTCATTTCATTATTTTTTGGTACTTGCACTAGATCAGATTTGGAAAGTTCAGGACCTCGCATACAATCTACAACTAAAAATAGTCAAAAGTGCAAGGAACAGGTCAGCCTAGGTGACCTATCCTTGGGAATAGGTTAACCTAGGTGACCTAGTCCTTCCAAAATAACCCCAAATTGATTTTAAAGGTCATTCTCATCCTCTGGTTTCTATTTTTGGTATCTATACTAAGGTGCCTTCTTTCTGTTAGTCTGTGCATCTCAAAATTTGTCTTTTCCTCCTTTCTATCCCTCTATCTTATATTATATAATCATACTTGCCTAAAAAATCCTTAATTAAAGTGAAGGATCATTGCACTTGCTTAGTTCTTAAGTCTTGTTGAGCCTAGTGGATCATCTTCCTTCCAAAGCAATATAGGAAATAGGTCTAGGATCTTTATTTTACCCATTTGAATGAGTGATCTCTATTTCTTATGTTACATAGCCATGAACTACAATCACCTAAAAAATTTCCAATAGTTATGCACAAATACCCTAACACTCATGCGCTACACGGGTACCAATAAAGTTGCATAACTACTCCATTTAAAGTCTAAAAATTTTGACTAATGGAAGTACAAGTGGAAGATTATTAATACATGTAAAACTTATTAATGGGCTTTTAGTTGTCATTTTTTTGGTATGTTTAAAGTTAGTAATTGCAATATTGGGTGAACAAGGAGTGAACGATCATTGGAACATGGTTAGATACTCGACCTCTTCCCCTAGCTCCATATTCAATATCATAGTTATCTCACCAAAAATTATGTAAATCCCATGTTATTTCCATGTAAATATGATTTTTACTATACATAGTTTTTTACATTTGTCCCATAGTCTTAAAGTATTTTAGAATATTTCAGTTTTAAATTAGTCTTTAGGTCTAGGAAAATAAAACATACAAATTTGCATGATTTTCTATTTTGAAAAATACACTCCTAATTTATTTTTGTGAACTATTAGATCTGAGAGGATGTGTATTCTTTTTATTTGTCATTTCATTTTATTTGAAATAACAATCACGTGTTGTTCATATAAAATTCTGCTGGAACTATTCCATGAGCAGTTTGTTCAGGACACATAAAACTTAGTATGTATGAATTATTCTTATTGAAATAATAGAGTTAAAATTCTTTTGCACAATAGTAAACTAGTATAGTATTTTGATTATCTCTACTTATTGGATTCTAAATGACTTACCAAGAAACGCGAAGCAAGTGAATATTTAGATAAAAGAACCATAACTACAAGATTCCTATAACTCCAATGGGTAAATTAAAGAGTTTGTGAAAAAATTTATAAGCTATGAAGTGGACAAAGTAATTTGGTCAAAAGAGATTATACTATATCAAAAATAAATCCCACATAAAAACTAAAATAAAAGTTAAATTGAAGATTTTATTGTTTGATTCAGAGATGGTTTGCATCATATTTGATATGAGATTGATTGATGGGAAATGCCTAAAGAAGATTAGGAAATCAGATGTGCTAAGTGCTTAACCTCTGATAGGGATGGGGACTGATAGGGCCTATATTGGTTTTGATTCCTCCCACTATGTACTTTATGGTACTAGGTTTTTCTTAGATATAACTCTAATCATTTTCATACTGAGTAGGATTGCTGGACTGACAATGCTATTTTGAATATGAATACGAACTTGATGAGGTGGCATGATGATCTATGGATATGGACTAGCCTTGATGAATGTGAAATTAGAGGCCCTCTAAGGTGTTTTAATTAATCTAGGTGGCCTTTAGTGAATCATGAAAATTGCATTAATATGAAGGTGGACCCTAGAATGATGAGATGACATTATGCATTGATCACAAATAGTCACTCAAGCATTTATCATTATCTTCCTTATAAAGGAGTGTAATCTTCATAATTTAAGATGAAAATAACCTCACTTGTGGGGAAGTGCAGCTCACATGAGATTAATTTATGGGAAGGATGGCTTAATGATTATACCCAAATAGAAAAACATGCATTTTTCTTTCTTTTAAATCACTTTGTGGTAATGAAAAGTTTCCCTATCCATATTAAGAGCTATAGTATTTATTGTAGAGTGAGATATCCTTCTTATTATATTATAGAGATGGGTAGGGATCATGTCTTCATTAAGCCTGGTGATCTAGACATTTTCAAGAATGACCCCACTATGTGGCATATTTGTAAGGAAGAGGGGGTTTCTAATTATATTGAATCCATTAATGGGTTTGATGAGGGCTTGTATGCCCTATTTTCCAACTCTTGGGAATAAAAGAGAGTTATTATTGAGGTCATCTCTTTCTTAATTAGTGAGGATGATGTAGGAGCATTGAGAGGCCTATCATGCCTCTAAGGGTCATAATTTAAAGTTTTGTCTTTTTTTTTATAAGGTTTGATGTGAATAAAGTCATTTTGGACCATAAATAGTCATTTGGGATCATTCTGGGAGACCAAACATAAGTTTCACAAAAGCCTATAAGCCCAATTAGGCCTAATTACAACTAAAGAAGTCAATATTTTACCCTATTCGTATAAAGTAACCCTATCTCATTTTGAAGTATGTTTTGTAAGAGCTAAATGGGTATGTAAATTTATATTTACATTTTGACGATCATTCATAATTCAAACATTATGGACCAACATAACTATTAGGAGGGATATAGGGAATGAAAGAGTTTTATGAAGGAAGACCTATGAGTGATGACCCGAAAGCCTTTCCAAGTGTTTGATTAAGTCTTTTGGAACATTCCTACCCCTAATCTATATCAACTACTTGTAAACCCTTAAAATATGTTGAAGGGAGTGTGTGAACCCTACCTAGAGAAAGACATCCCTTTACTACCCTCTTAGAGTCTTTGAAAACAAGAAAATAAGGTTCCACATAAGCCTACATGCTAAATTAAGCCCGATTCCAAATAGGACAGTCAAAATTTGACCCAATCATTACAAAGAAACTTTATCTCATTTTAAAGTATGTGTTGTAAGAGCCAAACATGTATCTAAAACTATGTTCACATTTTGACCATCAATTTTTCTCCAAAAGTAGTGGAGAAACATACCTATTTGTAGGGCTACAAGGAATAAGTGTAGTTTATGAAGTCTATTATGTGATGAATATAAGGTTTTATCAAGTAGTTTTTTGAGATATTTATATCATTTCTACCCTTTCTTTTCATCAAATTTGTATCAAAGCTAGAAGACCCTTAGAGTGCAAGGTATACGCTTGAACAAGAGACTTGTGCGAGAAAGTTTGTTGTAGGTATGAGAAAGAGCCGATGACTTATATCCTCCAATAGTGATGAAACTAGGTAGAAGGCATGCATATTTCTTCCACTGAGTGGAAGTAGGTAGAAGAGGTCTTAGAGAGTGAATCTTATAGAATCCTATTGGGTAGAGGATAGTTGTAAATGTGAAGGTATTAGAATACCAAAAGAAAGGAAATGTTGAGGAGACTATTCCATGGAGATTTGCAGAGTAAGGATTTTCCAAGCAAGAAACAAGAGATTAGAAGAAAAAGGATTGAGATAAAGAAGAAATATGAGAAGGTAAAACAAATACACATTCAAAAAAAGATAACAAAGATAAGACAAGTTTTGGAACAACTGCAAAAAAAAATGATGAAAGAATACACAACATAGTAACAAGTGCATGGAGTTGGAACATCACCACTAAGAAAATTGTCAAGTGACCGATAAAGGAAATCATGGAAAGAAGAAAGAGGCAACAATTGAGAATAAACATAAAAACATTAATCAAGATGCTGGAAGAGCCAAAGCCATCCAAGGTAGAGGAACAATATGACAAAAATGAGTCTATTGAGACTCAAAATTTTGTTTCTAATAATATTTGTGAGTGTGTGTTTCTAGGTGCAACAAATACAGATGAAGAGGGAAAGCGCATAAAGAAGAAGGAGAAGTGAATTTAGTGTATGACGATTATTATGCAAATGTATCCCAATATGGTGAAGAATATGTTGCAAAAACAATAGAGGCACCAGTCGTGTTTTTTGATTTTATGGATGATGAATATGCTAAAAAATTGTATTCACATGTTGAAGATAAAGACACAGACAATGGTAATGTGACATATGAACAAGAACTAGAGTTTTGGAACCTTTAAGTTGAGAAGATGTTAAGAAAGAGACGGTGCAAGAAAGATTTGGGGAAATTCTGGAATGTAGAACATATCATATTTTTAGGTTGAAGGAGTCCAAGATGGAAGACATTGAAAAATTCATAGATCACATCTCATATGGAACTCAAATTTTTTTCTATCCTTGGGAGTATAGTGCAAGAGCATCCAGAGGCCTATCGTGCCTCCAAGGGTCAAAATTTGAAGTTTTGTATTTTCTATAAGGTTTGATGTGAATAACTTCATTTTGGACCATAAATATTCATTTGGGATCATTTTGTGTAGTTCTAGGCCAATAGGGTAAAAGATGTCGAAGTTGCTACTTTGTTGTCAAAGTTGCATGATAAATTTTTACATTTCCATTACAAGTTTTAAAAAGGTTGTTAAAGAGTTGGTTTGGGGTGGTTGGAAGTTCAAAATTATTGTAATACAATAATAATTCCTTGTAACCATGACCAAAAGGGTTGTTGAAGTTTGGGATGAAAGTTTGAATTCATTTTTTATCAATTTCATGTGTAATTTCCTATAAAATTCATGTTCTCATGCTTGACGTACATACATGTACGGTATAGTATGGGTCTAAAACTAATGACAAAAGTTGAAAAAATGAATCTATTTTAATATTATTTTAGTTTGAGAAAATTTTATTGAGTTTTGAACAAGTTATGCCATTTTTAGTGAGTGGAGGTATGTTCAGAAACCATGGTTTCTAGTTTTGATAAAAAAAATCATTTCTCGTTACTCGTATGGTGAAAAATATTGAAAATTGGTGAAATATTTTTTTAATATCATATTAAATTAATATAAAGGAGAGTTCCTAACTATTTTTTTTGTGAAATATGTTAAGGACTATTATTTTCAGATTATAGTAGGGCAGTTTGAAAATCTAATTCAATGAGAGTTTGAATGAATTTCTTGTTTTATTTGTACAAACCATTAGTATAGTTGATATGTGAGTTTATTGGTGTATTAGAAAGTACTTTAATAGCATATTATTTCAAGAGTTGAAACAATTTATTGACGTATATGTCTACTTCCCTAAAAGGACAGTCTTGGCCTAAACAACAAGGGTCATAAAAAAGAAATGATTGATTATGTGTTGTTTTGTGAAATGAATATTTGAAAACCCTTAAAATATGTTTAAGGGAGTTTATGAAACCTTACTAGACCAATAAATCACTTTAATACCCTCTTGGAGTCTTTGGAGACAAGAAACCGAGGTTTCCCATAAGCCTATATGTTGAATTAGGCCTAATTCCAAACAAGACAATCAAAATTTGACCCAATCATTAGAAAGAAACCCTATCTCATTTTTAAGTAATGTGTTGTAAGAGAAAAATGGTATCTAAAATCATGTTCAAATTTTTATTATCAAGTTTTCTCCAAAATTTATAGTGGAACATACCTATGTTGAGGGGTACAAGGAATACGAGTGGTTTATGAAGTCTATTGTGGGATGACTCTAAGGTTCTGCCAAGTAGTCAACTTTGAGATATTTAGATCATTTCTACCCTTTATCTACATGAGAGGAGATGATCACCAAGGCTATTGGGCTATCCTTTGAAGGAATAAAATGGAATAATACCAACCAATTGGTTGATAATGATAGCCTAAATAGTTTTTTCAAAGGATGTGAAGATCCATTCAAGATGCAAAGAGGACATGATAAAGATCAACTACCACCACCCTAGGACCAGGTTTGTCTCATGCTCATGAAGTATTTCACCCTTGAAGGGTGCTTTAAAGTTTAATAATATTATCACATGACTCTCCTCAACCATTTCTCAAAACATGAAATTATCTCCTTTCTTTGTTTCTTACTCAATTCTCTTGAAAGTTTTGTATTTAATGCAAAAGAGAGTGCTTGTACCTAGGGTAAGAAACCTATCTCGTTATGCCAAGGCCTCATTTTTAGGCTCTACAACTTTAATCTAGCACTCTAACCCCCTAAATCTATTATTGTCCATAAGGCTCATATTTTATAATCTCCCTTTCCTACTAGCATCATTGATATGCAAGGGCCTAGTAAAAAAAAATACATTTTCCACTTGTGAGACCCTAGATTATCTCCCAACCCAACACTCTATATGTGTTGAATTTTTATATCTCCACCCCTTAAACCAATAGAGTGAAAGGAAAAGGACCCAAGCTATCCACCACTAACAAGAAAGGGAGAATACCCTCCCCGTCACCAAGATAACCAAACTATGTGTTCAAGAGATGAACAATGAAGAGGAAGATGATGTGGAAGAGGAACACAATACTCCTTGTAGGTCTAATAGATTGGCCACAAGTCTTTAAATAAAGGGAAAATAATGCTGGCTGGTTATAATTTAGAGGAATACACTAAACATGGAAATAAAAAGAATAATGAGGCCAAACACAAACTGATGTTTTAAAAAGGCAAAATTAATTATGTACTACCTGAATATGCATTTAATTATAATTAAGTTTACGTTCATGAATATGTTTCATTTTAAAGTTTTGATTTTATAATTCAATATGGTTTCTCTCAACTTCAATTTACTACAAAAACAACAAATAACTTTAAATCAATAGAAGATTCTAAAATTTGAATTAAAAAGTTCAAAAATTGAAAAAACCATTTCATTTTCTATCTCATCTCTTTAAAATCTTAATACTAGAACATAAAATAAAAAATAAAATTCCATCTTCTCGAATTATTCCAAGAATGGTATAAACATTTAAAAAAGGGAATGGGAGAAGGGTTGGGGAACCTAAGCCTATTTTTCTCACATTCCATACACTATTTGATGGACCAACATATTTGATCTAAAACCAATTTTTTGCAAGACTGAATGTCTCACAACCAATATGCAAGATAATGCATTCTAAATATAGTTGAATCACAAATATTGAATGCCTCACAACCAATATGCAAGATAAAGCATTCTAAGTATAATTGGACCACAAAATCACTAATCCAACATATCATCATATGATATAGATTGAATAAATGACCTAATGCTTCAAGGCACACACAAAAAATTCTAAATGACGTAGTTGTACTTAGGTTCACCAATACAAATGTTATTTATAGCCAAGGATTGCTCCATTGGATTGCTAATATGTTTCACAAAGAATGAATGACCTTGTTCATGAGAGAGAAAGGAAATATTAAAAAATGTTGTTCATCTAATACCTCATTAATATAGAGGTATTAAAAGAGAAATCCTTTAGAAAAATACACAAAATACATTCCTTAAACAAGAACTAGAAATAATGTTTTTTGATGAAAATACTAACCAATTAGATTAACTTAGAAATAAATATAATAGAAATTCATGCTTTCCAAATAGATTTGGTATAATTGTACTGTACCTAGTAGGTATGCCTTCAATCAACTAGTTATGAGGATGATATGTGAGAATTTATATAGTTTTTAGTTTAAAAAATGGACGTCAGGTGAGATGCTTTGGACATTGCTAAATACATTGAGTGGATGAACTTTAGTTTATGAGTTATTAAACTTTGGTTTTCCCCTGCACTAGGCACTGAAAATTGTGTAAAAAAATATTTATTACCCCACATACTCCTCCCTATAATGAGAGATGTTGTATTAATCTTGATTTATTTTGAATAGCAACTAAAGAATCCAAACCAATGAGCATACCACCATCTCAATTCACTAGCAAATATGTGAACAAATAAACCCTCCCAAATCGTTCTACCTATAGAAAATCCATTGTACAATCATATTGAGCATACTATCCATTGTACATTTGGACGTTTGAGAATGTCAACTCATCAAATCCCAACAAACACAATAATAATACATGTAAATAACCAATAAACATGTTATATAGATGGGTAGAAAATTATTCGATTGGTAAATTAGGGAAGAAGATTTAGTAGTTGAGCATCTTAACTTTGTACTTCTCAAAATATTATATGGAAAAATTTCAAATCACTCCCAATTTTTTTACAACAATTCATTTGTCAAATCCTTTGGTTATAACTAAGGTTTTAGGAACACATAATCAAATATGATGCCAAATCAACATGATTTTTGCCAAGGTGTCCAATACAACACAAACAAAAGTAAGACCCATAATTGTATAGTTGATGTGGCATCACATGATTCTTTGCCTTTTATATCTAAGGGATATATTTAATTCAATTATAAGTATTCATAATCACCAATAAAAAATTTAAAGTTGCAACTATTAGTTCAATGTTGTCTAAAATATTTGAAATTAAATCAACAAATACTATCACAACCATTGGTACACCCTCAACTACTAAATCCTTTCCCCTAAAATAGAAACAAATAAAATATTGACTTAAAATACATTTCATTATAAAAATGGCAATTACCAATCAAAGAAGTAGAAACAAAGAGTTGAATATACGAGAATGAACAAAGCAAGATTAGCATCAAATGGTGCTCATCTCGTAGCAATGAAAGGATTGAAAAGATAGTAAGTAATGGTGATTGTAAATGTTCACTTGAATGATAGGTTGGACAACTGAGTAAATCAAATCCTACGAATGAAAGTATCTCAAACCACATATTATTTTTAGACAATCTTTGGTAGCTTAGATTGTTTACAAGGGATTGAAAATTGTTATCTATTGAGAATAATGGTTGCCAATTATGGTTTTATTTGATTTCCAACCTACTGGTGATCTGATGTAATAAAAAAAATTAAATTTCAATTCATTTTATTTACTATAAAGATATACAATAATAATTCATGCTTGAGATAGCATTCACTTTTTCTTTTCTTTTGAAATGACAGATTTTTAGGTTTCACAGGGTCTATTTTGAAGAAATTTATAGATAGAGAGAGGTTTGACAACATGAGACAAGTTTGAAATGAAAAATTCATATTATATAGCTTATAGACTAATTATTTTTAAATTTTACATAAGAATCTACTTCTTATAAACTTTTTATCACATGCATAATAAAAGGTTAAATAGCCACCACTTGTAGCTTAGTTGGTTGGGACTAGAGGTCTTCTCCATAGAGCTCTCAGATTTAACTCAGATTCATAGAGGAAAGGGTCGTGGGTCCATTTTCTTTATGAGAATAGTGTGACAAGTACCTGCTCTGTTGACCTAGGGTATAGGATTGGACTTTTTTTGCTAACACATTAAATACCTATATACTTAAATGTATAAGGCTAACAAGTGCAAGTTAAGGAGGTTTCAAAAATATGGGGGAGTCAAGAGATGGTCGACTAGTCGAAGAAGGGTTTCAGGTTTGTGCATGCGCAAAGAAAAATAGGGTGGATCACACTAGGCGGGTTAGCATTGAGGAGCCTTCAAACAAATATCATAAATTTAAAATGATTTTTTGAGGCAAAGTGATAGTAGCTCATTTTTGAATAGAGCACATAGGGAAGTATAAGATATATGCGAAGGAACTCCTCCCCCTTCACGTATGGAAAATCCCAGCCAAAGCGACACACTTCTTGATGAATCACAGAGTATGGAGATGTTGCATTTTCCATCTTACGTATCTTCACCCAACAATAATTTCATTCTCAGCCCTAGGTAGCTTTCAACCCTGAATAACATTCATGTTGACTATAATGGGTGCAATGCAAATGGTCCAACAATGAAGGACAACCAGGGAGCTCCCTTTCAACCAAAAAAAATTTGATATGTTTGGAGGGAAAAAATGCCACAAATGAAAGATAATGACAGTGAAAATCGAGATTCACAAGGCATAGGACAAAGAGGCTTTAAAGATAATGGATCAGAGAGGACCACTGACAAAACCTCATCAGCTTCATCTAACAATTTTCCTATTCAAGTCATATTACCAAATCACATCATTTCCTCACATGTGGCATTCTTGTGAGAAACGACTCTAATTGGTAAGTTTTCCAATCAACTGCTTCAGATTGATGACATTTTGTGCTGGGCTAAAGAAAAATGGGAAGGGTTGAAAGATCTATTCTTTATTGATTTAAAATTTAAATTATTTATTTCATTATTTAAATCAAAATCATATAGGGATGTCATACACAAGTTTAAAGGATGGTTTTGTAAAGGCTCATGCCTCTTAACCATCCCTTGGGTTCCTAATTTTAAACCCGGTCCTTCATTATGCCTTTATTTTCCTCAATAGATCTCATTCCCGTCTCTGCCCTTGGAGTATAAAGACTCAGATATCATTGAAATCCTTTCTAATAAGCTTGGTATATTTCTTAAACATGAAGTTATTCCTTAAGAGTTTCCCTAGCGAGATGTAAGAGTTTGTCTTCTTCTCAATCAGTCCAAACCTCTGCCAATCAAGATATCTATTTTGTCAAAATGGGGGACATGTGAACATAATATTGTTATTGAGGATGAGGCTCTAGTTGAAAAATATGTAAAAAATCTTGGTTACTTTAACACACAATGTCAAAATACCCCATAACCTACTATTTTTGTATGCAAAGATCACTCTAAAGACCTAGCATGTTGTACTTTTAATACTCTAGAAGATGAGGATGTGAACCTAGTAGGAACTATTAGACCAACCATTGTATTCATGGATAGAAAGGGTTTAGTTAAAGGTTGAGAATTCACACTGTTTGAAGGCAATGGTAAAAACATGGAAATTATTAGATATTAAAAAATGCAAAAGGGAAAGGGGATTTCTTTAAGATTTTAGAAATAATTGGGAGGCTCTATTCCATGTATAGACAATTTATTAGTAAAAGTAATTTCATGACTATGAATAAAGGGAAAGGCTCATTTCAATCAAAGGTTAAGCTTCTCATTATTCATGAACATGGTGAGAGTCTAGTGCATAACTTTAGTCTATGGATGATATAGTACAATATTTGATGTATCAAGATAATCCAATTCAAATTCATTCCAAGCATATGGGTCCTAAGCATAACAGAGTGTCAGATCAGAAAATTGAGAAAATGGCCAATGAGATGCTACTAAATTTAGCATCAACAATGATTGATGAACTTACAAATGAAGAGGTCAATCAAACTACAAATGAAGAGGGGGTCATTATGGTGGAAGACGATGAAATGATTATGGAAACAATGGAATTTCATTCAAATATACATCTTCCACACCCATTTATAAGGGATTTCTCTAATTTGGAGGAAACAATAGCTATTGAGGGGCAAGTTCTAGGAGATGGCCTGCAAGATATTTTGGATAGTCAAATCTCACAAGATAGTGCAAACCTAAATCAATCAGAGCCTCATTTGGAGATATGTAAGACCAATCCAATTGAAGACATTATGAAATTGGATGGAAACATTCTTTATTTTGATCTCCTTTCATTACCTAAAGAAAATGTCATTGAGGAATGTATCCGAGAGTTAGCAGAGGTACCACAAATTGATGTTGATTAGAATAGAGGTTCATTTGACTTTACAAAGACCTTGTCAATTACACAAACATCATCAGAAACCATGCTGAAGAAAAAAAATCCTAAACCTCGAAGGAGAAAGTCAAAAAGTGCTAAAGCCAAAGAAGAAGTTGAGGCAAATACTCAATCTACCTTGGAGGAGAAATTTTCATCGGTAAAGAGAATGGGTTCTCCTTGTCAGCAATGAAGATTATTTCTTGGAATGTTAGAGGCATAAACACCTTTGACAAGAGACATAGAATTATGCAACAACTTGATTCTTCTAAAGTGGATTTAGTATTATTACAAGAGACAAAATTATCACAAAAGACTTATCAAAAAACTCTTGGGAAATGGACTATGTGGAAATCAGATCATATGTAGGGATTTGGGGCTTTAGGGGGTCTTTCTATTTTATGGAACCCCAAGACCATTCAAGGATAACTTGTTGATCAAGGTTGAAATTGGCAACATATGAAAATTATAAAGTTTCATGTTACCTTCAATCTTTTTAACATATACAGTCCCATAGCTACATAAGACAAGAAAAACTAATGGGATTTTCTCACTCATATCATTCATTAGCAGGAGGATTAGAATATCATAATTGGTGGATATTTCAATGCCATACTATGCTCAATAGAGAAGAGAGGAGGAATCTTCCCCCTAAGTAAAAAATGCAAGACTTTTCCACTTTTGTACTAGATAATAATTTAATTGATGTGGTGCCAAATAATGGAATGTTCACATGGACAAATAAAGAAGCAATATTTTTACAAATTTCAAAGAGATTAGATAGGTTCTTTGTTTCAAATCTTTGGAATATTTAGAATTTTTATTTTCGGATAAAGTTTCTTCCTTATTCAAGCTCAGATAATTTCCCCATCCTATTGACAACCACCAATTCATCATCTCTATCTGCACATGAACATAAGCCATTGTTCAACTTTGAACATACGTGTTTTCAAAACCCACATTTTATGCCATTATTAAATAAATGGTGGGTAAGCACGCCAAAAGTTGTTGGGACTAAAATGTTTCAATTTTCAATAAAACTTAAACACCTTAAGGATCAGATTAAGGTTCAGAATGCTACAACATTTAAAAATATTTTTGAACAAAAAGAATTGGTCAACAAGGAGCTATTTGAAATTAATGAATTTATTATTCAACATGGGATGGATAATGACACATTTTGAAGCTTAAACACTTGCATAGTCAATGGGAAGAACTATATAATAGAGAAGAAGAATAATGGAGGTAGAAATCTCGTGAGCTTTGGCTAAGGAAAGGAGATAAAAAAACTAAGTATTTTCATGCATCCACCAAGTAGAAGAGGGTTGCTAGCACAATATTTTCCATTAAGGATGATGAGTTAGGAAATGTTATCATAGATGTTAAAGGAATTTAACTAGAAGGTGTCAAATGTTTTAGAAGTTACTGACTCCCATCCTCTTCTTGACCATCAAACTCTCAAATAAATGAATTATTTATGGCTATTCCTAATATGATCTCTGAAAATTATAATTGTTCCCTAATGGCACCCTTCTCATTGGATAAGCTACCTAAGGTAGTCTTATCTCTACCTCTAGATAAGGCACCAGGGCCCGTTGCATTTATAACTCTTTTTTTTCAAAAGTGTTGGGAGGTTATTTGATGAGATTTGCTAGATTCTTTAGAGGAATATAGGAGAAATAAGTCAATGCCCAAAAGTTTTAATACAACTAATATTGCTCTGATCCTGGAAGTGAAAGAGCCTAAAAAATTTGCATATTTTTGTCCCATTTGTCTTTGTAACACCATTTACAGAATCTTTACTAAGGCTATATATATGAGATTACAACACCTTATTCCTTTGATTATCTCTCTAGAACAAGAAGGCTTTGTTCTAGGAAGGGAAACCATGGAAGGGTCCTTGGTTTCTCATGAAGTCCTCCACTTAATAAAAAAAATCAGACTTCTTCTTTTGTCATAAAACTTGACATGATGAAGGCCTATGATAGAGTTGGTATTTCTTCCTTAAAGTTATCAAAAAGTTTAGTTTCTCAACTAATTGGTGCAAATGGGTAAAATAATGTATTTCAAGGGCATGGTTTTTTAGTTATAATTAATGGAGTGCTAGCTGGTTTCTTCCCATCCTCACAAGGGGTTAGACAGGGAGATCCCCTCTCTTTAATTTTATCGTTATGGCTGAGGCTTTTAGTCGAATCATTAAGTTCAAGAAAAGTCAAGGACTTTGGAAAGGGGTAAAAATTACAAGAACTTAAATTTCAACCACTCATTCTCTCTTTGTAGATGATACCTTATTGTATGGAAAAGCTAGTACTAAAGAAGCTAGGCAGATCAAATCAACACTTGATCTTTACATAGCGGTATTGGGACAAAAGGTGAATGCCAATAAGTCAAAAATATACTTATTCAATACAAATATGATTATATCCACCAAAATTATAGGCATTCTAGGATTCATAGAAGAACAACTTCTCTCAACTTATTTGGGCATACCTTTCTTTGCGGGGGCAAATAAAATCAGTTATTGGACAACCATTATTGATAGAATTAAGAATAGAATCTCATCTTGGAAAGAAAGGTGGCTCTCCTTATCTGGTAGGGTTTTCTTAATCAAAATGGTGTTGAAAACTATTCTAAATTATTACATTTCTAAACTCAAGGTCCCATCTTTAGTAGGACATCAAATTGGGACGATAATTAGAGTTTCTTTGGAAGGGAAACCTTTCTGATTAAAAAAAATTCATAAATCTCTTTGTAAGATATGTCTCACATTAAAACAATAGGTGGAGTAGGTTTACATGACTTATCAAAAAGAAATAAAACATTTGGGGGGAAATTAGTATGGCAGATGTATGGAAAACCAGAGAGAAAATGGTGTCAAATAATGCTTAAAAAGTACCTTGATAATGATGACCCTACATGTTTATTTTCTATATTGGACCCTCCAAAAGGATCTCCCATCTAGAATTTTATGATTTCTTCAAGAGAGATGGTGTCAAATTATGTTACTTGGGAAGTGCATAATGAAGAAAGTGTTCTTTTTTAGATTGATTCATTGAATGGTACGCCTCCCTTAAGTAGTCTATCCCATCTTTAGCAGGTTATTACTATTACATTGGACTATTGGTGTCCAAAAATTACAGATTATGTTTCTTCCATAGAAATTTTCTTGGGTAAAGTCTTGTGGAAGGATGCAGTTAAGCTCCCTCTTTCTAATCAAAAGAAGGTATGGCTACAAACAATATTTTTAGAAAGAGAATTTTTCTTTTTCAACAAAAAAGGACAAATTAATATAGGCATTGGCTAAGGATGGGAAATATACTATAAGGGAGGGATATTGTGATCTACAAAAAATAAACATCTTGAAGACTCATCGACAAGATTTTTCCTTCTGTTGGAATAACTTTGTGCTCCCCAAGGAAGGTTGCTTTGCTTGGATAGCACTAAGAAATATAATTTTACAAGCAATAAATTGGTAAAACTTCATATTGTCCAACCCTTTAAATGCATTCTTTGTAATGAAGAAGATGAGACAACCAACCATATATTGTTAAATTGTTCTTTTTCTCATTAATGTTGGTCATATATTTTGAACGAGTTGAATTTCTCCATGCCCTTTCCAAACAAATTGTGGGATCATTTTCAATCATGACCGCTTATTTTTTCATCGTCCTTATTTGTATGCATATGGAGATGTTCTCCTGCAATGATGATTTGGGCAATTTTGTGGGAATGCAATAAGCATATCTTCTGCCAAGGTTAATCTTCAGTTATAAAATTCCAAGAAGGAATAGAGAACTCTATTTCAGAAATTGCCAATGCTAATTTGACTAACATCAGATGTAATCATTATTTCTCGTCATGGATAGTGGTATTATTAGAGAATGGAAAAGAATAGTCACCCCTATTGGCACAACTCCAAATTTGAATGTACAACAAGTGGTGGATAGGTCTCAAGTCAAGTGGGTTCCCCCTATTTAGGGATTTGGTAAAATCAACTTTGATGGTTCATCCAGAGGAAACCTTAGGAAATAAGGAATTGACATCTGCATAAGAGACCATCATGATAAACTATTAGCAATTAAAAACTCTCCCATTCCTTCGGGAACTAATAACCTTGCAGAAGCTCAGGCTCTTTTGGTAGGGCTAGTATTGACAAAAAGAGGAAGGTTCCCAAAGGTGCATATAGAAGGAGATTCATTGCTTGTAATTAAAGCTTGCATTATTAAATCCTCTTCTAATTGGTAAATTGAGTATGTTATGAATCAAATTTGGTAGTTAATTGATTCATTTGAAGATCACTTAATCTCTCATATTCTCAGGGAGGGTAACAAATTTGCCGACCTTTTCACTAATATGGGATGTGATGAAGTTTAGTTAGATTCTATAGAATTGATCATTCATTTACAATCCTATCAACAGATTCAAATATTGGTGTCACAGGAAATGCCTTGTTCGTTTAAACATTAATCTTGGCCCCATATGTGTAATGCATCGAGTTATGCTAATAATTTTATCCTTATCATATTTTGTATAACTTGCACATGTATAGTATGAGATCACAACTTGGACAAGATATGATTTGATAGGGTAATGTTTATTATTGATATGATATCAAAATAATGGACAAGAAAAATTATAGATATGTGTTAATGTGTTGCATAATTATAGGCATTTTTTAGGGAACAACATGGTGTATAAGTTCCAACAAGTGGTGTATGGTTTGATGGACATACTCAAACTTTAGATTGATGGTATGGGTGTTGAAGGTGGGCCCTCTACCTCCTAGTCAATGTATGAACAACATACACAACTTGTAGTGCCATATTTGAATGCTCAATTTTCTTTGGAGATGATCATTGGGGATGTTATCATGGTAAATGTTCAAGCAACTATTACAAACACAGTAATGGACCCAATAGTCATGATAGAATGAAGAGGGATCAACATGTTTTAGGGTAAACATAATGTGTTTTGATTTCAAATTATATGTGCTGGGGAAGCATCTTTGACATAAATACAAATGGTTATATAAAATGCTTTTTGTAATTTTCAAAGACCTCGAAGGGAATGCATATAACAGATAATGATTTTGTGGAGTTTTGAATTACAAAGATGATTGGGAGTTCTGACACTGTGAAAACCATAATGAAATATACATAGTTAGTGTTGTTGGCAAGTTGAATATACTGGCGTATATGACTAAGATTTAGTGTTGTCATTATGGAAAAAAAGTCATATGAAGTTTTGGAGTCAGCGCATAACTTAGAAGATCAAAAAAATGGCTAAGTATGAAAGACAAGACAATTAGTGAAGCACCTAAGGAACAGAGCATCAACGCACATGCGTATGACTGAGTTTTGGTATGCACCCCTGAAGATAAGATTTTGGATATGTTATTAAGCTATGTTAAGAACACATGATCAGATGAGTTAGTATGATGAAGTTACAACGAGTTGAAGTGACACAGACAGTAAGTGACAGAACATAATAGAGCAAGGAGTCGACTGTTAGTATTTTGGTTAGCATGTATAATATCATTTTGTAAAGGCTATGCACCTATTATATTTATGATATAGACATGTTAATATCAATGTATGAAACACACTTGAGCCAATTCATTTGGAAGCGTTGCATGTAATAGGTTATAGGCCGACTTAGTGAATAGTTTTATTTGCACATATAAATAAGACATGTGCCTTTGTATTTAGAAAGGAATGAGATATAGAGTTGATAGAAGAAGAGTGAAAGTATGAAAAGAGAAGTCAGTATGATATAGAGCTTTACAAGAGGTTAAAGCATCAGTGTACAAAAGTAACTGATCAGACAAGCAGTGTCATAACAACAGTTCACCTTGCAGATATATTGTGTATCTGATATTCTGAAGGTTATTGCCTTCACCCATTTGAGAGGTGAGATCTAGGATAGTGTGTATTCACCTCTAACATGGTTAATTGTACAAGAATCCTAACAGGGTTTGACCCTTGACAAGGTCATTGCACTCAAGCATTGTAATGGCAGCTCCTAATAGGGCTAAGGAACATTAACAAGTTTATAATACACAAGTACAATTACTAGTGGGTATTAATTCCCACTGGGATTTTTCCTTTGGCCAAGGTTTCCTTGTAATCATATCTGGTGTTATGTGTTATGGTTGTTTACTTTACTTGCTTTAATATTCAGTTCAACATTTAAGTAATAGAGTTAAGTTTCAAGAGATCAAAAATTAATATTGTGGAACACTGATTCACCCCCCCCCCCCTCTCAGTGTTCCCATTCCTAACAATTGGTATCAGAGCTTTGGTCCTCTAAAGATAAGTTTAACCACTTGAAGAGATCATGGATACAGGAGAAGTGAAACATATGAAGAAGAATCTTGAAGCAGCTCTTGAAGACCTTGACTAATCTAGAAAAGAAATTGAAGAATTGAAATTAAAGGTTAGTGGCTCTCAAGTATTCATCAAGAAACTAAGAAAATATTTGAAAG
The DNA here is from genome assembly GCA_027943335.1 of Chamaecyparis obtusa. NCBI lineage: Eukaryota > Viridiplantae > Streptophyta > Pinopsida > Cupressales > Cupressaceae > Chamaecyparis > Chamaecyparis obtusa. The sequence continues at coordinate 363,731 of BSBK01007776.1, read as the reverse complement.
ATGATTCTACAAGTGATTTGGGAAAAATGGTCAAAAAGCTGAATGAGGAAAACACATCTCTGAAGGATTAGATTAAAGAGTTGGATGAAAAGCTATTTAATAATCAGGAAGCCTATGAAGATTAGGTCAAGGAAAACAAACAGTTGGATGAAGAACTGAGGCAAGCAAACATGAAAATCTTAGAGTGAGAGAACATTAAGAAGCAAATGGAATCTGAATTAAAAGAAGAAAAGAACCATATTGACAAATTGCACACAAGCAAGGATCTAATAGAGTAACAATTGTATGCACAAAAGATTAAAGGAGATACTACTGGTATTGGATTCAATGAAGCACAAAATCAAATCAATGATATGCAAGAAAGAAAGAAAGCACCAGAAGAATCTACAAAAGCTAAGAAGACTGGAAATCTTACTGAAGCTAAAGCTGAACCATCTAAGGATGAGCTCACGCCAGTAAAAAAAACTTGTTGCACTTGTAACAAGCATGGTCACATAGCAAGAGATTGTAAAGAGGCAAGACCTTTCAATGGTTATGGTCATAGAGCTATGAATTGTAGATCAAATCAAAGAAATTAGACTCAGCATAATTAGAGAAATCATCCTTAGCAAAATGTTAGAAGTCCTTAGAACATTACATGTCAGATATGAAATTATAATGGTCATATAGCTAGACAGTGCAATATGGTAACTCATATCAATGCGCCGAGGAATATAAGGCCTCCAGTTATTTGTCACACTTGTAACAAGGCTGGACATATCTCAAAGTTTTGCAGATCAAAAGTGCAAAGTCAAGAAAGCCCTAATAAGTCTCAAAGATCAATTTTGGATGAATCTGGAGAACTCAAGTTTGTGAAAGCCACAGAAGATGTGAGCTTGATTTGGATAGAAGTAAAGAATGATAATGTTGATCAATATGTATTGGATGCATTCACGTTGAACGCACCCTCTACTTCTGGATGAATGACCCTCATGGTCATAGGGGGATCTAGATTAGCTCTAGACCCCTGTGCAGCTAGTATAGTCACCCTTAGAGTATGTGCCCTTGGTTATGACTGTTTGGAGACTACTTGATGCTACATGTAAGAGCGTACAACTTGATTATTAGCAAAAATAAAGATTGGAATTCTCTGTTGCAATCCATGTTTACATGGCAAGCATTAATGGCAGAAAGTTGTTTTAAAAGTCACCAGAGATCTTTTATCTACACATTTGCATTCGAGATTGAGCCTTTGAGAGCACATGAGATCAAAGTAGTTTGTGTTGGAAGGTTGCAATTGGTTTATCAACAAAGAAGTTTGAAAGTTTGTTGTGGAACCCTAGTTCAGATGTGATGATTCAGAAACCCTTTGGAAAAATATTTGTGCGATTGATCAAGTAAGTAATGGCCACTCCAGTTGTGTTTGATGTTACTGAAAGGAAGAGATATATCTTTAAGAAGAATCCTTTCAAGTCAGTCCTAGATGACCTAGAAGGAGCATTCTCTAGGACTTCGATGGTAGTTATGCATGTAGAGGACATACGCACATACATATATTGCAAGAAGGAACCTGTAGGATTGGATAGAATTAGGTCGCACATGGAAACAATGATGAAACCAGACATGACATTCACCGATGAGTTCACACACCTTGAAAATCACCCTATTATTGAGTGTGTGATGACATATGAATTCTATGAATCTGAATGGATTAAGATTATATTGAGCAAAATTCATGATGACCTATTTTGGATAGGAGAAGTTCCTATTCGCATCACTTCAGATCTCATTTATGAAATGATAGGATTATCCAAGACAGGTGCTATTCTTCCTACTGGCAAGGATGTTAGGAAACAAGTGGAGCAAGCTTGTAAATCCCACAGTGATAAGCGTGGCATGACAATTGAGTTGATATAAGAGAAAGACATAAATCTTATGTCTATGATACTTGGGTATAAGTTCCAACATGCAAACATAGTGAATAGTCTGTCAGCAACCACTATTTTAGTAGCTATCAGAATTGTAAAGGAAAATGGAGAGTTCAACTTGTGTGAGATCTTGCATGCACAGTTGATTGATAACATAAGAGCTATCAAGCATGACAAAAGCAAAGTGTTTAGGTTTGGGTCACTAATCATCTATATGTACTTTCATATAGTTGGTAAAGTATCAAATCTTTATCTTGATAAGAGTCTACCTACAATGCCACAAATATCATTCAAGGCATCATCTGAAAGCACCTTGAAGGATTTTATGGACCTAGAAATAAAGACATTCAGAATCAGAATGCAGAGAAGGTATAGGATACTTGAGAGTATTTTGGAGAAGTATAAGGATAGCACATGTTTCATGGTTGAGACAAATATCACAAGCATGGAAGAAGTGGAGCCAAGGACTAAGTGGATCCATCCACTTGGTTATGAAGTGGAAGAACACATTTTGGAAGCTTATGCACAAGTCCTCCTATCAGTGCCGAAGGATCCCAATGAACCAAGATGGGGTACTTATGAGGAGAAAACAAGACAGGTAGATTCAGTCCTGAATAGTGCAGAAACAAAAAGGAAAGCATCAAAGATAACATCAGACATACTAAAAATACATGGTGTCACACAATTAGATCTAGATAAAGCTAGGGAAGCCAAGATTACAATTCAACTTGAGAGCGCACCCTCTTCTGAAGTGAAAATAGAGAAGACTGATGACCCTAAGGAGAAGAAGAAAAAGATAGAAGACAACTCTTGCACCCACATATACTATTGATCTGAAGTCCACTCAAGCACCTTTTGAGCCTAGCAGGATGCCTAAGAGGAAGAAGCAGTCTGGTTCAAGCCATCCATTAACAAGGTCGACTAGAAGCCAAGGGAGAAATATTCAAGCACTTCCTGAGGTAGGATTCCTATCGAATCTAGAAGTGTTGAGAACATGAGTAGTAGATGAAGGCAAAATTGATCAAATAGCTAAGTTCTATAATAAGTATCATGAGATAGATAAATCTAAGATCCATGGTATGATTATCAAACACATGATTAAGTTCAAGAAGATAGTCTTGGAACTTAAGACAGTGATTCCTGATCAAGTATGGAATACACTTGATTCTTTGAAGAGACAGGCTTTAGAAGAAGACTTTAGGATAAGGGAAAATATATTAGATGAAAGCCTCCTAGTGTGTTCAATAGAAGAGAAAACCTTATTTCTGAATTTGGTGAAGCCTCACCTAAGAACCAAGCTAAGAACTCTATAGATTATTGATGCAGGAGCATCTCGAATTCTTGACAATCCTTTGTCACCAAAAATATGTTTGGAGTTTTCTACTTTTCTTAGTTCCTTCTTTGACTGGGTTGGTTCGGTGTTGCTTGATTTCCTTTATTTACCGGTGTTGGTTGGTTATCTCTTCGGCACTCGATGAATTTCCCTAGCGCTCGGTGATGTTTGTCTGGCACTTGATTTCCTTACTTACCAAGTTGTTTATTTTGGATTTCTATTGAGGCCGACTTGTGCATTTAATTTGGGTCACAAATTTAATGTTGGTATCTATCATTGGGAAGTGTGTGGACCTATATTTGGTCATTCCTTCCATTGATGGTGGATCTGAAGGCCGACTTGTTTGGTAGCCTCTTATATAAATGTAGTTGTTTGGTTAGAGCTTAGTGTGAGTTTTTGGGGAGTTAGAAATAAAAAGATTAAAAATTAGAGATTGTTGGTAGATCCTCGCATGTTAGAGGACTTCTATACTTGATTGTAATATCTAGCCTAAATCAGGAAGGCCTTATAGCCTGACACGTATGAATCAATTGAAGTTAATATATGAAAGTGATCTACATTCTCTCTCTCTCACTATTGTGTGTTGTTGCTTCTGCATGTGATCTCTGCAAGGTGGATCTAGTTAGGGTGTGACTTTGGCCCCTCTCCCTATCCTCCCGTGCATCAATTATGAATAAGGACTATGAGTTGGTTACAAAGGAAATTGAAAAAGCATTTGAGAAGGTATTTTTGGAACAACACATGCATCCATCATCTATACCTGTAACTCAAGTTCCCTTCGAGCAAGAAAATGCAGTCGATATCCCAAATGCACCTATGATAGGTCCAGAAGATTTTGTGCCTATGCCTGAAGCCAATAAGGACATAATTATGATAGATAATGTAGAAATATCCATTGTGGTGACAAAAAAAGACTTAGATAAGTTTGAGGAAGCATTTGTGAGCACTGAGGAAGTAGAGATTCTACGCGGTGATGATTCACCTAAGCAGCAAGAAGAAGTTTAGGTTGAAGACCTGACAGGACATACAAGTGAAAAAGAAGATGAACCCGAAAGAGAGAAGGAAGAAGAGAAGGTAGATGAACCTGCAGATGAGCCCTCTATTTAAATTCCAGTAAATATAAAGACTTAGGTAATGGATGTTAGTCAAAGTTCACTCCTTACCCCTAAGCCCTCAATTTCATTGTTGGCAAGATTGACCCCTGATACAACACGTTTAGACTCATGGGGAGAAGAGGATCTAATGAAAATCAGTGTGTTAGCAATGGAGAAAGCAAAGGAGAAACAAGTAATGAGGAACCCATTATTTATTGAATCAGAAAGCATACTGAATAGCCTACTGCCTGAAGACAAGAAAGTGTCTAGTGTACATTGAGTGGATGATGTTAGCACCATCATAACATGCTTTAAAGAAAATTTATTAAGTCTTGAGGAATGGACATCCAAGATAGCAGAAGAGAAATATCTTATAAAGAGGCTGAATGAATTGATAGGTAACTTTGCACTTGACCTTAGTTCTCTAAAAGTTGGTCAAGCTTTGCTGAAAGATTTAGCAGCTAAAGGAAGAAAGATAATAGTTGATTGTATGGATAAAGATAAACTTACATCAGATCTTTCCAAGAAGATTTAGGAAGTTGAATCAATGATGGCAGCTATAAGAAAGTTAGTGCTAGATCCTTCACAAGATGTAAATATGTGTAATAATGTCTATCAAGGTCAGTTAGACAAGATTGAGAAGGCAGAGAAAGAGGTAGCTAGGATAAGGGCTAGGCAAACTCAGTTAAGAAATGCACTTGTGCCCTCATTGGAAGTACTCAATCAGAATATCAAGGAGATTGATGCCACTATTGTGACATATGATCAAGGTCCATGTATAGATTTGGAGAAGATGGAGAAATCACTTATGCATTATGCCCCCATCTCTAGACAATAGATGCACTCAAGGCATTTTGGTAGCAAGAGATCCAAAACTTGAAGACTGCATATTCAGATGTACTCACTGTGTAAGTACATGAAGTTTTATTTTTGAGCACCTTTTTCATTAATGTCAAAGGGAGAGTAGAGAAATATGGGAGAAATATGGAGTAGAGTATAAGATAGAGTATATGATGTATAGAAAAAGATGAGGTTATATGTTAGAAAGTTTTTTGAAAGTTTTTTGTAAAGATGTAGTTTAGAAAGTTTTCCATATTCCTTTGTTGCCATTAATGACAAAGGGGATATTGTTGGAAAGTTGAATATATTGGCATGTATGACTAAGATTTAGTGTTTTCATTATGGAAACAAAGTCATATGAAGTTTTGGAATCAGTGCATAACTTAGAAGATTAGAAAAATGGCTAAGTATGAAAGACAGGATAGTTAGTGAAGCACCTAAGGAATAGAGCATTAGCACATGTGCATATGACCGAGTTTTGGTATGCGCCCTTGAAGATAAGCTTTTGGATATGTTATTAAGATATGGTTAAGAATGCATGATCAGATGAGTTAGTATGATGAAGTTACAATGAGTTGAAGTGACACAGATAGTAAGCAATGGAACATAACAGAGCAAGGAGCCGACCGTTAGTATTTTGGTTAGCGTGTATAATATTGTTTTGTAAAGGCTATGTGCCTATTGTATTTATGTTATAGACATGTTAATATCAATGCATGTAAACACGCTTGAGCCAATTCATTTGGAAGTGTTGTATGTAATAGGTTATAGGCCGACTTAGTGAATAGTTTTGTTTGCGCATATAAATAAGACATGCGCCTTTGTATTTAGAAAGGAATGAGATATAGAGTTGATAGAAGAAGATAACAAGTATGCGAAGAGCAGTCAATATGATATAGAGATTTATAAGAGGTTAAAGTATCAGCACACAAAAGGAATTGATCAAACAAGCAGTGTCATAGCAGCAGTTCACAAATATAGTGTGTATCTGATATTCAGAAGGTTGCTGCCTTCACCCATTTGAGCAATGAGCTCTAGGACAATGTCTCTCCACCTCTAACATGATTAATTGTAAAAGACTCCTAACAGGGTCTAACCCTTGACAAGGTCATTGTACTTAAGCATTGTAATGACAACTCCTAACATGGCTAAGGAACATTGACAAGTTCATAATACACAAGTACAATTATTAGTGGGTATTAATTCCCACCGGGGTTTTTTCTTTGGCCAAGGTTTCCCCGTAATCATATCTAGTGTTATGTGTTATGGTTGTTTACTTTACTTGCTTTAATATTCAGTTCAACATTTAAGTAATAGAGTTAAGTTTTAAGAGATCAGAAATTAATATTGTGGAACACTGATTTACCCCCCCTCTCAGTGTTCCCATTCCTAGCAAGTGTCTGGGTAGTTTCAATGAAGTATGCGATTCAAAGATGATGTTAGTGGATGTCACCAGTATGAAAATCCTATTTTGTAGACAAAATATGATGATGCAGACACATAAGGATAGGATATGTCGATGTCAACATATTACTTATTTTGTATTGTTCGATGTCTCCAATTTTTTAATTTGGAGATGTAAATCAATGTAATTATTATTTCTAGATTCAAATAGGGGGTAGTTCATTAGGTATCTTATTTGGGTGGTTATTTCTCTCTCTTCTTATTTGTTCTCAGACAATGATTTTGGGTTTTCTTCCTACTTTCCTAGATGAGCCCTTGAACCAATTTTTAATTTATAATAAATTTTAGTGGTTTGCTCACTTTTGCCTAAAAAAAAGGTTAAATAAGTCTATGTACAATAAAGAGGACAAGTGTCAGATGTATACTTTCAAAAAATATAATTCAAAGGCTTACTTATTTGTAGCTTTAACTCTTAAATTTTAATTGATTTGAGGAATATAAATATTTTTTAAAATCAATTAACCGCACCAAACTGAATTCTTCAAGACAAATTAATCAAATTAATTACTATCATATTTTAGATTAAAAATATTATAAATTTCACAAACTAGTAGATGATAGTATATTAATTATCAACATGATTAAGAGTATTTCTTATTATTTTATTTAATAAAACAAAAACAATTTTAACTAATCAAATTTCAAATAAATCATTTTTTATTTTGATAATTTTACTTATTATATTTAAAAAAAGTTCTACATTCATTTTTTTTTGATGGATTAATTAATTTCTATATTAATTATTATTTTTTATTCACATCATGTTCATTTTAATTCATCATAGTGATGAATATTTAAATGATAGAAAAATAATAACATTTCATAAATTATATATTTTAATTGAAAAAAGAATTTATCAAAATATTTAAAAATTTATATTTTTTCTATAAATAAATTATCATGCATTTATATTACATGTGATACAAAATCATCTTTTATAAGATTAATAATTTACAATACATTCTTAAGTGTGCACAACATTTTCGTAACTTTTTTGGAAAAGATCAATCATCCACTAATAAATATATAAAGTTAAAATTTGAGAATTTTGTTCTCTAGACTTTTGTGCATTAGTTTGAGCTATTTCGTTGAGGTTTTTCTAGCCGTATATAATCATATAAAATTCCAGTAAAAGGACCAATATTTTTTGATTGTGTGAGAAAAAGAGTATTCTCTCCTTCTTTAAGCAATGAACTAGGCACGCCTACATTGAATAGCCAATAAAGTCCATGAATTCCATGTCGTGCAATTGAGTTATCTCTTCCAATTCTTGGTGTCTCGAAGTGTGGATGAACAATATTTGGATCATTAAATCGAACCTTTGTAGAATGAGAAAAAATGAACACTATTAGAAATTACTATGATGTGTTAAAATGATAAATCATATATTAAAAGTTTATAAAAATATATATACCTGAAGTACTGAAAGAGTAGATGATGCAAGTGCTATGCGCAATTTGTAGATGCCATCTTTTATCACATCAGAGAGTTCAAACTTTATTTTCCATGTTGTTGCTAGGTATGTGCCATTATTTTGCCTCCTATATGATAACCAATCATATAATTGAGTCAATAAAATACTTAATAATAATCAAATTATTTGTTAAGATCATTCTTAAACTCTACAATCATTATTATCCACGATTTACAAAAATTATGAAATTATTTAAATTTAAATAAAATCATTTTAATTTTAATTTAATTATATTTCTAATTTAATTGTTAAGATCATTCTTAAACTCTACAATCATTATTATCCATGATTTACAAAAATTATGAAATTATTTAAATTTAAATAATATAATATTAATATTAATCTAATTATATTTCTAATTTATTCTCTATAATTTTTTATATTTATTTATATGAAATAATTTCAAATTATTCAATTCTTAATAAAAAAATGTAAATTTCTTCTAAAGATTAATATGGTGAGTATATCAGATTCTTTATTGATCAAACATAATATGGATGGTAAATCCCAACATGCTAGAACTACTGGTAGTGATATTACCATTAATTCTTCTCTACATAGACCTTTAAGAATACATACTTTTCCTTTTGCCTTGTAAGAATAAATCTTCTTCCGCCTTTGTCTTTTTAGTATCTTGAAACTCTTCATCCTTTGCCCCTAACTTCTTGAGTCACGTTAGCCCTATTTTTGGTGGATCTAGTTTTAATTCTTTGGATTTTTTTTGAAGGTGATCATTATAATCACATGCCAAAATCCATAGGGAAAATTGGCCTAGGGAAGGCCCTATATAAGGACTGGACCTTGTGTTAATGATAAAAGAAAAATCAAAGGAAAAGATAAAATACATAAGGCTATAGATTTGAATGACAACAATGAAACCCCAAGGTCAGTGGTTATGACTTGGTTTAGGGACTCTAATTGAAAATGTGGCGGTCCATGTCCCTCCTTACTTAAGGATATTATTTCTATGATGAATATATTAACTTAAACAAAATCAATTATATTCAACAGAAGATATATTTCCTTCATAATATTTTGAAATATTTTTTATTAAAATCAACATAACTAAGTTGAAGACTTCCCATATGAAGGAGTAGAATATGAAGGATGAAAATATCAACCTCAAGATATATAAGCCACTAAAAAATGAAAAAATGGTAAATTAAAGTATAATGATTAAATCCAACCTTAGTGAACTAGAGAAATTTAGCAAGGAAACTATTGAAAAATCTAATAAAAACATCAAGGCAATGAATACAGTATCAAGTTTAATGCGAGCTAGAAAAGTCAAAATGAGAAAAGAGTTGGATAACACTACTTCATTGGAGAAGTCTTTATAAAATGTACATGAGGATGTTCTCTTCAGGTCAATAAGACAATTTTGCAACCCTCATCATTAGTGATTGACGAGAGGTCATTGAATGTCCAACTTCTTGTATCTCCATCCTCTAGTAAAATTGCTACTTACTTACCAAATTTGTCTTCTAAGGCTCATTCATTAGTTGTGAGAAAATAATATAAGCCCCTCCATAATGTGAACTTCTTACAAGAAGTGTTGAATACCACCATCATGCACTCAAATTGACATATTTTTAATTTTTTTAAATAATTTTACAGATTTGACAAGTGAACCCTATTTTAATATAATAGAGATTTTGACAATGTACAATATTTAATTGACATTTCAACTATGACACAAAATATCTCCATGAAGACTAACATTTTAAAACATAAAAATTAACTTATAATGGCAATTGCCTTATACTATAAAGTTTGGTCTAGAGGCTCATCAGGTGTAGCCATTTTTTCCAAATTGAGACAAGGATTCTGCTTGGAGCAATATTTTTTTTGATACTTTCTCTCCTCATTTTTTGCATTTTATCAACTTGGAATCAAGCTCATCAATGATGTACTTAACTCCCGAAATGATGACCCAATTTGCCACCTAAAAAATGATAAACTGGCCACTTTATCACCCAAGAATGTGCACAGAGATCCCTATGCTCAAAATTGATATTTGATACATTACAACACCAGCTCTTTGCCACAACCCAAATAGGTTTTGCCTCCTGTAACAACAAAGAGCACACGGTGATAATGCACAACAAAAAAACTGAAATAGCCACATAGTTTCTCTTGATTTTTTTTTCGCTCCAAATGTGCAGCAATGCATATCATCCCCAAAGGCCTCAAGTTTGAAAAAACATTCCATGTGTACAGATGCAACAATTTTCACAACTATTGCAATGACATTGATAGGGCAAGTGCAAAAGATGTGAAGATCTTGACCAAAACTATGTGGCACGCACTATAGCTTCCATTTCTCTTACCAATAAAAATGGTGCCCAACTCAGCTCCTATCTAGGCAAATTGGAATTAGAAAGGAACACAAGCATAAGAATAATTTCTAAGTTGATTTTGTGTTGGATCCCAACAAATCTAGAGCATATGTGATGTGCTATGACATATCGCCAAACTCTTCAAGCATGGAACTTCTTTAATAAACACTATAGTGAGATAACTTCTTCTATGAACACGCTGATAGACACCCCCAACTCATTCAAGCAGGGAACTTCTTTAATAAACACTAGAGTGAGATACTTCTTCTATGAACACACTAATAGAGACTTGAGATCAACTCTTTCAATATAATATCAAGCCAAAACTCTTGACTCGATTCTCCCTAAGTGGAGTGTCTTTGAAGAGCCTCACAAGAACATAGTCCTTTAAACACACTATTTTTGTTGAATTATGATAGAATGATAAAAAACATAATTCAAACCTAGGAAAAATCCTTTCTCTATCTGTTTTTACCATTTAACATATTATTTCCTTATGATTCCAATGCCCAATTCTTAAAATGACTCTAAAGAATCTGTACTTTATCTTAGAAATATAGAGATTATCCCTATATCTAACTATGATACCATATTAGAAATCTGTACATTAATAAACTAAATTTGCAACGGTTAAACACAAACCATACCATCCTTCTACTCAATACATACTACATATATATAGGATTCAATATCCTATATTAGAGGGAACCTCCTAAAGTACTTTCCTTATTATGTTGATTTTTTCTAACAACTCAACATTCATACTACTAATAGTTTGTTAAATAAACTTTAAAAAACCTAATAAATATTATATTCATCCTATAAATGATGCAATATGTCAAATAATTGTTAAGAACTTGTTTTCAATTTTACTTTTTTTTTCATCTCTTTGTTCTAGAAGACAAATCAATTTTGCTACATTGAAAGCAAATTTCATTTGGTAGAAGAGTTATACATAATAAAGCAACAAGGAAGGAAAATTGAGTCAATTGCATAGAAAATTAGTGTAGTTCAGGTTTTGCAGATTTGGCAAAGAGAACACCCAATTTCTAGCTGCGCGGACATAAAAAAAGGAATAGAGCTAAATACATAAACAAACAAGAAAAGAAATACTAAGACATCATAGGAATGGATGTGTCGCCTTACTAAAGGGACATACAAAATGCATTGAAAATCATTATGAAGGGGTTACACATAGAAGGAAGGTGAAAGGAAAATTTATAAAAGAACTATTTATAAAAGAACTCAATCATATTAATGCAAAGCCATGATTTGATTCCCCAACATTCAAAGGGATTTTAAATGTAGATGAATTATTAGATTCTATTGTCAAAATGGATAATTATTTTGATTAGGAAAACACAAAGAAAGAAATAAAAGTTAAGTACATACTTAAAATTGAAGAGGAACACATCTTTATGGTGGGATCACCTATCAATGGATAGGAAATGAAGAGGAAAAGATAAAATTAGTTCATGGGACCAGATGGTGACAGAAATCAAACCCAAATTTTTACCAGGCTATTATTATATTAATTTATTTAGAAAACTTCAAAATTTCAAAGCAAAAGGAGTACAATGTTGAGGAGTATATTGAGGGGTTTTATTGGTTGAGCATAAGAGATGGTCATGTGGAGGATGATGCCAATCAAGTTTCAAGATATTTAAATGGATTACATATTTTTATTCAAGATGAAATCAATTTGGCAAATATAAACAATGTAGAGGAGGCATATCAATATTCCTTGAAAGCTAAAGAGAATCTCAATAGGAAGCAATAGAATAAATCTCAGGCTCTAGAGGAAATTTTTTGCATGAAAGAGGGAAAATAAGTAGTGGAAGGAGCTACAAAGACAAACAAGAATTAAGAATATCAAGTGCAAGAACACATGAAAGTAAACCTGAAGAGGATATTTTTTAAGAGGAAGAGGTGAATACATACATTCAAGAGGATCATTTTGAAGAGGTCTCATTGGAACTTGTTTCCAATGTGGGGAAATGAGACATAGTTCATTTGAATGTACATAGTTCCAGAAGGATGGTGGAAGAGGAAAAAAGGTGAGAGTGTATGAAACACAAGACAAAGAGAAGATGGATGTCACTACCAAGTATGGAGAAGACTCCAAAGATGGAGGATGATTCATGTTACAAAGGGTGTTGTTGAATCCTAAAAAAGAAAAACCCGAGCCAATCCGAAAGAAAAGTCTTTTTTGAACAAGGTGTAAGGTGAATGAAAAGTGCTTCAAAGTAATTTTAGAAAATGGTATCACCAATAACATTGTGTTTGAGGAAATGGTAAGCAAGCTAAAAATGAAAAGAATCAAGCATCCCAACCCATATGAGTTTCACAGTTGGAAATGAAGCATCATTTGTTAGTGAATAAATAAATTTGGTGAGATTTCATATTGGAATTACATTTAGATGAAGTCATGTGTGACTTAATGCCAATGAATGTATGTTATGTTCTCTTGGGAAGATCATGGAAATTTTATAGAAAGGATTTTCATTATGGTGAAAATAATACATGTATACAATCAAGAAGGACAAGGAGTACACCTTGAACCCAATAAAGAATAGAGAAGAGAAAATTGAAGACAAACCAAAGGTATGTTGGGTCATTGGTAAGTAATTTTTGAGATAATTCAACAGAGAATGAGCATGCTTTTCCACCATTCCCAAGTTTTTTAGAATTTGGGAAAATAAATGAGGATGAAATGCCAAAATAAATACAAGAGATTTTAGAGGATGCAAAAATTTGATAGAGTTTCCCAATGGGTCTCCACCAATGAGAAGTATTAGTCATTGTATGGATTTAATTCTTGATGCAAGTTTTCCAAACAAGGCACCATATAGAATATGACCAAAGTAGAATGAGAAGATCAATATTAAAGTATAGGGGTTTCTTGATAAGGGACACTAATAAAAAAGAGCTTGAGTCCATGTGTTGTTTTGGTAGTGTTGGAACCAAAGAAGGATGGAGTTTGGAGAATGTGTATAGACTCGAGGGTAATAAACAAGATAACTATTAAACCCTAATTTATATTTCCAAGAATAGATGATATAATGGATTGCTTGAGTGGAGTGAAATACTTTACTAAGATTGATTTGAAAAGTTGTAACCATCAAATACAAATAAGAGAAGGGGATGAATGGAAGATTGTATTCAAGACCAAAGACTGATTGTACAAATGGTTGGTGATGTTGTTTGGTTTGATGAATGCACTCAATACTTTCATGAAGTTAATAAATGAATTTTTGAAGCCATATCTTGGTAAGTTTGTGATAGTTCATTCAAATGACATTTTGGTATTTAGTCTAGAAGAAAAGAAGAGAATTTGTGGCTTGTTAGGGTAGTCTTACAAAGTTTGAAAGAAGAAAATTTAAAGGTAAATTTGAAGAAGTGTAGTTTCATGAAGGAAGAGTTAGTGTTTTTGGGTTTTGTGGTTTGTAGTAGTGGTTTGTAAATGGACCCAAAGAAATTGAAAACAATAGCTGATTGACCTTAACTGAAGACTATATTTGAAGCACAAAGCTTCCATGAATTAGAAAGCTTCAATTGGAAGTTCATAAAATATTGTAGTAAGATTTATGCATAAATCATGGAGACACTAGAAGGAAAAAAAATGGAATTTGTTTTGATAAATCTAGCAAAGAGAATTTTTAATATTTTCAAGGAAAAGGTGACATAGAAGACCATTTTAGCACTTCCAAACTTTACTAAAGTATTTCAAGTTGAATGTGATGCAAGTGGGACAAACCAATAGCATACTTCAGTGAGAAGCTAAATGAGGAAAATAGAAAGTGCTTTGTGTATGATCAAGAGTTTTCTGCAATTGTGCAAACACTTAAGAAGTAAATATATTAGTTGCTACTAAAAGAGTTTGTGTTATAAATGGTCATCATGCATTACAATATAATAACATCCAAGGTAAGTTGAGTCAAACACATGTGAAGTGGGTTGAATTTATCCAAATTTATTCCTTTGTTTTGAAGCATAGGAGTGGAAAACTTAATAGAGTTGTGGATGCACTAAATAGGAGATATATTTTTGTTAAATTAGATGAGTGTGAAGTTTTGGTTGTATGAGACATTTTTATTAAGAGGATGTAGATTTTAAAGATGCTTGGGTAGTATAAAGGAATTTAATTGAGATTGATATAACTCCATGGTTGGAGTTTTTATATAAGATAATTTGTTGTTTAAAGGGAATATATTATGTATACCTCAAGGATTAATGAGGGAGAGCTTGATGAAGGAAAAACATAGTGATGTTTGGGTGGACAAGAGATTGGTGTGCAATTTAGTAAAAGATACTATTAGACGAGAATGAGTACAAATTAAAAATATTGGTGCAAGGATTCTTGATATGTAAATATACCAATAGAGAGAAAAAATAATAGATCAAACCAACCATCTCCAATACCAAAGAGATTACGAGAATGGATTAGTATGGATTTTGTTTTAGGGCCTCCAAGAACAAAAAGAGTTAATGATCCTATTTTTGATGTAGTGGATAAATTTTTGAAAATGGCTCATTTAATACCATGTTGCAAGTGTAGTGATGCTTCCCATATAGCTACTTTATTTTTAAAAGAGATAGTTTTATTGTATGGTTTTCCAAAGAGTATTGTTTTTGATAGAGACACTAAGTTTGTTGGTCATTTTTGGAATACTTTATAGAAGAAAATGGGAACACATTTGGGTTTTAGTTTAGCCTTCCATCCTTAAACTGATGGTCAAATTGAAGTTGTGAAACAAATTTTGGGTAATTTTTTGAAATTTTTGGTTGTGGATAAGACAACTTAGTGGGATTTGGTATTAGATCAAGTTGATATTATTGTTGGCAATTTGGCTGAGTTGATTACATAGTGAATATGGTTAAAATGGAAACATAGTAATGTACCTAACATTCAACACATATTAATTTGAAATTGAGATTGGAATTAGAATAGCATAAGTAAATATGGAAATACTTGAAAATCAATTAGGTCAAGATACATACCTCATCATGAAATTGAATCATAAATACCTATTTTTTGAAGTCTGTGCACACTTTCAAAAAAATTCAAAACCTGTCTTGGATTGGAAATGCTGAGATGAAGAAAACCCAAAAATCTTTCTCCAAGATAGCTTAGCTCGGGTTTGACCCTCATAAAAGGTCAAATACCACATTCTTTATTTGAAGTCCGATTCAAATTCTGTTCACAGATCTCGGAAGTTCGGCAAAAAGGGTACTCAGATCTATCCTCTGATCCTTAAAATAGCAACTGTAGATATCTGAAAAGGGGAGTTTTGGGGTGGCTATATAGGGTTTTGCCTTAGTCAAACCCCCATTTTGGTGGTCTCCACCTCCACGAATAGCTGATTGAAATAGAATGTGTGTGTGTGTATTGAAAGTGTAAAGCCAAGATCTAATCCTCTAGATCAAAACCCTAGCATGAATATGTATGAAATAACAATGCATAGATTTGAATGAGATAGAAAAGCATACCAAGCCCCTAAGGCTAAAGTACTTCTACCAAACTCACAATTCATAATTGCTACTCCATGATTGAATCCTTGAATGCTTGAAAGTTGATAATGGTGGATCAAGGAAGAAAGGATCTCTCTTACTCCACATATGAATTCAAAAAGATGCTTGATGTAAAAAGTGGCTTGATCTTCTATGTCCTCCTCTTGCTAACTTGCACCTTCACTATTCCTCCCTTGCTTGAATTCTCACTTGCACTTGAGAGCTTGCAATTGCTTGAGATGAGATATGAAAACTTGATGTGAAAATGAGAGAGGAAGGCCTCCTTTTATAGTGAACTAGGGCACACTCCTCTAGAAGGGCCACCTTGGAGAATTAAATCACAATTAGGTCCTAACTTTTAGAAAATATACCTAGATTAAATGTAATTAAAGGATTTGCCATCTCGAAACCCAAAATGGACAACCCAGAAGCGGGAAAATAAATCTCCCGAAAGCCTGAAGCCTGGAAATTAAGGATCTTGAGAATTTGGAGAAAGGGATCAAAGTCGAGGTTGACCCTAACCTAGTCAGGGTTGACCTCAACCCTGACCTAGTCAGGTTCTAACTCAATCCTGACCCTAGTCCCAAGTTGACTTAGAACCAAGTAAGGAGGTCTCGGGGATGCCTAGAAACCCAGAACTGATGCCAAAATAGAACATAATGTCAGTGATCGACATAAAATCCTATGATTATCATGATGAAGGCCAAGAGGATCTATTTCTAAATCCTACTGAGAAAATGGAGCTGTGGAAGAGGGAAATTTAGGAGAATCCTTAAGATCCTAACCCTAATTTCACCTAGAATGAAGAAGATGAGAGCAAAATGCATCCTAAATGCATGTCTATCATGATAAATGTAATAAAATAGGGTGCTAAACCTACCAATATGGAAGTGTTTCCATTTGAAGATGATACATTTAGCCCCCACTTTAGCTTAGTTATGACACTATGTGAATATGCAAGCTAAAGTAAGAAAACATCATAGTAAATAAAAAGGATATAGCCAAGTCCTTGATGTAAAGATCCTGCAGAAAACTGTTAGAACCTGCAACACACAAGGTTAATGAAAATCTATAAATTACCTAAAGCTTATATGATAATTTGAGAAGTGTATAGAGCCTCTTATGCCCCCCCCCCTATTTCGGCTTTTTACTTCAAAAGGGTGAAATAGGGTGATAAGAAAAACTCTATATACTGGATATACAGAGTGTTGAAAAGGCCTTTCCTAAACCAATTATAAAGATTCCTAACCTTCCTAAACTAGTTCAAGGAGTTAAGTATCTGAATCATGATTCCAATGCCATTGACAGCACTGAAAATGGAGTTACCAAACTCAAGTTATGATGAAAAGAGTGGATGTCTATCTAAATGCATAAGGAAGAAATTTTGAGTTTACCCTAAGAAAACCCTAATTTTACCTTATAAAAAGAAAGAGATAAAAAGAAAAAATTAATCAATCTTACCATTTGTAGATTTGAAATGAGAAAGAAAGATGTCGAGAAGAGAGGAGCTACAAGCGACACACCTGGAGTCTCTAAGACAGCTTAGCTACCGGATGACCACTACCTGAGGTGAGTTGTGCCTTCATCCACCTTTGTGTTTTTCAAATTTCTATTTTTGAGAGGTCAGGTCAATTTTGCCCCCTTTAGGTCGACTCTAACCCACTTAGGTCAACATTGACCCACCTAGGTCGACTTTGACCCATAAAAGTTGACATTGCCCAAGGGGTTTTTTGTCATGTTTTGAGATAAGGTTGACCTTGACCCAAAAAGGTCGACCCTGACCCAGTAAAGTTGACATTGACCCAGTAAGGTCGACATTGACCTAACTAAGGTTGACTTTGACCTAGTTTAGTTATATTTGTAGTGTTATGTAGATTACTGATATGATGTTTGTTTGTGCTTACAGGACCTAGTATGCTTCCGAGAACATCCTTTTAGGGATTTTCTAGTGAATGTCAAGGAGAGACTATTTGAGCTAGATGATGAGGGGATGCAGTTACTGAGGGATGTAAGATTGTATTGGGTATCAGTCCTTCCACAGATCAAACTACACCAAGCCATGTTGTCAGCTTTGATAGAGAGATGGGATGAGGATACCTACTCCTTCCATCTTCCATGTGGGGAGATCACAGTGACTTTAGAGGATGTGTACAGGATTATGCGGCTTCCAGTCCGAGGGGAGACTGTCAGACCTAGAGCACATCACAGTTGTGAGGAGATCTATGTAGAATCAGAGTACTGTACATGTGTATGCCCACTGATGTGGAGCCGATCAAATCAGATCCCACTATTTGTCGTAGTATCAGGCCCTACACCTTTAATATGGAAGGTGATGTTGTGCATAGTATCCTTGGTTATGTTACCCAAATCAAAGGGTACCATATTTTGTTCACCTTTGACACATCTCATACAGAAGATGGAGAGAGAGAGGATCGTGTTCTCATGGGGTCGTAGCATGTTAGCTTAGCTATAGCATGAGCTGAGTCAGTTAGTGAGGTATCAGCGAGAGAGTCTGTCGACATGCACAATTCTGTAGATATGGATCTTTGAGCATTTCGCATGTACACATCCATAGGGAGTGCCAGTGATGGTAGATGTAAGGATAGGGAGAGCCTTTGCATATCCTTTGAGGGATGTTTGGTAGTTTGGTGATATTCTCTATTGGAGAGTACATCTAGACCACATTGCCAGCACCAATGTGATATGGAGACCCTACTACTGGATGATAGAGTGGCCTGATACATGATTCTAGATGAAACATTCACAATAGCGAAAGCTACTAGAGGGTCATGAGAGTCATATAGTGATGCCCTACTATTATGATTGGGTGAAGAGGTAGTTCAACCTCTTATAGGGAGTCCCTAAGGTAGTACCTCGCTATGTACATCTGATGAGATACTATCAGAGACCTAGTCCCATACGCCGACCATCGATAGTAGACATTGAGGATAGCAATATAGAGGAGATAGAGGATAGAGAGGTACCATTAGATGTAACCTTTGTAGGTGTGAGCCAAGATTACATTAGGTACTAGATTTTGGAGGGGACCTGTCCTATCTTTCCCGAGGGTTATCCCACAGGTGATCCAGGCTTTACAGAGGGGACACACTAGGATAGTGGAGCCACTAAGCATGATGAGGATTTCAGGGATGAGGAGGAGCACATCTCTGAGGGAGATCCCATGGAGGAGGAGAGAGTAGAGGAGAGAGCCGAGGATATGCCCCCAACTGGTGATACTGGTATAGATATACCTATTACACGTGCATCACCATTGAGATCATGATGGCCCCCACAACCCTATACAGGGACACCACCATCGAGGCCTAGACATAGCAAGTGAGGAGAGAGTAGTCACTCCATGCCCCCACCATCTAGGCACTTTAGTGACATCCAGGAGGGAGACCCAGGCATAAATTTGATTGAACAATTGTTTGAATATATGATTTGTTTTGACATAGATAGGATACTAGACTGATAGAAGTTTGTATGTCTATAGCTAGCGTAGCAGAGTGGAGGAGCTTTGTATCTGAGGTTCTCAAGGATAATGTTATATCCTACCGACTACCAATCGATGAGTGAGAGTCTTCCATTGGTCATAGGGATCCCGACAGACATGCCGACATCTTTGTATGTATCTAGCGAGAGCTGAGGATGTGTAGAGAAAGAGAGGAGAAGATGATGGCAAAGATACAGAGTCTTCATGAGTGTGTACAGGGTATGAGCATATCCAGGAGCCACACATAGATACACAAATCTTCATCTTCTTACCACAGGGCAGAGAGATCTGGGAGTCACCAGCCAACAGAGCGTCATAGTGATAGATAGGGCCATTGGCCTCATATGTATCAAAATTTTGAAAAACTAAATTTGTGATGAATGAAAAACTTTCTCTACTGATTAGTTCTATGTTTGATTACTATGCTTTCATCAATATAAAACTTAATAGAAATAAATACAGAAAGAAAGTGCATAAACATATTCAATATGTAATTTTTACTAAAACTACATAACCTATAAAATAAATATTTATAAGGAATACATAAATGCACATGGAACAAATGAGATTAAGGGTAATAATGTTTAAGATGCATAATATTAATGGGTTCCTTAAAAGAAACACCATCCATATCACCAAGTTTGTAAGCACCTAAACCAAAGTTTTCAATAACAACAAAAGGTCCAAGCCAATTAGGGCTAAATTTTCCTTTTTTCCCTGGTAAAGCATTCACATTTCGTTGATTCTCATAAAGAACTAAATCACCAACCGCAAATGTTCATTCAATTACCTTATGATTGTATTGTTTCTGAAGATATTTATGATAAGCTTTTATATGTTCTAATGCATGTATTCGTTATTCATCCAACATTTCTAATTCTTGTAAGCATTGTTCATGAAAAGTATCTTTATCAATTATCCCATGAAACAAAATACGTAAAGAAGGTATTTCTAGTTCTAAAGGCATAATAGCATCAGTACCATAGATAAGATTATAAGGAGAAGTACTCGTGGTGGTATGAACACTAGTCCTATAAGCCCATAAAGCATAAGTTAATTGAGTATGCCAATCTTTGGCATGCTTATTAACTATTTTTCTCAAGATTTGTTCAATAATTTTATTTGATTCTTCAGCTTGTCCATTAGATTGAGGATAGTAAGGAGTTGAAAATCTATGTTGAATCCTATATTTCTCCAAAAATTTCACAACTTCCTTATTTTTAAAAGATGTTCCATTATCCAAAATTATCGCCGAAGGAATACCAAATCTTGTTATGATATTATTAAGGATGAAATCACAAATAACATCTGCTGCTGTTGAACGAAGAGGGACAACTTCAACCCACTTCGTGAAGTAATCTATAGCCATGAGAATGTAAGTATGTCCTTGAGAAGAATTCGGTGAGATTTTTCCAATAAGGTCAAAACCCCAAATACTGAAAGGCCATGGAGAAACTTGATTACGAAGCTCACGAGGAGGAGCATGAATCAAATTACTATGTTGTTGACATTGAGGACATTTCTTAACAAATATGAAAGAATCTTGTTCCATTGTTTGCTAATAATATCCCATTTGAAGTAATTTATTAACCAAAGATTTCCACCAAAATGTCCTCCACATGAACTAGAATGAGCCTCTGCTAAAGCCTCAAGAATTTCAATTCTATTGAGACATCTTAATAACAATCCTTCATAAGAGCATTTGTAAAGTGTATCTCCTAAAATGATGTATTGCGCTACAAGTTTCCTAATACGATTACACATGTTCCGTGTTGCTGATTCAAGAAAAGTACCATCTTTCAAAAAATGAAAAATATGTGAATACCATTCATCTGAATGCAAATTAAAATAGTCAAAAGTGATCTTATTAGAAATTGCAGGGCATTTAAGAGTTTGTATAGTAAATTGAAAATTTTCCACATTATTCTCAAGACAAACCAAGGAAGTTGCACTAGCCATAGCATCTGCATGTCGATTATCCTTCCTAGGTAAAGTCTGAATCGTATAAGATGGGAATTGTGAAAGCACATCAAGAGCTAAATCTCTATATTGTGTCATTTTAGCATTTTTAGTTTGATATCCTCCTTTAATCTGCTCAACTATCTGTTCCGAATCACCATATATTTGTAAATGTTGGATATTGAGGGATGAAGCTGCTTGTAATCCAGCAATGAAGGCTTCATACTCCGCAATGTTATTAGTACAAGGAAAGGTTAATTTATATGATAAAGGGATGGGTTTTTTTGTAGGGGGAATCAAGATGATACCCACACCAGAACCTATTTTACACTTAGACCCATCAAAATATAATTCCCAAATATCATCTTGTTGAATAGTTACAATATTATCATCAGGAAATTCTATAGAAGTAGAATTTTCATGTAGACATGGACTAGGAGCCTCAGCTAGATAATCTGTTAATGCTTGTCCCTTAATAGATTTCTGAGAAATAAAATTAAGATCAAATTCAGTGAGCAACATAACCCATTTTGCTAATTGACTAGAAAGATCAGTTAGTGAGAACAGATGTTTCAAAGGATCAAACTTAACAATCACATTAACTTCAACATTTATAAGATAATGCCTGAGTTTTTGACATGCATAAACTACAACTAGACATTGTCTTTCTAAATCTGTATATCATGTTTCATAATCAATTAAAGTCTGACTAATGTAATACATGGGTTTTTCTTTACCATTATCATCAATTTGAGCTAACAACGCACTCACAACCCATGGAGTCACTAAAGTGTATAATTGAAATGGTTTATAAAAATTTGTGGGTTGCATAATAGGAGGATTCACAAGATACTCCTTAAATTGCTCAAAAGTTTTTTTACACTCCTCATTCCAAGAGAAAGTGGTATCCTTTCTAAGAAAGGAAGTAAAAGGAATAGTTCGGTCAACTAAATTAGAAATAAAGCAACAAATAGCTTGTATTTTTCCTTGTAAACTTCGTAACTGAGAAATATTCTTAGGAGGAGGCATATTAACATTAGTGTCAATCTTTTCAGTATCTACTTCGATGCCTCGCTTAGAGATTATAAATCCTAATAATTTACTAGAATCCACTCCAAAAACACACTTCTTAGGATTCAATCTCATATTATAACTTCTAATTCATTCAAATATCTGTCGTAAAATAGTAACATGATCTTCTCTTTGTATAGATTTTGCCAAGATGTCATCCACATAATCTTCAAGAATCTTATGAATGTAATCATGAAAAATCAGAGTCATAGCCCGTTGGTAAGTTGCTCCCACATTTTTCAATCCAAAAGGCATCATGACCCAAAAAAAGGTTCCCCAAGGTGTTATAAATGTAGTCTTAAATTGATCTTTAGGGGGGATAAAGATTTGATTATATCTCAAAAAACCATCCATAAAAGATAACAAAGCATGACCTGTTGTTGAATCCACAATCATATCAATATTAGGTAGCGGAAAATCATCTTTCAAAGATGCCTTATTTAAATCTCTAAAATCAGTGCACATCCTTATCTTATTTTCTCCTTTTGACACAGGCATAATGTTTGAAATCCAATTTGAGCAATCAATAGAACGGATAAATCTAGAATCCAATAGTTTTTCAATTTCACCTTTGACTAACAAAGCAATTCATGGATTCATCTTTCAAATTTTCTGTTTTACCGGTTTCATATTTGGTTTTAAAATAATGTTATGAGTAACAATTTTAGAATCGATACCTGGCATATCAGGATATGTCCAAGCAAAGATATCCTTAAATTCGAGAAAAAGGGAAGTCAAGTGATCACGTTCATCCTAATTCAAACATTTCCCAATTTTTATCATCCTTTCAGAATCATTTTCATCCACTTGAATATCAATAGTCTCACTAATTAACAAATCACTTCTTATCGAAGAATCCATCAACAAAGGAAGAATATCCTGTTCATCAAGTTCTCCTAAATAAGCATATGTTTTTAAGCAATAAGGCTTTCCTTGTTTGTGATGAAATTTAGGTAGATCCTCATAAACCCCTAAAAATTCCATTAAGGCTTCATCCTTAGGAAAAATATCCAAAGAGGATTTTTGATTAAGGTCAATAAGCAATGGGTTAACCAATTTCAACTGTCCACTGCAAATATGATTAACATTAAGAGGAAAAGTTGATGGTTGTCTATAAGGATTAAATCCTAATCCATACGTATGATCATAGACGTCATTATCTAGAGGTACTTGTATACCTTGTTCATATTTACCACATCCTTTCCCATTAAATTCTGGTTTCTTAAGAAAATGATAACCAGGGCCATATCGACCAGTCATATCAGAAGGAGTCCAAGGAGCGGCATATGTCACAATGTCATAACAATCAGGCTTTATAGTATCAAGCATTTCATTAATCGAAGCGGCAACAAAATTACTTTTTAATTCTTCAGACAACAGGGAAGAAGTAAAAACCTTTTTCTCAAATTCATTCTGTTGCTTCATGAATTCTAAATCAAAGACCTTGTATTCTCCAACAAATGTAGGGTTAAAATCCAATGTCCCCCAATCATCCTCAGTCAAGGAAGAAGAAGAAGATGGAACTTCTTGTTGTTGAATTTCAGGTTGTATAATCTCAGATTGTTGTTTCTCCGATTGTTTTTCAATATCTTTATTAAGTTGAATAGGTTTAGAGTTCTTAGCATATTTTGCATTTAAGCAAGGGTTTGGAGCATCATCCGCATGTAATGTATACATTAGATTATTATAGATGAACCTAACCTTGCGATGAAGAGTAGAAGGGACTGCATGCATAATATGTAACCATGGTCTTCCTAAAAGAAGGTTATAGTTGAGAGGTCTAGGCATAACATGAATAGGAGCATTTAGAATAACTGGACCTACTTTAATAGGTAAGGTAATAATACCCAAAGTTCTTTTCACAATATTATCAAATCCACGTATAGGAACATTATCAGGTTGAATAGTAGATAAATCAGCCTTAATTGCTTTGAGCATATCCATGCTACAAACATTAAGTCCAAATCCATTATCAATTAAAGTTCATCGAATGATACTCTGATTAATAGAGACAACAACCATAAGAGCATCATATTGATTCTGCACCTCTAAGGAAGGTAAATCATTATCATAAAACACAATAGGAGGTACAGAAGGCATAGTATGCATACAATCCAAAATAGAATGAATGTTTTCTTGATTAGGAGGTGAAGTAGGAAGAGTAGATAGAGCTTTATGCAATGCCTCATGATATGTCAAGGAGGTTTGAAGTAATTCCCATAAAGATATCTTAGCAGGAGTAGCACGTAATTGGTCAACTAAGTTATACTCCTTAAAGGTAGCTGGATACCTAGGTGCTTGAGGAAGCATAAGTTGAGAAGGAGGTAAAGAAATTGGAACAGTAGGCTGAGGATTATTCCATGTACGATAAGCATGCGAAATGGAATCAGTGTTATCAAATAAATCCAAAGGATCTCTAGGTTTACCCTTAACTGTTATGCGAGGACATCCTTTTACCGTCATCAAAGGTGTAGGATATATCAATTTAGGTTTATCAATGTTACAACTAGTGGGACATGAAGGTAACCATGCACACACCCTATGGTAAAGGTCAATTGGAGAGATTGTGGAGGAGAGTGAAATAGGAATAGGATCCATGGAGGCCATATTCGAACCATTTTCAGTCTCACTACCATGTACCTCATTAGGGAATCTATCTTCTTGTACAATAAAAGACTCATCAAAGTACTCAAAACAAGAATCATACATGTTGAATACAAAGAAAGTACTAAAAGCATGAAAATATTTTTGTATTTTTAAAGGAATTTTGCAATTTTTTTGTATTTTTGAAATATAAATGCAAGAAAGAAATCTAATCTTATAAGCATACAAGATTTAAATCTAACACCATAAAAGAAAGAGTTGTCATAAATGGGTTCACCAAAATGAATATGGTTAAAATGGAAACATAGTAATGTACCTAACATTAAACACATATTCATTTGAAATTGAGATTAGAATTGGAATAGCATAAGTAAATCTGGAAATACTTGAAAATCAATTAGGTCAAGATACATACCTCATCATGAAATTGATTCATAAATACCTATTTTCTGAAGTCTGTGCACACTTTCAGAAAAATCCAAAACTTGTCTTGGACTAGACATGCTGAGACGAAGAAAACCCAGAAATCTTTCTCTAAGATAGCTCAGGTCAGATTTGACCCTCATAAAAGGTCAAACACCACATTCTTTATTTGAAGTCCGATTTGAATTTTGTTCGTAGATCTCGGAAGTTCGGTGAAAAGGGTACTTAGATCTGTCCTCTGATCCTTAAAACAACAACTATAGATATCTGAAAAGGGGAGTTTTGGGGTGGCTATATAGGGTTTTGCCTTAGTCAAACCCCCATTTTGGTGGTCTCCACCTCCATGAATAGTCAATTGAAATAGAATGTGTGTGTGTATGTATTGAAAGTGTAATGCCAAGATCTAATCCTCTAGATCAAAACCCTAGCATGAATATGTATGAAATAACAATGCATAGATTTGAATGAGATAGAAAATCATACCAAGCCCCCAAGGCTAAAGTACTTCTACCAAACTCACAATCCATAATTGCTACTCCATGATTGAATCCTTGAATGCTTGAAAGTTGATAATGGTGGATCAAGGAAGAAAGGATCTCTCTTACTCCACATATGAATTCACAAAGATGCTTGATGTAAAAAATGGCTTGATCTTCTATATCTTCCTCTTGCTAACTTTCACCTTCACTATTCCTCCCTTTCTTGAATTCTCACTTGCACTTGAGAGCTTGCAATTGCTTGAGATGTGATATGAAAACTTGATGTGAAAATGAGAGAGGAAGGCCTCCTTTATAGTGAACTAGGGCACACTCCTCTAGAAGGGCCACCTTGGAGAATTAAATCACAATTAGGTCCTAACCTTTAGAAAATATACTTAGATTAAATGCAATTAAAGGATTTACCATCCTGAAATCTGAAATGGTCGAGCCGAAAGTGGGAAAATAAATCTCCCGAAATCCCGAAGCCCAGAAATTAAGGATCTTAAGAATTTGGAGAAAGGGGTCAAAGTCAAGGTTGACCCTGACCTAGTTAGGGTTGAACTAGACCCTAACCTAGTTAGGGTCAACCTTGACCTTGACCTAGTTAGGTTCTAACTTGATCTTGACCTTGGTCCCACGTTGACTCAGAACCAAGCTAGGAGGTCCCGGGGATTCCCAGAAACCCATAACTGATGCCAGAACAGAACAGAATGTGAATGATAGAAATAAAATCCTATGATTATCATGATGAAGGCTGAGAGGATATATTTCTAAATTCTACCTAGAAAATAGAGCCATGGAAGAGGGAAATTCAGGAGAATCCTTAAGATCCTAACCCTAATTTCACCTAGAATGAAGAACATGAGAGCAAAATGCATCCTAAATGCATGTCTATCATGATAAATATAATAAAAGAGGGTGCTAAACCTACCAAGATGGAAGTGATTCCATTTTAAGATCATACACATAGATGTTTTCATTATGGAAACATATGATCCACATGAAGATCGCATAGGTCAGAGAGCAAGTATGACAGAGCGCATTGCAAATTTGTCTAAGTGTGAGATAGTATTTTTACCAGTGAACCTAGACATAGTTTTTGTTTGCGATGTTGATTGGAGTAAGTTTAGTGCTTGTGCACTTGAACATAGATGCTATGATGTCTATTGAACACCCATCTTAGAGCACAAGTTAGTACGACATGTACAAAAGAAGTTATGATAGTTTTACTGAAGACAGTGTCAAGCCGACATGCCAGAATATGAAGACAAAATGAGTAAAGAGTTAAGGGATTATTTTGTTTATCACAATAACGACTTAACAATATAAATGGATGACATCCTAGATGTTAATCCTTGGATAAAGTTATTGGTATAAATGTAATTGTAATTGTAAAGAAAAGTATGAGTTGACAATTGATGTATGGTGAAGTGATATGATGTGAAATATATGATGCATATGTAATAGCGATAGTGAAAGAGCAATGAAGAGATATTGATGCAAGTAGTATAAGGTTATTGAACTTACCCTATTTTTTTAATCAATGTATATTGTACATTACTTGTTTGGGTAGTGGGCTCATCTAGTAATCACATTTTTTACTACCAACTCCTAACAGGTTTGAGGCTTCTAAAAAGGCCTATAGTCCCTTAATCAAGATTGATACACTATATGCTTGTAATAGACTCCTAACAGGGTCAACATCCTTAACAGGATACTTTTGATTAGTGGATCTTTGTGGGTACCATCCCCATTGAGGTTTTTCCTTGGCCAGGGTTTCCTCGAGAACAAATAATGGGTTATGAGTTCTTTAGTTTTATTGCTATGCATGTTGTTTAGCTTCTTATGTTATGCATGTATAAATATAATCTGTTATATCCATAATTAGGCAAAAGATAAAGTTTTTAGTATACTGATTCACCCCCCCTCTTAGTATTCCCTATTTTTAACAATTGGTATCAGAGCTTAGTTACTCAGAAAAGAATCATTTAAGGAAAGCCTAACAGCTTGAGTAAGATCTCTATGGATATGGATCAACTACAGAAGAATCTTGAAGAAGCTCTTGAACAGATTGAATTTCTTACTATTGAAAAAGATACTTTGAAAAGTATGATGATGCAAAGAACCTCATTGAGAAACTGAAAAACAAATTGGAAGATTTGAGATCTGAAAAGGAATCTGAAGTTCTTATTGAAGATTGTGATGACAATTTAGAAAAAGCAAATCTGAAATCAGAGAATGAAAGTCTAAAGACTGAAAATGAAGGACTAAAATCTAAACTTTGTAAAGTAACATCTGAACTTGAGAAAGTCAATTTGCAGCATGATGAACTTGAGAAATACAATAAGATTGTGAAAGGTGAACTGACTCAATCCAAACAACAACTTGAAAGGCTATATTCAACTAGTGAGAAGATTGATGAACAAATATCTTATCAAAAACCATTCTATGATAAGATTGGTCTTGGATTCAACACTTTTAAAGCAAATGATGAAAGCAAGGAACCAGATCTGAAAATATCTGAAAGCATAGATGAGAAGAAGTCTGATGAGATCAAAAATTTGAAGATACACCTAAAGAAGAAGAATCACCAAAGCAAGAGGAATCACCCAAAGGTATGCAAAGAGAATTCAAAGGTAGATGTTTTGCTTGTAATACTATTGGTCATATGAAGAGAGATTACATAGGTAAGCAATTTAACCTCTTAATGGTTATTGTTATAATTGTCATGGTTTTGGATATAGAGCTATTGAATGTAGGAAACCTAAATTTATTGAGAATAATGATGGTAGTAGAATGTTTAGGAATACTAACAATGTAGATAAGAAATATACTGAAGATATGAATAGAAGAAATGGAGTAATATGTTATAGATGCAACAAGGTTGGACACATTGCTAGAAACTACAAATCACAAATCAATCAACCTGGACCAAGATATGGAAACAATGGAATTGTTTGTTAGATATGCAACAAGATTGGACATACAGCAAGGTTTTGTAGAATGAACAATAGAGTTTTTCATCCTAATCCTAATCCAAGAAATCATGCAAGAAGAAATGAAGATGCAAGTAACAGTCAGAAAGGATGTTGTAGTAATTCAGATAAAGTGAAGTTTATCAAAAGCATAGATCAAGGAGACATATTCAACATTAAAGGTAATTAGGAAGGTGAAGTATTGAAAGGTAAGAATGAATCTTTACCTGACCTATCTCAAAGTACTTAATTTATGAAAATTACAGTAGAATAGGAGCTTAGATTAGTATAGAAGTAGATATATGATGAACTGAGTCTTGTGTAGTTAATGCAAGGTAGATTATGATGTTCTAATGCTATGGTTAAGAGCGCAAAGAAAAATATTATGTTTTGCAAGATCACAAGAAGTTTTAAGTTTTGCAGGTTAGCAGAAACAACTTTTTGGAAAGAAGCGGAAAAAGAATTGAATGCAATGTCAGATCTAAGTGAGATTGAATTAATAAAAGGTCATGATCAGTATTATTTAATCATCAAAGTGAATTCAAGTGTCAAGGAGATCAAAGAGTAGTTATTGGAAGCATTTTGCAAGGATTTGGAGAAGAATTTTGTGCCAAATCTACGCAAGCCCTAAAACTGTGAAATCAAGGTATTTTACTTGACAAATCTTTAAATCAGTAAAGGAATTTGAAGAAATCATGGATGTTTCTTTAATACACAATGTCAAAGATAAGAATAGAGCTAAATTGAAAAGGGAACTAGTAGAACCCTTGGAAGATGACCCTAGGTTTTCTTTATCATTCGTACCAGATGGAGTTTTACACTTAGAGAATGTCAGAAGTTATCTTGGATGCAAACTAGAGACAGTCAGTGATAGTGATTTCACAAATGAATATTAGAAGATTGACAATCAGGATATGACACTGAAACAAGGTTTTGAATATTTGGAACATAATGAAATTGTTAAGTATGGATTACAGTATGAATTTGATGATGAAGAATGCACTAAGATTATCCTGAGTAGAATTCATAATGGAAAGTTTTGGTTAGAAGATAGAGTAATAGATATCACAACATATTTGATTCATGAAGTCACTAGATTATCTAAAACTGGAGCTATTCCTTTAAATGAGAAAAACATGAGGAAAATAGTCATTGACAACACAAACTCATCCTATAATGGTAGAGGAATTGTGATTAGTAAGATCAAACAAGATGATTTGAGATACTTATGCAAGATCCTTACTACTAAGTTTTGTGCAAATTCAAGAGAGGATGACATTGCAGCTAGAATGATACATGTAGCCTATCTAATGTGTGTTGGCAGGGTACAAGTTGATATGTGTGAAATTCTAAGAATTCAATTGTTTGAGAACTTGGAGAAGATTAAGAAAACTAAATATACACAGTTTAGGTTCTCATCCCTAATCACATATATGTTTTTTCATCTATTGAGGAGATTTCCTTATACCATTGGAAATGACTAGAATGATGGACAAAATACAATGGAAAGGATTAACCTAGTATACAAAAAACATGTTATTGATAAAGTAAATGAGAGTGCATTATTGGTAATCAAGACATTTCAGAATATTGTGTCTAGCAGATCAAGGATCCCTAAGTCTCTTGTTGAAAAGTATAATGATGATATATGTTTTATGGTGGATACTGACTTTACCTATATTGAAGTAGTAGAGCCTAGAATAGAGTTCATAGACCCTCTTGGCTATGAGATATCTAAGGTAGAGACTAAAGAGTATGTTAACAGGTTACTTAAGTGTAAGTTGGACACTCAGTGCAATAGGTTTGGAACCTTTGAGGAGAACTTCAACTCCACAAAGACCTTAATTGAAGAGAAGCAGTCTAAGAAAAGAGTTGAGAGAACTATAAAGAAAATCCTAAAAGATACAAGGATGACAAAGCATGAGTTTTTAGTAGCAAAGAAAATAGAAGCAACAATCAGAGAGAGTGGACATAAAGAAGTTTTTTCTATTCCTCCTTTATCATCAATTGCAGTACAACAGGAAGAACCACAAGTGAAGGAAAAAGTGGAAGAAACTAAGAAGGATAAAGAAGCAAAGATGTCTACTAGATCTACTTCCTCCACACCTAGCAAAAGAGTAAAGGAGAGTGCCACTAAACCAAGAAAGAGACATAAAACTTTAGTGCAACCAGTTCCAAGAAAAATTGCAGAAATAAAAGATGATGTCACTACTGGTAAGAAGAAAGCTTGGAAACCAAAAGTTGAAAAGCTTAATGAGAAGATCATTGAGGATGGTGACTTTACAAGAATGAACAAGTACTATGATCTTTATGATTATACAGATAGACTTAATCTAGAGAATGTAGTTGTGAAGCATATGATTTTAGCTAACAAGAAGTTTGATACAATTCAAGGACAGATACCTGATGATTTATATAATAAATTTGTAAATAGGAAGAAGAAAGCATCAGAGGAGGACACAACTATTAGAGAAAAGCTTGTGAGGAAGCTTTGTGAAGTAAGAGATGAAACACATTTTAATCAGATCATGAAATCCTTAAGCACCCATCTAAGAACCAAAAGGAGAACCATTCAGATTATGGGAGGCAGATATGAAGAAATCAATTCTGAGACTGAAAAAGCTATTATCAAGGTTATGATAGAAAATGTTGGAGAACCATCAGTTGCAGCAGAGCAAGCAGGTGAGACAGAACAAGAGGACATTCCCTCTCCTCCAACCATTAATATTGAAGATGAAACCATGAGTGTAGAAGGAACAAAAATCACTTTGGATACTGATGATAATGTATTCAAGAATTTGGAGAACATTGTTGACAATTTGGCCTTTGAAGAACAAGAAACTACAAAAGGAGAAGAGACAATAGAGACAACAGTTGTAGAACCACCAATAATAGAGAAACAAGTACCCATTCCCACCAAAGAAGATATCAGTCTTACTCCTGAGACTAGAAAGAAAAATCAAATTGGATCTATGATTGAGCATTTGGGAAAGGAAGTAGATGATGATGATCAGTTGGAATTGATCACATCCTTGAATAAAATCATTGGCAAGAATAAGAAAGTGAAAAGTCTTGAAGGGTGTCTAAAGGAACTAACTGAGAAGTTACAAAGCACTGTAACTACACAAATTGCAGAAGTAGACCCTATGGAGAAAGCAAAGAAGATAATGAGCACTTTTGATAATGAATTCACAAACTTGTCTGATATTGCAAAAGTGAAAGCACAAGCAACCTATGAGGCTAGAATGCTTTTGAACATCAGTCAGAATATAAGGAATGATATCAACACTCTTGATATTTGTATTAAGGATTTGAGGAAGCATTTGGAAACATGTAAATCTTTGTACATACAGTGTACAAAATCAGAGACCTTGATAGCAGAAGAAGATCATAAGATGAAGTTGAAGGAAGCAGAAATTATGAATGAAACTAACCTTCTTTCTAGCCCCAATGTGAAGGTATGTGATGTTGAGAAGAAAGTTCATAAGCTATATGATGAAATCAGAGTTGTGCAAGATGAGAAAGACAAAAAATTGAAAAGATTCACTCTTTTGAGAGAGCATACTTCTATGAAGTTAAGCATTATTGAAGAGCAATTGGAAGAATGTCTTTCAGCTAAGACATCTTTTTAGAAGTTTAACTTTGAAAACCTCCAAGCATGTGAAATAGCATCTTATGGACTGAGCGCACTACTCAATGTGGTAGATTCCATTAAGAAATCATGGGAGAAGGAGATAGAAGCTATGAAGATAGATTTTGCAGATTGTGTTGCAAGCCTACTAGCTTTGCAATAAATAAATTGAGGTATAATCTTTTTTTGATACAATTTTTGTAATTCTCCCTACCTTTATTTTGTCATTGTTGTCAAAGGGAGAGAGATATATAGCAGAAAATTGATTGTATATGATAAGGATTGATACTCCTAGGGGGAGTACTATATTAGATACAATATTTTTTGAGGAGTTATAAGGATAGTATATATTTTATACTATGGCCACAATTTTGAGATTTTGAGTTGTACACTTAGCCAATTTTCTCATATGTTGCCACCAATGACAAAGGGGGAGATTGTTGGCAATTTGGCTGAGTTGATTACATAGATGTTGTCATTATGGAAACATATGATCCACATGAAGATTGCACAGGTCAGAGAGCAAGTATGACATAGCGCATTGCAAATTTGTCTAAGTGTGAGACAATATTTTTACTAGTGAACCTGGACAGTTTTTGTTTGCGATGTTGATTGGAGTAAGTTCAATGCTTGCACACTTGAACATATACTCTATGATTTCTATTGAACACCCATCTCAGAGTGCAAGTCAATATGACATGTACGGAAGAAGTTATGATAGTTTTACCGAAGACAGTGTCAAGTCGACATGACAAAATATGAAGCCAGAATGAGTAAAGAGTTAAGTGATTATTTTATTCATCAAAATAATGAATTAAAAATATAAAGGGATGAAATCCTAGATGTTAACCCTTGGATAAAGTTATTGGTATAAATGTAATTGTAATTGTAAAGAAAAGTATGAGTTGACAATTGATGTATGATGAAGTGATATGATGCGAAATATATGATGCATATGTAATAACAATAGTGAAAGAGCAGTGAAGAGATATTGATGCAAGCAGTATAAGGTTATGTACCTTAACCTATTTTTGTAATCAATGTATATTGTACATTACTTGTTTGGGTAGTGGGCTTATCTGGTAATCACATTTTGTACTACCAACTCCTAACAAGGTTGAGGCTTCTAACAAGGCCTATAGTCCCTTAATCAGGACTGATACACTATATGCTTGTAATAGACTCCTAATAGGGTCAACATCCTTAACAAGATACTTTTGATTAGTGGATCTTTGTGGGTACCATCCCCACTAGGTTTTCCCTTGGCCAAGGGTTCCTCGAGAACAAATAATGTGTTATGAGTTCTTTAGTTTTATTGCTATGCATGTTGTTTAGCTTCTTATGTTATGCATGTATAAATATAATCTGTTATATCCATAATTGGGAAAAAGATAAAGTTTTTAGAATACTGATTCACCCCCCCCTCTCAGTATTCCCTATTTCTAACAATTATATCTCTATAAATCAAAGTGCATGAAAGTTTTCATTGCAAGTAGTGCATGGGTACAACCTTGGGAGTGTAGATTAGTTGAGAGAAAGTGCAAATTTAAATAGAAAGAGTGTTGTAGCAAAGGATTTACTGAGTATATTTATTATTTGTACAAGGAAGTGAATAAGAGCTTAGAAAAGGGTGCCACTAAATACAATAAATGTGCTCATGTTCATTAGAGATAACAAGAATTTGAATTTGGAAATTTGGTAATGGCACATTTGAGGAAGGACATATTTCCACAAGGAGCCTACAACAACATAAAATGGAAGAAGATTGGCCCATGCAATATTTTGTGGAAGTTTCCTTCAAATGCATATGAGATTGAGATTCTAGCTAGAATTGATATTTCTATGATATTAAATGTTGAAAATTTGTATGAGTTTCATGAGAGTAAATCAAGTGAACAAAAAAGTACACTTTAAGCTTTACTGGATGAACCTAAATGGGAACATTGATTGTTGAAGAAGGAGTTTGAAAGTATTGATTATATTATTAATTCATACATTGCTAAGAAGATAAGGAGGAATGAATATTGGGAATATTTGGTTCATTGGTAGAACCATGCACTAGATGAGGCTTCTGTTAGGATTAACAAGATAGAAAATAAGAGTTACATGCAAATATAACCAATATCAAAAAATAATAAACCACGCAGAAGAGAACACAAGACACAAGGATTAAACGTGGTTCACCCAATCCTTGGGCTATGTCCACCAACAATGAGTTAAAAAATGTTAAGGATTCTATTCCAATAAACATCTTCAGATCATATAATCTTACAAAAGGATCTAGAATTTGGAATTCATAACAAAATGTAGACATTTGATTAATGAGAGGTTGCCTTGGGATATTGGAAATGGGGAGGATGTCCTTTTTTGGGAATATTCATGGGGTGGTTATGTCCCTTTAATAGATCTAGATATTAACAATAATATTATTGAAACCCTAAAAAAACCTCAGGATCCAAGGTTAAAGACTATATCTCCATTAATAACTCCCTAGTGCACGGGTGGTAGTGGAAAAGTTTAGAGAATACCCCCCTTTCAATGGTAGATAAGGAAATCATCCATAACTATCTAAAGTCTAGAAACATATCACCAAAGTTGTGTACTAATAAAGTTATTTGGTGTCGATCTAATGATGGATCTTATAAGGTAAAAGAAATGTATCAAAATATTATCAAAACTCAAAATATTCAAAAGATAGAAATTCCAATCAACTTATACTGGAATAAATTAGTAACTTTGAAAGTTAGAATCTTCATTTGGGCAGCCCTACAGAAATGTATCCTAATGTCTAAATGGTTTAAAAGGATGGGATTTGAAGATCCACCACACTGCTCTTTATGTGAAAAACTTGAAGAAATGGTGGATCATACTTTACTTAATTGTGAGTATGCCCAGTATTGTTGGAATTGGTTAATACAGAAACTTCAATGGTCAAATGTAAAAGAAAATAACCTTTTGGATTTTCTTAAATCTTAGCCATTGCATTTTAGGAACAAGCTCTATTATGGATTGTGGGAAATGGGTCTTTCAACTATTGTCTGGGAGCTTGTTACAAGTAGTAGTTGTTGTTGCACCAAAAGATTGACCTGTTGATGCCCGATACAACCACTAGACTTATAGAAGACACAGGAGGCTATTAAACCATGTCACAAATCTTGAGGGGAGTGCTGACCATTTTTCCAACAATCTCCCCCTCAACGTTACCCAAGGGGATTCAAACCTATGACCAAGCTCTAATACCACTTGTTACAAGTAGTAGTTGTCGTTGCACCAAAAGATCAACCTGTTAATGCCTGATACAACCACTAGACTTATAGAAGACACGGGAGGCTATTAAACCATGTCACAAATCCCGAGGGGAGCGCTAACCATTTTTACAACATAGCTTTGTAAAGAAAGGAATAGGAGAATATTTCAAGATAAAGATATGAATGTTAGATCCCTGACCAATAAAATAAAAGCACCTATTATTGAAACTATGAATAACCGACTTAAAAATAAGAACTTTAAAGAAGGTCTCTTTTCTTCCTGGGATGGAATTATGAGAAGTAATTGGAAAGCATTAAATATTCCTATGATGTTTGGTAAGGGGGCACCCAAAGAAAATTTCTTAGAGATAATTGTAAATAGATTCCACCTAAATTAGGTTGGTATAAGCTTAACTTTGACAGTGCCTCTCATGGTAATCCAGGGAAATCTAGTATTGGATGCATAGTTAGAACTCGCACTAGTGAAATTTTTACTAAACTATCCAAACCAATTAATGATTCAACAAATAATATGGCCGAATGTATTGCAGTCATCGAAGGATTATAGTAATGTAAGGATCTGAGTATCCTTAATCTTTAAATTGAAGGTGATTCACTGATCATTATTAATACCTTAAGAAATAGGAAACAACTTGATTGGAAATTAAACTCTCATTTAAATAGGGCCTTTTTTCTTATTGAACAATTTCAAAACACTAATATCAAGCATATTTATAGAGAAGGAAATAGGGAGGTTGACTCATTGGCCAACAATGGTACAGATGGAGATTTCATCAAAGAAATTGTATTAGAGAAAATATCAAATTAATAGAACCTTCCTAGAAATACATTAGGAGTAAATTTAAACGAATATTCTCCCACATATGTAGCTTATCTCAAAGTTTGATAATATGTAGCCTCTTTAGTTAAAATAATCTTCAGACAGTCTCCCTAAATTACACT
Organism: Chamaecyparis obtusa; assembly: GCA_027943335.1. Taxonomy (NCBI): domain Eukaryota; kingdom Viridiplantae; phylum Streptophyta; class Pinopsida; order Cupressales; family Cupressaceae; genus Chamaecyparis; species Chamaecyparis obtusa. The sequence goes on along the minus strand of BSBK01007776.1, from coordinate 326,920 downwards.
TCCAAATTGATTAAATTACAAAATACCCCTTTTAGGAAACATAAAAAGGTAATTAAAAAGTATCACCTTGCAAACATAAAAAGCATAGACTCCCTAATAATTATCTTATATTATTCATTTATTCTCATGATAAAAAAAATCATGTAATGTAAGGGAGATGTGTCATTTTACCATCTTTCAAGGTGTCATTATTATTTGGTTTTTAGCACAAAGAATATGAAAAATGATAGTTCTCCATTTAAAAGGATATTGAATAGAATGTAATAATGATACAATTAGAATTAATGAAAAGAGTGATGAAGCGTGAATAAAATTTAGAGTAGATTGTGTAAGACAGATAAGTAATGGCTTATTATTGCAGGTTACAGATTGTCATTATGAGTAATTGACTCCAAAATTTTGTAGATTGTTTAAATATTGTAGAGGCATTAGTAGTCCTTTCCTATAGTAGTGATTTTTGAATTGATCGTAAATATGGATACCCCAACTAGGATGAAAGTAGGCAAGAGGGGAATGCCATTTTGGGGGGAAATTAGAGAGATAAGATTAGGAAAGATGATGAAAGTTAAACATGAGATTATCTTTAGGGTTGTAATGAAGATTGTAGGTAAGGAATTCTCAGTGTAGGAGATTCATGGGTAAGTGCACCAAGATGTGCAAAAAAGTGGCCACCTCCTTGAAAAAAATAAAATTTTTCATAACTTGCTCGGGTTATTCAAAATTTTAAAAACTAGGCTTGGCAAAGCCGAGCCTTTGCCAAGCCACAAAAAATTAAAAAAAAAATTATGTTCTTCAAAACACATACACATTTTGACTGTCATAGACATTTTTAAATAACCCACGTTTTGATTGATTTTCTTCATGCCAAAACTGAGTTTGGAGGAAGAGAAAATGCCAAAAGCTGAGCGGGTTCTTATTATAATTAAATTTTATTGCCATGTTGTTCATTTTGCAACCATGCCACACTGTTGAATAGGTAAGAATTTGTTTTGTTAAAAAAATTTTGTTTCAATTTTGATTGAGTAGGGTTTGTCAAATTTATTTAAGAGAGAGAGAGAGAGAGAGAGAGAGGGGGGATAGGAAGACAGAGAGAGAAGAGGATAGGGAGATGGGGAGGGAGAGAGAGAGGGGATAGGGAGAGAGTGAGGGAGATAGGGAGAATAGGAGAGGGAGAGGGAGGGAGATATGGAGAATAGGAGAGGGAGAGAGAGGGAGAGAAAGAGAGAATGGTATAGGAAAGGAGAGAGAGAGAGAGAGAGATTTAAATGTATATAAAACTATAGATATGCATATATACAAATATAGACATATATTATATACATAAATCTATACATAAATTTAGTGTATTCTTAATTTAGTACCATGTGTTTTGATGCATTCATAACTCATATGTATTCTATAAAACATAAATTGCATATCTTTACATCTCAAAAACACGTATAGGTTTTGAAAATTTTGAAATGTACTTTTTGCCTTTCAAAACCTGAGCGGGTTATGATGGACACAAAAACCCGTACGCATTTTAGGCTTGGAAAAAGGGTTAGTAAACGAGCCTAAGGCTTGAAAGCCCATTTTCCCTCCATTTTAGTCCCTTTACACATTTTTTCATCTTCCAACATAAATTATCAATTTCATCCTCATCAGGTTTACAAATGATCAAGCGGGTATCTCTAAAATTAGCACCATAATCTTACACATCTTCTCATCTTTCTAACCATATAATTTTTTCAATTTTCAGGCAACATTAACATGCTGAAATTTAATTTTCTTTACTAGTGTCTTGACAGGCCTCACAGACATATGTCTACTATTTTTTTAATAACTTTTGATCTACTTAAACAATTGAAAAAAAAATTACATATTACTATTCTACACTTGAATCTATACACTTTTAAATTATTTTGATGCAAATTATGCCCAACGCACAAACATGTACCAAATTTTTAGGATGTGGCCACTTCAAAAAATCATAAAAAAAGTACTCAATAGAAAATTATGAAAAAATACACAACTTATAGATGTTAGTCTTACTTACCATCCTACCAAATGGTTTTTCAAAATACTAAATCTAACTATATCTTTTGTTGAGTGCACAGAAACAACTATGTTATATTATTTTGAAAAAAAATCAGGAATATTTTTTCATGTGCAGAGGGTTTGACCCTCTTAATATTATCAGTTTAATAAGAAAATTAGTAGTTTAGAAACTAGATTAAGAGTACTACAATTCTTATTCTTTACACATTTTCTAATTTTGAGTGCAAGACCCTCCAATTTCTCTTTGAAGTTTAGGTTTACCCGATTTCATAAAAAAAGTGGCCACTTATACCCCCCTTTTTGCTCACCATCTTGGTTATGGATTTTAAGTATCGAGTTTATGGATTTTTCTAAATATGGTTTCCAGGTTAGATATTATTTTGGCTTAGTTAACTCTTAATTTATTTCCCTTTACTAAGAGATAGTTTCAAAATAAGCAAAATCTCTTTCCATAAATTGTCATTAAAAATATGGTAGGGTTAGACTTTAGAAGAATGATTTTTCTTTATTCATAAAAATTAGTTTATTTCTATAACAGTATGGATCCTTTAAGGAAATGAAACATTTCAAATTCTCCTAATTGTAAGGATTCATTGCTTTTAGATCTTTAAATATCTTACTCCTTCTCCTTCTATGCTTAGACTTCTCTCCCTTCCCACAGTGTGGATACCCCCATAAAGCTTCATGGCCCAAAGAATAAGGTAGCCTTTGATGAAGCCATTAAAGGAGAAAGACTTAACAATATTATGCTTTCTTCCCATTTCTTGGTAGTTAGAGTTGTTTTCAGGATTCTTGGTAAGGAATACATTTCCAACATAGATAGATATAGAGCTAATTCAGATATCCCAACTATGTTCATTGCCTCTGAAATACAAGTAGATCCAGATAAACAGGTCATAGTATGGATTTGTAGGCGTATCTTCTAGGAAATTTACATTTAGTGATTAATAATATTAGGGGTGATCTAACCATTTCAAAACCAAGATTTTCTAATTCCCCACTAATTGGTGGTAGACCTGTTCCCTCCCTCCCTATCCTTATTACAGAGGATTTGGACACCTTTAAAAACATATGCCCTTCCATGAGATGTAACCTAAACTTTTGCTTTCACTTCCTACATATTTGAAGGCCACAAGAGGATGATTGGTTTGACATTTTCATTCAAGATGATGGGGTTGGTAATTGAGGTTGGGAAGCAGAAGAGAATTATGATTCAGATAGCTCTAAGACAATGGAAGATATCGAGGAAGCTCATATGTGAAATTGATATTCTCCCTTGGATTCCATGCTTATTTTCTCATATTTTATTTTGTATCTTACAATAGATTTCTTTTCTATTAATTTTGCACCCGTGTCAAATTTCAATAGAATTGATTGAATTCTGTTATGGTATATCTTTGTAAGAATTTTTGTTATAAAGTATTTCTAAGTTTCTCAATATTTTTAAGATTCTTGTATATCTTTGAATACAAAGGGTTGTTTCAGAATTATTTATAAAATAATACATGGCTTAATCCCAAGTTAGGTTTGCAGCTTCAATCACCAAGGACAATTACCGTGTTTTAAAGATATTGAAAATTAATATTGTATATGGGTTTCTTTAGCCTTGGTTATATATGGTTTTTAACTATTTATTAGAAATATTTGGTTATAGATTTGATCTATTGATGGTTTGTATCCATTTATATGTATGTATGTATGTATAGTTACATTTATTTATCCATATTAGATAAAGACGATTTAGACTCACTTTGGGAATGGCCACCCGATTTGTAGAAAACTCAATTTTCTTCTCTTTATGTTTAATAGAACTCCGTTATGATGAAATTAGTTTGATATAATCCTAATAGAGGAAGAGGTATGTGATTCAGGTTGGGAGATTAAGGATGACCCTGACTGTATTGAATAAAGTGATCCCACACCTAAACAGATTGAGGATTGACCTATAAAAGAAAAGGTTGTAAGAATATTGGGTTGTTGATAATATTTGATGAAATGATAAATTTTTTTTCAATATGAAACTGATTAAAGTGGTTTATGTCCTTTCTATAGGAGTAGTTCTAAAATGATTATAAATTTTATAATTTTTTTTCTATATTTATAAATAACATATCTTGTCCTATAATGGAATATGTATTCATCCTTTGAGCATTAAAGTAAGGTCACCTTTTATAATGCTTTGGGATAAGGTAGTATATATAAATAAATTTTCCTTATAAAAGGATAATGATCTTTCATGAAAATGGCAAGTATAATGCTTGCAATATCCCTTAAATGTCTCAAATTGGCACTCATCCACCTTTAAGTTATCTATTGTAGTCTTGATAATCTCTTAATCAAGTATTTTCATATTAAGAGATCACAAGGCTCTAATAGCTTAAGGAAAGGTGGATCGACATTCTGTTAATTCTTAATAATAATGACCATTAGTACAGATTTCAAAGATTTTGGTTTGCAAAAATGGTATTAAAATATGAAATCTATTTATGGTTAACAAATGACTTTTGGTTTCTTTTATCATTAAAATTAATCCAGTGATCTTAGTCATGAAGGATAAGTTATGCAGGTATAAGGCAAGTTGTTGGAAGATAAAAAAAAACATAATCGGACCTTCTAAGAGGAAAAGGGAGGAATTTCAACACCTAAATTACAAAGGTTATGTAACAATGACGTTTTTATAATTATATGAAACAACAATGTAAATGAGGGAATGCCCTCATAAATATTATGTAACTCTTTATTCTGGACATATGTCCTGGGAAAGACTGGAGGTTTTCTTCTCCATTCTTTCCTACCAGTGCTCGCAATGAATGAAGAAACAAAATGTAATAAATCTTATGCATCAATAAAGTTATTGGCTATGGACTTTTACTAAAAAAAACTTAAATAGATTTATCAATGATTGTGGTATTTAGCTAGCTAAATATTCATGTTTTACATTTAATTTATACATGTTCACATTTTTGTGAGCATGGATGTTTTCCCACACATATATATTGTGATTTAATTTACACTATATCTTATGGATGTATCTGAGAGAGAGAGAGAGAGAGAGAGAGAGAGAGAGAGAGAGAGAGAGAGAGAGAGAGAGAGAGAGAGAGAGAGAGAGCACCTGGTAACATGTGCAAAAAACCAATCTTTTTCAAAATCATTAACACCTATTATGTACTCTAAGTCTTTATCTGGATATACTTCTGCATATCTCTCCCATAGTCCATATTGTCTAAACCTGTTCCACAATATTAAATTCATTTCAATACAATATCTTATTTATATTCTTATCAGATTTCTAAATAATTTGAAATCAATATCATCATATTTTTATAATGTGTTGAATAATAGTAATATTAAATGAAGACAAAATAAATTTTAAAATATCGTTAAGGATAAATATAAAAAGCAACATCAATAGAAAACACATCTAGGTAGTAAAAGAATAAACTGGTTTTAAAAAAAAACTAGATCAAACAAAGTAAAAGAAAAATTTAACTATTCCATCCATCTCCCATTTATTATAAGTGATGGAGTATCATTCGATTTATCATTTTTATCTATTAATCTTTATATATGATTTTTATAATAATCTTTACTTTTAAGAATAGTTAGCCAATATTTTAAAATATTGTAAATGATTTTAAATTTCATTTTCTTTCTTCCTTTAAATATTATATTGTAATGGTACATTATGAAACAATTGTTTAATTATATCTATTTCTCTTTTCATGTTGATGACAACCATCTATATCATGTAACAATCACTCTTTTTATCTTGTTCCTAGAGTGATCTAATTAGCATCTTTCAAAAATAAATACTATATTAAACTATTTTTAATTTTTAATTGCTCATGTTATAAACTTAGTTGATGATAGTTATTCTAACAATTTTTTTAATAAAAAAATAATATATAAAATAATAAGACATTTTTATTGTCATATGTCTACTAAAATATTTTATATATATTTATATATCATACATGTAATACTAATCATTAATATTATCTTTCTTAATTAAATAGCTTGAAGTGATAAATTTAAATTATTATAATAATCTTTGATGATTAATTTTTTTATCACTTATCTACATGCAATTGAAACTCAAGCTTATTCCACTTACAAGACATTAACATTTAATTAAAGAAAATCTTTATGTATGAATATTTATTTGATATTTTTTGCAGACATAAAATTTTTGGGCTTTTCCTTTCTAGAGTCGTCTCTTGCTCCATCTTTGTATGTTCTTGTTGTTGAAAGATTTGGGTATTTGTTGACAAACTTTATCTCCCCTCGATGGGTTAAAGGAATTTCCCTTCTTGAGTCACCTAATAAGTTGGTTAATAGCCATTTTGCATAGGTTATGGAGGACATTAATATTATGGAAGAGGTTGCCTTTATTTGAAGATTTACAAGGACCAAACCTATGTGTGAAACCATTAAAAAATGGATATCAGAGCAATGGAAGACTGAAGTTATCATCAAGTTATTGCCAAAAAACCTCTTTATAATAATATTTGTGAAGAAAGAGATCAGAAATAGGGTCCTTAATGGAGGAATTTGGCACTTAGATGGAAATCCTCTTTACATTCAACCATGGAAAATAAAATTTGATCCTATTAACCTTCAGCCATATGAGAGACCAGTCTAGATTAGACTTTATAAACTTCCTATTGAATACCGGGCTAGTTCTTTCTTGGAGAAGATTGGAAGCACCCTAGGAAATCTGTTGGATTTTGATATTGAAATTATTGAGGGTAAGTTTGGAAAATATGCCAGGATGCAACTAATTATAGTTAAACCTATCCTTAAACAAATCAACCTAACTTTAAATAGGGTTTTTCGGTCGCAGGAAATCAAGACAATACACATTTAATATTTTAGGTAGAAATACTTAAATTTAGACATACACATACCGTTAAATACTTATATTTTAGGTAGAAATACTTAAATTTAGACATACACAAACTATTTTAGGTAGAAATACTTAAATTTAGTTGTGCTGATAAATTCTCCTAAAGTTAGAAAAATTTAAATTCTTTTAGGTTTCTCTTTACTTTATTTTCTCTACTAGCACTTTGTAAGTCTTCTTGTCTTTCTTGATCTTACTATATTGTTTGAATTGGCCTACTAATATTCCCCTTATGTTTTTGCATCCACTTCCCTACTTGTGTTTTAAGACTATTTCAATTTATTCTAGATTTTTCCTTTATTAAAAGTGTATAATACAAGTATTATTAGCCTTAGTGATGCCTCTTCTATCAAAATTAAATGTTTGAACCTTTGACTATTCAAAAACATATATAGGAAGATCCACAAAGGGGATGCTTGCTCTGTGCTCTGCTAGTGTTTTTGCTTTGCGTCAATTTTTTGCATCCTTTGTCCTTCCTTCACTCCGCAGTTATTGCGGTAAATAGTTTAGTATTTATGGCTCCGACCACTTCTCACTAAGAAGTTGATGCTAGTGTTGGTGTGGTTTTGGATAGCAATGACACTACCAAGAAAACGCCCTCACAAATTTGTTTCCAAAGTGTTTCATGAAGTATGTCTCAGCCTAATATTGTTCTACCCATTCATGAGTTTAATGACTCTTGTACTTGGCTTGAAATGCATACCCTTATTGGCTATTTTCTGAGACACAAACCTCGTGAACATGTTATCAGGAACTGGGTTGTGAAATCTTGGGCCCCTCATGGAATCCACCTAGATGGCATCCAGAGCCTCACCAAAGGTTTCTTTTTGTTTCACTTTTCCAATCCTTCCCATGTGGATGCCATTTTTGCTAAGGGTCCCTAGAACCTTAAGGTCTTGCTTTTAATTTTCCAACACTGGTCTTGAGACTTCTCTATCTCTAATGAAAAGAAGTTGAAAGTCCCTATATGGGTTGAGTTTCCTGGTCTTCCCCTACCTTGTTGGCCATTCATGTAGACCATAGCGCAAAAGCTAGGTAGGGTTATATGTAGCGAGCATGACCATTTTCTTAATCCTCGGCCTCAAACGTGGTTCTATGTTGAGGTCAACCTTTCTAGGGACCTCAAAGAGTCTATTGAGATTTAGGTTGGTGAGACCACCTTCACCCAAAAGGTGCTCTACCTCAACCTTCCCAACACATGCTATTGTTGTCAATCTACAGAGCACAAGATTAAGGACTTCCCTTTAGCAGTGCCTAGTACCAAGTCTCCTCCCAAGGACTCTAGCTCTCAGTCAGTTGAGGCTAGAAAAAAAGAGGAGGTTAAGAAAGATGATTGGATTATAGCCAGCCACTACAAGCAGCCAGCCAAGAAGCCTGCTTCAGCTTCTACATCCCATCCGCCACCTCTGGCTAGTGAGGTTTCTTCAAAAACTCCAGCTATTGAGGTTTCAAACCCTGCTTCATAGGGGAAAGGAGTTATTGACTCCCATACTACCATTCCTTTAGCCCGTGTGTCTCAGGCAGCTTCAAAGATTGCCTCTTCTGTTCCCTTTTGCCATTCTCACAGCCCTCTTGGGCATGTTGAGAATGGGTTTGAAGGCTTGCAGGAAAAATGACGTAATATATCCATGGAGTTTTCTAGGTCCACTTTTTCCCTAGGTTATTTAACTAATAGTTTTGCTTCCCTTAGGGAAGGTGATGGAATGGAAGACACTATTTCTCCATGAAGTACATCTCATGGAATGTTTGTGGGTTGATAGACCTATATAGAAAATTCTCTGTCAGGGATTTGCGTCATCATATTAGTCATCTAGATGTCTTATGCCTCCAGAAAGTTAAGATTTTTGGTTTTATGCTTGATGTTGGTTGTAAAGTTATTTGGCCTAAAAACCTTGCTCTTTGTTCTTAGCATGAGGCTGGTCAAGGTGGAGTTTCTACTCTCCTTTCCCCTTGTTGGCATTCTTTTTTGGTTAATCATGGTTCATATCCCATGCAAAGAGTTGTTTGGGCCACTTTCATTATTAAGAATCGTTCTTTTGGCATAGTTAATGTTTATGCTCCCAATGATGCTGTTGAGAGATCTCACCTTTGGAATTGGCTTGCAGATTCTCTACCACTTGCTACTTGGTTTATTTTTGGTGATTTTAATATGGTTGAAATGGCATTTGACAAGGATGGCCTTTTTCCCTTTTGATGGATAGTTGGAGAAAGAGAAGCCTAGTACTACATGTGTAATAAATTAGGGCTGTTTGATCCCAATGTTGGCCGCATGCCATTCTGATGGGGTTTGGCACACTTGCTCTAATTTAAGAGCCTCATCTGACATAATTAATAAAAGGCTTGATCATGCTATGATCTCGGCACAATCTTTCTTCTCTTTTTTTGAAAAGTAAGCTTTACAAGTTACTCCTCTTGTTGATGTAACCTTGTTAGATCATTTTCCCATTTAATTTAATATTGTATGGCAGAAAGCTAAGGCTCGACCTCCCACCATGAAATTATTCTTTTTAATACTTCTATTCTTCACCACCCTTCCATTGTGGCCCACATTCATCAGGTTTGGAACCTTGAGCCTAGGCCTTCTCAGTCGCAAGGCTAGATTCAATGGTGGAATGATGCCATCAGGCGTACAACACATTTTTTGCACATTTATGGTAGACAACTGGCCAAGTGTCATCGTAGATCAAATGATGTCAACACTAAAGCCTTACGTGTTGCCACTAAGGCCTTAACCCAAGATTCTTTCAATCAGGACCTGCAACTTAACCTTGCCAAGTTATGTCATTAGAAATAAGTTGCTGACAACTATGCTACTAGAGGGGCCCAAATCAAATCTCATCTCCACTAGTTAAAATTTGGAGACCACACTTCTAAAGAATTTTTTTCTGCTCTCCATCCTTGTCATACCAGTGCAGGCATAACTAGAATCAGAGGCCACAACCTCCTCATGGATCTTCCTGATGTTTTACAAGCCTTTGTTCGCCATTATGAACAAGTTTTTGCTACTCAAGGATATTCTCCTACCAGTGAGAAAGCTCTTGGTGATTGCACCATGGTTGTTCCCCAGTGTGTCTCCCTTGCTCAACATGTCTTTTGTGATCAACTACTTTTCTTGCAGGATCTTCGTGAAGCAGTGGTTATTGTGGCTGATGATAAAACCCCAGGATGCGATGGCTTCCCTTGTGAGTTTTACAAAGCCCTCTGGGATGCCATTGGTCCTGATCTTCACCCAGTCTATCTTGAAGCTTTTCATTCCCATTCTCTTGGGGGTATCATTAACTAGGGAAATATCAAGTTCATTCCCAAGTCTGGGGATCTAGAGGATATTTGCAACTGGTGGCCTATTACCTTGCTCAATGTCTCCTACAAGATCATTGCCAAGGCACTAGCTCTCAAACTCTGACACTTGCTTCTACAGATTGTTAGGCCTGAGCGAACTAGATTTATTAAGTCAAGATTTATTCTTGACAATATCATTGTGGTTTGGGAAGGTATGGAATGGCATTATAAGTCTCACCAAAAAACCCTCTTTCTTAAAATTGATTTTGCTAAAGCTTATGATCGCATTGAATGGCCTTTTATTTTTTCTATGCTTCACGCTCTGGGTTTTGGGCCTAGATTTATTCAATCTATGTAGATGCTCTTTAATGATGCCTTTTCCTGCATTACCATCAATGGCTGATAGTCTTCTACTTTTGGGCTCTTTTGATCCATATGACAAGGTTTCCCTCTGGCCCCTACCTTATATGTTCTGGCGGCTGAGGGTTTTGGTTACTTGCTTGCTCATTCCATCTCTATGGGTCATGTTCGGGGAATTTCCTTACCAGATTCATCTCAACAGCTAGTCAATGGCCATTTTGCTAATGATTCCTTCCTCACTCTGGAAGAGGATGAAGAGAATATTACGATAGCCTTGCAGTGTTTAGACACCTTTTGTCTAGCCTCTAGTTTGACCATCCAATGGCATAAAACCCTCTGCTATAGACATTCAGCTCTTCCAGAGCCTCCTTAGTTTTCTCAATTTGGTTGGTCTAGGATTTAGCATGGGGAAATTTTCCTCTTTCTTGGCATTCCCTTTTCTTTTCAAGCCCACCCTATGGATCTATGGAATGTAGTTCTTGCCAAAATTGAAAAAAAGCTTACCTATTGGATCACTAAGCCGCTCTCTCTTGTAGGGAAGTTTCATATTTGCTCCAAGATCCTAGCAGCCATGCATGTGTATTATTCCTCTTACTAGGCTCCTTCAAAAGCCTCCTACAAGAAGCTCAAGAAATTATTGTGTGATTTCCTTTGGGCCTCTGGTATTGACCACCATGGCTTCCACAGAGTTGCCTAGGATTTCTATTGCTTTCCCAAAGTCTCATGTGGGCTTGGTTTACTCGATACCTAGAAACAAGGGCACACCCTTTGTGCCAAATGGGTTGTGCGGTGTCTCACAGGCAATGAGGCCTAGAAAATTTTTCTTTGACATTGCATTTCCTCAGGATATTCTCTTCACAAACCTACTTGGAATGGGATTAGATTTCAAACCCTTATGGTTATGAAGGAACCTGTTCAAATCCATGGCACTTTTTTCACTAAAAATAAATGGAGAGCATGGGAGTCTGTCAAGCCTTGGCTCCGTTGGGCTGGGAATGGTTTTTGAGATGGTCTTTCTCTCAACCAAAAGAACATTGGTGGTCCCATTTATTTTCTCAATAAGGGATTCCTCTTGTCAGAATATAGGGGGTTAGTGGTCTTTGTTTTCAAAAACATGACATTCAAACCCCGAAAGATCTTTTCTCTAGAGCCACTATGAATCTTCATTCTTGGGATGATCTTTGGGTTCAGTTTTGGCTCATCCACCTAGATCGTCAGACTTATGACTTGCTGGTTTAGGCCATTCCACCTCATCTCCTGCACAAGTTGGGAATTCAATCAGTAAGACCTTGGTGGAATGATTGGAAATGGTACCCTACTACACCCTTCACCAATTAAAAACCCAAGCTTGGGTATTCTTGGCTTGTTCCTCATTTGCCCATGATTGATTCTCTCAACCAACGATGGCATCTTTCCTCTTCCTAGAAGAGTTGGAGCTAGCAATTTTGCACTATTTGGGCTTTTGTCACTGAGCCTAAGATTGCTCATTTTGCCTGGTGTTTTCTTTACTAGGGCTTACCTTTGGGAGCTAGGCTCCGACATTTGGGTGTTCCTGATCCTAAATGCCCTTTTTGTGGTCATTCTAAGACACTCATGCACATTTTTTGGTTTTTTCATAGTGCCTAGAATTATTGGGTCTAGATTCATGACCTTTTTGCTCCCTTTAGGCCTTAACCTTTTTCTTGGCATATGACGCTTCTTGGTGATCCCCCTAGAATGCCTTCCCAATACACCCAGATTTGGCATGCATTTAGGATTGAGATTTTGTTTAGTTTATGGAAAGAACAAAATGTTGCTCTCTTTTCTCATAGTTCTCTGGACATTCATATCTCTCTTTATGCTAAGGCATGTATTTGTAACAATGTCATGATGTAGATTCAGGTGCAAGCAAACAAGGTGGCCTTAGAGGTCACCCATTTACAAGAGCTACTCTAGCACTGGGGTAATGCCCCTTGTACTATTTCTTAGGTGCCTCTAGACTCTCTCTTAGCTAATCATACACCGCTCAGGGGCCACCATCATAGCCATAGTTCCTCTTCTAGATACTCTAGGAGTCCACGCCAATAGCATCACCGCTCTGCCTCTCCTCCTCCTTGGAGGGATGCGGGTGCTAGCTGGCCTCCCTTGCTTATTTCTACTATTGTTGCTATTGCTCGGCCCTCAACCAATGTTCCTACCACTTCAGACAAAGTCCCTCACCTAGTGCTTGCTATCTCGCCCAGGCGGGAAGAGGGAGAACTAGAGAAAGAAGATCCAGAAGATGGCTAGTCGGTTCCTGAGCAGACCCCTAGGCCCAATGTTTGGGGCAATCCTAATGATAGAGATCCTCCTCCCTCTTCTGCTACTGCCCTTGCAGCTTGAGGGTTTCTCTTTTTATATGTTTTTTTTTATGAATAGTTGTATGTTTCCAGCCTAGTTGTCAAGTGACTTGTGCGAGGTAAATTTTTCCCGAACCCCTTTTTTGTGAATATTGTACTTTTATATTATTAATAGAAAATGCCTCTACTCATTAAAAAAAACACTATATAAGAAATGGAAAAAGAAACCATGCTAAAAAGGAATACAACAAAGGGAAAAACTATATTGGCATGGAGAAAAAAGGTGCTCAATTTTGAAATTCTCCCTATGGATCTAAAGGCTATCAATGTAATGTACAATGCCCTATCACACTTGGAAACTCAAAGAAAATCAGAAGTTGACTCAAATTAGTTTGGGATGAAAAATAGGTATCTTCATCCTCTTACATCATGGTTCCCAAGGTTGCGATGGATAACGCTTCCTCACATGAATCTCTGAGAAGTCCCCTAATTCTAAAGGAAGAATCACCTCCCTTGGCAAGTGTTATTAATCAAGATGGTATGTGAAGGGATAACTTTCCCCTGTTGGGTGTGGCCTCATCGGGAGGTAGAAGCATGCATCCTTCATTGATTGATTGATCATACTTTACCTTAATTGTTGGGATTGTCTATACTTTGTATCAATGGTGGTTGGGGCTCATTTATCTTTGTCTCCTTACAGATTGATCAAACCTTGAAAGAACAATAGATATGAATTCTATTGCAAATTTAATTACTGATGAGATCTATTGGTGGTGTTATCCCAAAATAAAAAATCCTATGGGTCTAGGAGCATGGAAAAGCATCCTCTTTTCTTCTTGCATGCATGGATTGATATTTTCAATTGCGCTTATGATTCAGAGGTTTCTTCTATTTGGAAGAATGGCCAATGGGCCCTCATGTCATACACATACCGTTATAGACTTAGATTTTCTAGTTTTAGGTCACTCCTATGGAGTGTGCCTTTTTCAATTTGATCTATTCTATAGGTTGTCACTTGTCTTCTGGATGTTTGTGAGCATTGGCAAGAGGTTTTCTTTACCTAGTTCTTTCATTTTACTATTCTTTTGAACCAACTCTATAATTTTATATTTTATATTTTAATATAATTATTTGGCTTTGGTATTTTACCAATAAATAAATAAATAGTATACAAGAGAGGTTTCCAAGATATTAATGCTTAAACTTCCTTTATGTCAATGAGAATATTATATTCATTGTTATGAATCATATCACATGACATTTTTACATTGGTTTTAAGCCCATTTTTATCCCTTGTTCTATAAAAGGGAATTCCAAGATATTGTACAAGGATTTTGAGTTTTTTTTTGGGTAGATATTTTTGTAAAAGAGTCAATTATTGTCTAAAAGGAAGTTATAGTCTATGAATTTCAATATCTATATATCATTTTTGTTTTCATAATATAGTAAAGGAATATAATTTTTTGTTACAATTGTCTCCAAAATGTATACTTAGTATCTCTTAAAAAAAATGATCAAGCACCTTTTATTTCATCTTTACAATTTTCTTGTTGTATATGTTTTGTTTTTTACTTTTCAAGGAAAGGATAAAATTCTTTAAGCATTTAACATAAAGTATCATGTTGTGCATTGAGGATCTAGAAAGAGAGTCATCACAAATTCATTAAAAAAAGGAGTGTTAATGTATTGCATGATGTTAGAACTCACTAACTAGAATTTAACTTGCTTGAAAGTTACATTTTCATATTGTATATTGGCTACGTAGCCCTAAGAAGGCATTAGTCCAAAAGTTTTCCTATCTATTGTTTATAATTATGCTTAAAATGACAAATCATTTTATTTTTTCATGTTTTCTTTAAATTATATTTTCTTAGAGATAGTAAGTAATCTCCTCTAAAAATTAAGACAAATTCTAAGTATTTTATGTACTTTCTTGGTGCATTAATATGAGAATATTTCTATTATACAATACCCTACTTGTTCATAGGAGAAATTAACAAGTATGTTAGAAAGGCTACACCAATAGGTCTTGTAGAGCCTAAAGTGTAAAGGAAGTTAATTTTGTATTTACTTAATGTTCCTTGGCTATTGACCTGAAATATTAAATAATAGGACATCACTCAACCTTTATAATATTTAGGGAATTAGTTGGATTTAAAAGACCACTAGCACCTATGTCCTATTTTATCACTTGAAAAAATAAGATCCTCCTTTTTATTGCTTTATTTTCTTCTTCTTCTTCTTATGTTATCATATTTATTGGGTTCTATTTATAGGTTTCCTTCATCTTTCTATATTTGTCAGTATTTGGAAAAATGCTTTTCATAATATAGGAAGTGTTATCTTTGATCCTTGGTTATTTATTTTTTGATTGGTTATTAGTGTTCGACATTGTGAGTTTTAGAATCCTAGAAGATTCATCACCAATTCTTGAGGTTTTATTTATCTCTTACACTAGTTTGTTTAACCCAAAAAATAAATCACTACAACCCCATGTATGAACCCCACTATATGGAGTGTTAAGTTTTATTGATTTTCAAACTTAACATCTCTAGATGATGCATTTAAGATTGAGAATCAATAGTGTACTAATGAGAATATTTGGAATGTCTTTAAAAAACAAATCGAATTAATCTTCCTATTTTTAAAATTCCCTCAAACTTTGACTCTTAGGATTTGATTACAAAACTCTCACTCAGTATCCTCAATAAACAAGATGATACATCAACTCAAGAATTCCTACGTTCCTTTACAAAATCATTCATAAATAATCAGGTCAATGAACCTATGAAACTTCAACACATGATATTTATTATTAATTTAATTTAAACCAATATATAAAAGAAAAAAAAAGGACCCTCAATATGTGGTCCCCAAAGTGTACTTTGTAATGTACTAAATTTTCTAACTTTGTCAAACTTTAGCCCTTAGCTTTCAAAATTAAAAGTTTAAAGGTTTTTAAAATGAAAGAAATGAATTTCATCCTTGATGTCTAATCCCCAAAGAAATTATTTCCAAAACCTATTGATCATTAGCAATCATACTTACCAATTATAACTTTCATTGTGTATAGAATGAATGGTATCACTAATCCCCATCCCAATTAAAGAATTTCCTAAAATCTAAAACCATAAAAAAAAAGCCTCAATATTTTAGTTGTTCATGTTACATTCAAATATTTGAACCCCTAAAACTATTTTCACTCCAATTTACCCGTCAGGCGTTAATCCTCATTGGTTTACCTTTGCACTTACAAATTATTCAAAAGAAAATGTTGAAGAGAGGATTTCTTCATATCCTAGACCACTAATATATCCTTCAAATTTTTAAGTGACCTTTGGGTCTCAAAGTTTGGGGTTATAGAGGGAGCTAGAAAAGGCCAATATTTAACCTTGATCCCCAACCTAGAGATTGAAATAAAATTGACTTTTCTTTTAATTCTAGCAATGATGCATACATTAATGGTTTGATATTATTTCTACCATTTATCATAAGTGTATTCTTAATAAAATTTATGTTTTCATGAATCATTTCAAAAGCACAAGGAAGGATGAAGTATCGATCCACGATGTTCTCACCATGTGAAGAAATCGAGGATACTAATTTCGTCCATGTGGACTTATAATATTCCTTAAAGAGATTATATAATGATGGGAAGATAACAACATTGGATTCATATTCGATAAAATCAATGTTGGTGTAAGAAACTACTTTTCCCAACAACTACTCGTGGCTTGTGCCACATAATAAAAATGGGTGGCGGGTAAGTTCTCGATAAAATGCACCAATTTTATTTTTTTTTCTAGATCTGTGAAAACGCAGTGATTTTTTTTGGATGTTTTCGATTCAAAACATGCAGATCATGAAGAACAGATGCTGAAAATTTCACAAAAATCTGTTGAGTGTTCGGATTTTTCAAATTTAGTCAATAGTGCATTCTATCTGGAACATAGCCACGTCCATAAAAATGTAAGAAGAGACATGTAATTGGAGCTTTTTTTGAAGTGGTCTTGGATATAGGATTTATCACTGATGAGCAAGTATTTGGGATACCTTTGTATGAGGAATATATTGAGATATATATTGAGGGATACCTTTGCATGAGGAATATATTGAGATATATTTTAAAGAAAGGGATGGAATGCTATGAGAAAATGAAGACAACTCCCAACTACACCAATGAAAATTTTCTAATAAAACCAAGGTACAAGAAAAATTGACTAAAGTCATCCATAGAATAAATTCTTCTTAGATGGAAAAGATCAAACATACTTCTTAGTAGAGTGCTTGGACATCTGAATTCTAGAAACTTCCACCCATGGTTGTTCTTGTTCATAAGGACTATGATCAAACACAATGAGAATATTAAATAGGGAACTATAGTCAATAAAATTCTTGATGGTTAGTTGATAAGTGTGTGAGATACCCTTGATATCCATATGAATTCCTATCCTGTTTATTTATTCATCTAGAACAAGTAGGTTATTTGAGAAATGTCAGGGTTAGAATATACCATTACTCTCCTCAACTAATTTTAGAGCTTAGAAGCTAAAAGAATTCCTATCTTGTTAATGACGCATTCACCTTTTCCATTTTTAGACATTTAGAAAATGACTTTAGTCTTTTATAAAATGTTCTCTATGGAGGCTAATGCAAAACTAAAAAATTGAGGATATTGGTATATCTAATTCAAGATATTTTATTATATCATAATTGCAAGATGCAATATAAGAAACCTTACAAGCTTCCAAGATATCTAAGTGATGAATTCATATTGCTAGAGGTTTGTAGGCAAGTAGGATAATTTGGTAAGTTGGTGGTAGGAAAAAATAAAGAAAATTTTCCTTTTCCTACTAAAATTGGTGCCTATTCTTATAGATATAAAAAGTGATAAAATAAAAATGATTAAGATGGCTCTTTTGTCTATGGATTTTTTAGAGATATAAGGAATACATTTAATCTAATTGGAAAATTCATCCCAACCATAGGGACTTTGTATAAATATGAGACAATAGTTGAAGATCACTGGGTTAATTCCATAGATGAATATAAAGTTATATTGAGGGATTTGTTTACGTTAGAATTGAATTTATCCAAAATATACAACACAATTAAAATTACCAAAGGCTTTGAAGAGGATTGGGAAGAGATTGCATCTATCTTATAACTCCCAAGACATATTCAAATTGCTTGTGTATAATGTAAAGAAGATATGGTAGCGGAATGACTTCTTATACTAACCATGAAAGGAGGATTATGCAAAAGTTTTCTCAGATCTTACAAAAGATACAAAAACTTAACAATAATAAACATAAATAACATGTATGCCACAACATAGTGATTTACATGGACAAAATCCTTTCAGGAGAAAAACCCCACACTCCAAAAGTTGCCCAATATATTATTCAAAAATTAATAATATATTACAATATAATTACAAAGCAAGCTTCTCATAGGAGTATCACCAAAAAAGATCTAGAAGCAACTCAATAACTAGTTGTAGACACCTAAAAATCCTTTAGAAAATAAAGTATTTTTATTTTCTGAAAAACCCCTGATGACATCATCATTTGTTAATTAATTAATTTATTTTTATGTCATTAAATCCCTTTACCTTAATTAAAAATATTTAATTAAGGAATCCCTCCCAAAAAATGTTTAAATCTTATTTAAACATTATCTCCTTATTTATTAATTATTTAATTAATAAATTGACCAAAAATCCAAAAAAATAAATAATTAATTTATTTTTTCCCAAAACCTTGGCCAATTTTCTGAAGACCGCTAACCTCTTCCAAAATCTTCTAATCCTTCTTTAATTTCGATTAAAGGCTAATCCCATCATTTCCTAACCCTAATCCCAACTCAAGAATATTTAATTAAGATTAAATATTAATCCTAATCCTAATCCCCCCTAACCTTGTCACATTCCCTAACCAAGGTTAGCCAACTCCTAAGCTTAACCCAAAGTCAACAAACTTCTAGAAACTTCTCTTACATGCATTAAATGCATTTAAAGCCTCCTTATCCCTCTTACATGCATTTATGATGCATTTAAGAAGCCCCTCACCCTTTTCTTACACCCTTTGACCTTAGGCACATTTTCCAAATTGTGCACATCCCTCCCATCTTTCAATCCAATGCCCTTGTGACACTTGTCACAAGGAGGTGGCTCTGAACTAGCACAATCCATGTGCTCCCCTTTGAATGAATCTTGGCCTCTCTTAAGGATTTTGATCCTGGCCACTCATTCCCCCTTAGGAAATCCTATAAATACCCTCATTTATAAGAGCAATCATCCACTTTTATTTTCAAGTAATAGTAATCTTATAATGCCATTTTCATGTTAGATCATAGCTTAAAATCAACTAACTATTAGATTTCATTATTTTCTTCAAGCTTTTTAGCACATCTTAGCATAGATTTAATGGATTAACCTAGTTTCTTCCATTGTTTTTCATAAACATAGCATCATATCACATCTCTATTTGGTTTAAAATCAATCTTAGCATAAACATCATGTAGCTTAATCTTCATTTCAGCATCATTTGGATCCTTGAGGCCTTAGGGGCAAATCAGGTGTTCTATACCTATTTTGTGCTACTTATGGGGTTCTCATGAGTCTCAATCCTTCCAAATCAGCATTAGGAACATGTTCCAAGTGCTTAGAGAGCACACCCACATCCCCTAAGCAAGAGAAAATCAAACAGTGCTTGGGTGCACCTGTTTAAGCTCTATCTGAGGTGGCTTAGTTTAGAGTTTTCTTTGTTTTGGATTGATTTCATGCTAGGTTAAAATCTAAATCTTTGTTTGGTTTGAAGCTTTCAAAACAAGTATCCTCAAAAGCCTAGTCTACATTTTGGCACGCCCGGTGGGACCCCTGTCCTGATCATCTACTCTGAAATCAACTTCTCTTGGTCATTTTTCTCATCTTTTTCTCAAAAATTTGGGTTGTCCTATTTCATTTTCATTCTCAATTGCGCTTTTATTGTCTGCAACTGCGCATTTGTACAAAATTTTGTAAATCTGCACATTTATCATGAAAAACTATGCATTTATCACTAAAACTACGCATTTATCACTAAAATTGCGCATTTGTTCAGACTTGCTGCGCATATGTTCAGACTTGCTACGCATTTGTTCAGACTTACTGCGCATTTGTTTTTTTTGAAAATTAGCATTTTTAAAAGCATTCTGGTAGAATAGGTGTTGTTGTGCATGCATTCTTTGTTGCTGCGCATATGTGCAAAATTTGGATTTCATGTTACTGTGCATATGTTCAGATTCCCTGCGCATTTGTTCACTGTTCCTGCGCATCCATTCCAGTGAGTGGTAAACTAATGTTTTTTAAGTATTTTAATTTGGTTTTTTCCTTGCAGATTCTAACTCTTGTTATTTTTTATAGGTACAAAAAAACATTTAAAATCAATCCTGAAGGCTTTGTTGATTAAAGAAACTAACTTCATTTTTTGTAAAATCTTGAATGCCTTTCAAGTTTCATGCATCAAAGCTAAATTAGGAACTTGTCTTCTTGGAACTAAAAAAATCAAAGCAAATGGTCAAAACAAGTCTTGAATGAAACTAAAGGAATGAAGCTAAGTCCTAGAGTGTCATTATCATTTTGAAAATCAAACTCTTGAATGCAATAAAGAACAAACATCTTCGTTCCCTCCTTTTCAATTCAAAAGCAAAGCGCAAATCCAATCTTGAATGCCATAAATGATCAAAACAAAGCACTTCAAAGTTATTAAATCAACACGCAAATCTCAATCTTGAATGATCAAAGAAAGAACTTGCAATCGCTCAAATCGTTTACTTTTTGGAGAAAGAACAAAACAAACCTTAAACACTTGTGTCTTCAATTTCAAAGTTCAAACACACTTAATCAATTTGGGAAAAGGAACAAACTTGCTTGATGTGCATTTAGGAGTTTTTCAATTATTGCAAAAACCTTGTTAAAGTAAGCAACGTAGAACATTTGGACTCGGACAAGTTCACTTGTTTTACTTTTAGCGAGGCCTATCTAGGGAGAAAAGTGCTTCTTCTCTGGAGAATGACCTCAAACCGGTATCCCCCCTGATTGGTATATAAATAAAGTGAAGGCAAAAAGTACTCACTTATATCTCCTAATCCATGGGCGTTTTGTGCCAAATGCAAATGTCTGGGGATGGTAAATATTCCTCCCCCAGTGTTGTTGGCTAGGTTCTTAAGTGAGTCATAGGCGGTCAGCATAACCAGGTATGGAGACTCCATGGAACTATTAAAAACCTAATAAAATGGAGGCTACCCTATCTACATCTGAAATTATCAAAATCCTTGTGCAAGGACCGATTCCAAGGGGTTTACCAGGTTGCCTCAAGATTACTCACCATTTGTATTCCCTTCTAGGGGGTACCAAGCTGTGGGCAAGTGATTTTGATACTCACCTTCCTTAGGTAGATCTACTTGAAGTGCTTGACAATCAAATACTTCATGAAAACATTGTTGAAACATACACTTTTCAAAGCTTTTTCAGAATCAGAGTCAGTTATCTTGTTTGTATCCCACAAGGTTGCTTTGTCCCTTGTGGAGATTGCTTTTCCAAAAATCTTTTTGAAATCTATCCTTTGCCATTGGAAAAACATCAAACTGATCTACAACTTGGTTCACGATACTCAGAACAACCATCTCAATCCAAATCCTCCCAAAATCCTAAAAATGTCCAAAAATTTCAGAATCTCAAATCATGGTCTTCCAGTCATATTCAATCCAGTCTTGTCATCCTTTTCTCCTATCCTAGGTTAGAAAAGTCATCTTGGTCATCCCGCATCCCCTTGTCTGTCTTCCTCTAGAGTCAGTTTTCTTCCAAACTTGAGCCAAATCCAAACCTAAGTCTGATTCTGTCAGTCATCCCAATTTGAGTCTTAGTCTTCCAATCCATCTTCATCCTTCATTCCTATCCAACTCATCCACAAGTCAACATGTCTCAAAACTATTATGATGAGTTTGGTTATTATGTCTCTCCCCTCAATCCATCCTATCCCAAAGATGATGAAAGCCTTGTAGATCACGATGCATATTTTGACAATCTTAGGAAGTTTTCTCCAAATATCCCCCAACATCCAATCATTCCTCCAAAATATCCTATCATGCCTTCACGCTTATCCACTAGCACCCCCTTTCATGTCCTCGGTAAGGCAAAACCATTATCTTATCCATCTACAACTTATCCCTATCTTAAACCTACACATCCTCCATATGCATCCTTCATACCTCCATCTCCTGCTATGGTCATATCCCAATCACCACCATCCCCTCGAAACACTTCGTGCTACTTCCCTTATCTAAAACCTCCATCCACTTATCCTCCAAAACCCTTTCAAAACCAAACACCAAGTCTTCTAATCCTTTTCCACAATCCTCCATCCTATCTCAATCCACCATCTTCTATTCCAAACCACATTTCCAAAAATCCCCTCCCACAAGCAGAGTGTATCCTTCAAACCACTTCATATCCTATACCTCAATCCATCACCTCTACTTCTTCAGCACCATCATCCCCTCAAATAGGTTCACCGTCTTTCACCCCATCATCGTGTGAGGAATATCCTAGCTATCCATCTCCTCCATCTTCTAATCCTTTTTCACCACAAAAGTCTCCAAGGAGTTTCACAAGGAAGCCAACAACAAATCCCACTCCTAGAGTTGAAGAGCCAAGCCATCTTAAAACTTCATGTGAAGCCATCATTGATGAGGCCCATTCATCGCTCCCATCTATCATCTATCTTCCATACATTGATCCTCTTCCATCTCCTAGCATCATTGAGTCCCTTCCATTTGAAGTTTTCATCCAATCCTCACCAACATCACCTCCTCCTAGTATTATCCAAAGCATATCTAATGAGCCTCATGAGTTCACCCTTCTTCCTGCCATCATAGCTATAGAATCTTCCATCCTTTCATCCATACCATCTGAAGAGTTCTTCCTTCTTCCAGACATCACAGCTACAAAATCTCCCATCCTTCCATCCACCCCATCTGAAGAGTCCATCCATGCATCCCCCAACACTCTATCCACACAAATCCTATCATGTCAAGATCTTTCCCAAAAGCATGTTGAAGTACCCATTGAAGATAATCAAGATCCAATCCTTTCACTTCCCCCATCACATGTTCTATTGCTTCCATCACCCCCAATCCAAAATCCTACAATCCAAGATCCTATCATCCCAATTTCTCCAACTAAAGATCCATTACTATCCCCCAATCCCAGTCAAAATCCCACCATCCTATCCTCTCCTCTTGAGGATCTTCCAAACCAAACTGTCCCACTACCATCACTCTATCCACTTGGACCAATTACATTTGTCAGAGGTAGCCCACTTGAAGCAGAAGCAATTAGTTTCATATCTTCCATCAGGGAACCAGAAATTGGATGTTTATCATATTCCCCAAGTCAAAAATATCCTTGTTTGGATAAAATGCTCAAGAAATGGAATTATCAAGGCAAAGGCCTAGGCACTCATGAACAAGGAAATCTAGAGCCCATTCAGGATAAGAAACATCCAAAAACATGCGGAATTGGTCACACATCTGACAAAGACACTTCCTCCAGAAATGTTGGTACAACTAAAGCTAAATTCAAGCATCCTTCCAAACCCACCATCACATCTTCCAAAGCATACAACACCATTCCTCCTCCTCCATCGTTACAACCAAAGACAACCTATCACATTCCTCCTTCATCCTCCAAATCCATTTTGGGTGCCTATGTCCCAAAATCTACTAGCACATATCCTTCACATGCTAAATCCATTTTGGGACCTTATATCCCAAAATATCATCCCCCATCTTATCCTACTCAGTCCTTCATCCAAAATCCAAGCATCCCTAGTCAGGATCAACAAAGGCACATTTCCACATATCCTATCTACCAATCTCCTTCCATCTCTCCATCTATATTTCCTCCATCCCGCACATCTCCTCATATTCAGTCCAATGCTCCCCACAATTTGGATGCCATATCCAATATGAATAAAGGGAAATATCCACAAAAATCCAAAGATTGCCATGTCTAGTCTAAACGACATGCTCAAGCAAAGCAAAATCCAATCAAGCAATCTAATGCATTTCTATGGCCTCAAAGGCCTAGAAAAGCACAAGCAAAATCCACTACATGGCCACAAAGGCCTAGCAAAGAAAAAGAAAAATCTGATACATACCAATGGCCACAAAGGCCCACCAACACTAAAACAAAAAAGATGTGGATCCCAAAGCAAAAAGATGTAATGCATCTAAAAGAAACATCTGCAATGGCATCCAAAGTTGCTAATCCCCCAGCTACTCACTCGTCTCCTCCATCTCCTAAATCTATTTTGGGTCCCAAAGATTCGAAATCTCCTAGCGTAAATCCTCCATCACATCCACCTCTATCTTCCACATCCTATCCACTTCATCCATCTTCCTCACAAAATGTGCCAATGTTGGTCCTAACAACATCCCCCTATCATGATCACTTTCCATCCTTCCATCCAAACACTTTCTACCACCATATATCCCATCTACCCCATCCAATCTGTGCTTTTGCATAAATCCATCCATCCTAGCGAAGCTATACCAACATCCAATCAAATCAGAAGATCAATGAAAAAAGTCAGCAACAACATCAGAATATCAGTGAAACATCAAACAAAAGGTTAGCATCAAATCATAAGGTAGTACCAAATCAGAGAATCAACAACAAGTCAAAAATCAATCAACATAACAGTGAAAGATCAGCACAAAGTCAGCAAAAAATTAGAAAACCCATAAAAATTGGAAAAATCAAGAGAAAAATATCAAAAAAAAGAAAAGAAAAAGAAAAAAACATTCGTCCAATGGTGAAAACTTGGCAATTCAAGCACCTTGGACAAGTACCACGATGAAAACCTAGCAAACAGGTGTCATGCGTAGGTCCCCCCAATTCCTTTCTGCAGTTGGGGGCCATTCCCTTCTATCACCTCTTATCCAACATCTCCTCCATCCCATTTGTCTCTCACCTCCTTCATCCTCCTTTGGATCTTGATGACAAAACAAAGACTACCAGGTATACATGCTTTTGGGCACCTTCTTGGCATCCATCACACTTTTCAACTACATATCCTCTATCCAATCCATTCATCCTAGCTTCCGACTACCTTCCTGATCCTCTTGTTGACATATCTTCTATCCAATCATACCCCATCCTACTGCCTCTGAATGAATGAACTATCCTAAGTAGGGGGCATCTTATTCCTTGGTAACATATTCCTTGGAGACTATCTTTCATCCAAAATCTTCCATCTCCCAAATCCTTAAGCAAATCCACCATCCAATCCTTGAGCATTCCTCTATCCAGATCCCTCAGCGGTTCCTCTAGCATTCCATCTTCCAATCCTCAAGAAAATCTACCATCCAATCTCCCCAAACATTCCTCTATCTAGATCCCTCAGCAGTTCCTCCAGCAAATCCACCATCCAATCCCTGAGCATTCCTCTATCCAGATCCCTCAGTGGTTCCTCCAGCATTCCATCTTCCAATCCTTAAGCAAATCTGCCATCCAATCTCCCCAAACATTCCTCTATCCAGATCCCTCAACAGTTCCTCCAGCATCCATCTTCCAATTCTCTGCACATCCTCTAGCTATCCAACATCCAAGATCAAGCTAACCGATCAAATCACATCCTTAGTCTTGTAGCAAGCCTTGATCTCAATCCAATCATCATTGTTGGGATATGTCCTTCCCAAATCTGTGTCATTTCAAGACACATCTATTGTTAGTCCATCTTAGCTTTTTCAGCCCAACTAGGGCATTGTCTTGCATATCTTTGGAGTTTTAGCTTCACCCCTAGGTTCTTTGTACATCCTAATCCTGAGCTTCTATACATACCCGTTGTAAATATCCTCGTGTCTTGTTGTACATATCCTTGTCAATCCCGCATCAACAGTATTTGATCATAAATCTTGTCCTACCCAGCCTCGCACTTCAGCAACATCAATTATCGACTATCCTTGATCATCGTGACTATCTTTGAACTGCATCATTTGCCAATCAGCAACACAACATTCTCCCCATCAGCATAGGGTCCACACAGATGTATGCTTCTATTTTGTCTAACCTAAGCCTAATCCTGGGTCCCCTCAGATGTATCTTTCCTGTCAGACCCAATCTTCCACCAAGTGCACCAGGTCCGTGTGGATGTATCCTTCCACACGTTCAGACCAATCTTCCCGCCATCCATCAAATCAAATCTATCTCCTTGGCAAAGGTTGTCTTTTGGAGTTATCATTTTGACCTTGGATTTTTATCCTTTGGGTCTTGTTAATCTTTTACAGCTTCTTGTTGTTCTCTACTCAAAGTCACAACGATCCTTTATATCATGGTGCGCTGCGCATGAGGATAATCTGGGGCAAGGTCTTTTGATCTTTTGCTTCTGCCTATGAGTCAATCGTGTGTTTGTGGTTTCTTCAGCATCATTTCCACCATGCCTCCTTCGGGTTTCATGTGTGATGCTAGGGAAACCCTACGTGTCTTTTTAGCGTCAGTCCTATGCAACGCTGGTGACAAGGCCTCGTGATCCTAGTATCCTTGGCAGGTCTCTAGCATTGCTATATTAAACTAGGTTGTGCTATCCATGTTTGCACTTGGAACTTCCCCAAATCCCCTACATCTTGCATCATATAGATTAATCTTGCATCTTACATCTCTCATGTAGCTGCATCCTGCATTTTGCATTCCATCTCATCTTGCATTCACCCATCTTTGCTCTTGGAAGCTTGGTTATTTATCTCCCTTGCTTCCTCAGTCCTTCCTTCTCTGTTTCCTTTTGAGAAAATTCCACAATGTTTACTCCTTGCGTTATTTTCTTGAGGGGGCACAACCCCTTATTCCTCTAATTTCTAGCCTTGGGCATCTTATTTTCTTGGCTTTGATGCCATGCCACTTGCGGCATTGCATCAAAGAGGGGCAAAATGTAGACACCTAAAAATCTTTTAGAAAATAAACTATTTTTATTTTCTGAAAAACCCCTGATGACATCATCATTTGTTAATTAATTATTTATTTAATTAATTAATTTATGTTTATGTCATTAAATCCCTTTACCTTAATTAAAAATATTTAATTAAGGAATCCCTCCCAAATTTTTTTAAAATCTTATTTAAACATTATCTCCTTATTTATTAATTATTTAATTAATAAATTGACCAAAAATCTAAAAAACAAATAATTTATTTATTTATTCCCAAAACCTTGGCCAATTTCCTAAAGACCACTAACCTCTTCCAGAATCTTCTAATCCTTCTTTAATTTTGATTAAAGGCTAATCCCATCATTTCCTAACCCTAATCCCAACTCAAGAATATTTAATTAAGATTAAATATTAATCCTAATCCTAATCCCCCCTAACCTTGTCACATTCCCTAACCAAGGTTAGCCAACTCCTAAGCTTAACCCAAAGTCAACAAACTTCTAGAAACTTCTCTTACATGCATTAAATGCATTTAAAGCCTCCTTATCCCTCTTACATGCATTTATGATGCATTTAAGAAGCCCCTCACCCCTTTCTTACACCCTTTGACCTTAGGCACATTTCCCAAATTGTGCACATCCCTCCCATCTTTCAACCCAATGCCCTTGTGACACTTGTCACAATGAGGTGGCCCTGAACTAGCACAATCCATGTGCTCCCCTTTGAATGAATCTTGGCCTCTCTTAAGGATTTTGACCCTGGCCACTCATTCCCCCTTAGGAAATCCTATAAATACCCTCATTTATAAGAGCAATCATCCACTTTTATTTTCAAGTAATAGTAATCTTATAATGTCATTTTCATGTTAGATCATAGCTTAAAATCAACTAACTATTAGATTTCATTATTTTCTTCAAGCTTTTTAGCACATCTTAGCATAGATTTAATGGATTAACCTAGTTTCTTCCATTGTTTTTCATAAGCATAGCATCATATCACATCTTTATTTGGTTTAAAATCAATCTTAGCATAAACATCATGTAGCTTAATCTTCATTTCAACATCATTTGGATCCTTGAGGCCTTAGGGGCAAATCAGGTGTTCTATACCTATTTTGTGCCACTTATGGGGTTCTCATGAGTCTCAATCCTTCCAAATCAACATTAGGAACATGCTCCAAGTTCTTAGAGAGCACACCCACATCCCCTAAGCAAGAGCAAATTAAACAGTGCTTGGGTGCACCTATTTAAGCTCTATCTAAGGTGGCTTAGTTTAGAGTTTTCTTTGTTTTGGATTGATTTCATGCTAGGTTAAAATCTAAATCTTTGTTTGGTTTGAAGCTTTCAAAACAGGTATCCTCAAAAGCCTAGTCTACACTAGCATTCTCTCCAACACACAATTGTAATAGAATTGCATCATAATATAGGGTCTTCTTCTAGGGAAAATAAAGAACACAAAATAACCACCATTAGATTTGTGGCCTAATGATAATGGTTAAGATTTAGAATGAAAAAAGTTAAATGAAATATCATTTCAGGGGTGTCACCCCTAAAAAATATCATTGAGGTGCATTTTCCCTAGGCCCTAACTAGTCAAGGAACCAAATCCCAGAGGGAGGTACCCACATTGTAACCTCCCAGACTCATGTATTAATAGTAATCTTTTAGCAACAATACCTTTTTATTATTGCAAGGTTTAGATACCATTTTCCTAGTTGATATAATGTATATTGTTCACTAGTAGAAGTAGCATTCATGGATATTAGAGAAGCCCAAGTGATATCATGGACCAAAAAATGTGTTAATTCCCCTTTTCCTACTTGGACCTATAGTATAGGAGAAAGCCATGAAGAAATTTGGTGAGTCATCTTAGGGGATTTTTCCAAGGATATTACTATAAAAATCAAAGAGTAACTTCAATGGATTCCTCGAAGGTAGGAGAATCATTTGAATCAACTACTACTAAATCCAAATAAAAATATGTTCTTAAAGAAACTAGAATTTATAAAAAGTAAAGGGTAAAAATAAGGTTGGAACATGAAACTTTTAGAGAATAGTGAGAAGAGGAAGAAACTCCCCTTAAATAGAAGAAGAAACTGTTTCTCCACCTACAAAATAAGAATCTTCATCTTCCACCTACCCATATGAGTCACCTCTTCCTTCTCCATCTCTACAAAGAAACCCTACACCCTTATCCTCCACCTAAGTCTTCATGACCTCCACCAAAAGCTCCTAACCCACTATCTTCTCCACCTTATCCTTATCCACCAATAAATTCTAATGTTTCCTCTCACTCTAGTCCAATTCAAGAGGACACATCAAAGGACAAGGAGGTTTATGTACCAATTAACATAGATGAAATAGTAGCAAAGGGATGAGAGGATAAAGGGGGTGACATGTCATAGAAAGAAAAAAAGAAAAGACGAGTCTTTGCAAACAAAGAAGACCCCTCTTGAAGTTAACACACAAGATTATAGGGAAGATATTTAAGGGAATAATGAAGGGTTATAGCAAGAGGAAAACAAAGAAGAGAAATATATAGATAAGTCTTAATATTATGAAAAAGACGATAATGCTCCTAAAGAGTAAAAATAATGACATCCAAAGAATCCTCTAGATATATTAAGGGTTAAGAAACATTAATATCTTATCCAACAAAAACAAGGAGAATGAGATATGCACTCAAAAATAGCTAAGGTCACTTCTCTTATTTAAAACTTATAATTGATATTTAGAGCCTTCTTGTATGACTAAACTACACTATGAAGAAGAAATAGAGGAGGCATGTGCAGCTTGAGGAAGAGTATTTTACTCTCTTGGATAAAGCATTAGGAATCTTCATAGTAGAGAAATAAAGAAAAAAAATTCCATTGTAAATATTGATCAACAAGAGCATAGGATTTCCCAAGTGGTAATTACTATGGTTGATAATCCTAAGGCTAAAATGCAAGTAGGTGTTTACAAAATTTAGGAGATGGACTTGTGAGTACAAGCCAACGAAAATGAGAAATGGTTTTTATAATCAATGACCATAATTTTGACAAAAATACAAAATATGAAGTTGTAAAAGAATATATGAAATCCCAAGTTGCACAAATCATTGTATACTCAAATGATTTAATTGGTCCATTTAATTCTACCTATCCTTCACTAAGTTTACAAGAAACATTGAATACAAAGGCTTATCATTCAAATCTTGATGATGTCCTTTGAATTGTGAAAAAAATAGAGTGATGACTTACATACCAATCAATGAGTGATGAAGCAAGTCTAGAAAATCAAATGGATGTGGAAATTGAGGAAGACTTGATGATGTGGGAGGAATTTTTCTCAATTTTGTAGAAGATTAATTCAACTAATTGGAAGAGCTTATCAAAGATATTTTTTTTTAATAAAAAGGGCCAAGATAAACCCAAATTTTGAATAAAGGAAATCTAATAAAAGGTCAAAACCCTAAACTAATGTAAAGATAAATTGGTCAAGAATAAATAATTCACAGATAATATATTGACAAAGACCAAGATATTCATTAAGAGCCTTTATTGTGCCTTTGTGTTAGTAAGAATATCAACTAAGATCACCTAAGAGTTCTTTAAAAATCTTTATCAACTAGTAGCGAAGGAATCAATCAATAAGATAATAGACATAAAGGTAAAGATACATGCAATGCAAGAAGTTTGACACGTTTCAGTGAAAAATCCTCTTGTAGAAGCATCAAAGGACCTGATTTTGAAGACTTAAATGAGATAGAGAGTGCTTTTGTAGAAGTATTTCTATACAAGTTGATCAAGAAGATATTTATGTTTTTCTTAGACACGGTCACTAGAAAACTGAAAGTTCCCTCAATGCAGAATTTTTTTGAGCAATTTCAGTTGCAAGTCTTCATTGCTACATATGATTTATTGAATCATGTAATAAATAATTGTGAACAATAAATTTTTGAGTCATCAATATGGGTAAAAATCATGATTAAATTTGGTTTAAATAGATTTTTTTCTTATGCTATCCTTGAATGGTTACTAGTATTTTGATTTGATGAAATTAGAAGTGTCTTTGTTTAATGTTTCTTATATGATTTTATTGGTGTTAATCAATTGTGTCAATATTGGTTAATGTAGCTGTTGGTTTTATTTGATTCCATTTAAACATATATATCTGATTAAGTGAAAAAGAGTTTTCATTGTCAATTTAGACTAAATTAAATTTTAATTTTCTATTGATCTTTCTTTAAATCACATGTTGAAGTAGCTTAAACCATTAAATAAGTATCTAAATTGTTAGTGTAATTAAGACTTTTTACCTTGGTTAATTCACACCTAGGTCTTAATTACATTTTATGTAAGCTTACTTAGGGAATTACATTAAAGTAGTTGGAACATTTCTACTTTATGTGGACTTACCATATTATTTTATCATATCCACCTATTGTAGATGGAATTTTCAACTTTAGAGGGTGATCCATCTTTAGTGACCATGTGACTCCACCTTTGGTGGGTGATCCACCTTTTGCAGTGTTATCACACTATAACATATCCTCCTTTCTTGGAGAGAGAACTTTTCATGTTGATTATCATGCAATGATAGAATGACAATTGTTATTGTGTCATTCATTCCTTTGTACTCACCTTGGCTATATAACCAAAGGGTATCCTATGTAATATTAATTCAAGTTGATTCCAATTGAGTCAATCCATTCCATTGTATTGATTCTATTTCATTGTTGATAGGAATATAGGTTATTCTTGGCATATTCATTCTCTCTTCTTATTGTACTTTCCATTGTCTCTAGATCTTGGGTGGCTACCTTCATAGTGAAATATTACACAAAAATTTCTTATATTGGGAATGTACATGAATGTTAAACATTGTATCATGATGAATCTTGCACATTTAGATAATTAAATAGATAGAAAGAATGGAAGGTGCATTATTTTGAGCTCAAAACCTAGTCTTACTAGAAAAGGCCCATAATAAAATAACTACCTGGCTTAAAAGTAATATTGGAGTGATTTTTCTCACTTTTCAAGAGGAGTGGTTGATTTTTGTTCACTTGGACTTGGTCATGCTAACACCACCATCAACACTTAGAAGATCTCAAAGAAGCAGTAAACATGTGTTTTAGAAAGCGTATTGTAATAAATTTAGAATTGTCTACCAAGAGAGGGGATTGCCAAATAATACAACATCTTCTTAATATTTAAGAAATGATATATTTATAAAGGGAAGAAGACTAAAAATAAAAAGGGATTCCAATAAAATTTAAAATGTCAATATGGTCCATCTACTTCTTCCATAAAGATTGAGTTAGTGAGACTTGGATAGGAAATACCAATGGTAACAATCATCTTGAAGGACTCAATAAAATTTGATTTTTTCCATTTTTGAAGAACCTACTTGAGCCCTTAAAACCCATTAAATGGTAATCAAAATAAAATATTATTATTATTATTATTATTATTATTATTATTATTCTATATGTTACTTATTCTATGCAAAGGACTTTTCTTTGGCTACTAGTTCCAAATATATGTCTATTCTGTCTCAGGTTGTTAGGTATTCTCCTTATTGGCCCATGGTTTTGTCTATTCTTGTTTCCCCTAGGTTTTGATCTACTTAGGATAAGAAAATAGTTGCACTTCTTGTTGGATTCATTTCTCTTACTT
This sequence comes from Chamaecyparis obtusa, assembly GCA_027943335.1. Lineage (NCBI taxonomy): Eukaryota > Viridiplantae > Streptophyta > Pinopsida > Cupressales > Cupressaceae > Chamaecyparis > Chamaecyparis obtusa. Next base: position 294,394 of record BSBK01007776.1, on the reverse strand, counting down.
AAATGGTTTTTATGCTTAATTTTGAGGCATTGGAATTATTATTTTGACCACATAAGCCCAATGATCACCAACAAGAAAAAAACTTGTTAGAATGGAAGATCAAACAAGATAGATTTTCTCAACTTGAGAATTGTATTCATGTACAAAAAAATATGATTACATTGAATGAATGAATCCTTATAGAAAGGTGAAACACAACCATAGAGGAAGATTAAATTATGTAGCACCCAATGTCAACATCATAATGAATGGGACAACATGATATTAAATTTTCCTAATCTAATAAAAATAAAAATCATTCCAAAGTTTAGATTAAGTGAATAAATTAATAAGGCCCTAATTAGATAATAATTAGGTGATATCTTAATTACTCTAACATGAGGAAACAAATTGGATTGGAAATTTTCAAGGTGTTGTCTCTACTATGGTGGAACTGTTGGCATTAAGCAGAATTGCCACTAGTGACAACACTTATTTGTGTTCTCAGTGCATACCAAGCAGACAGTGCAAACCGAGCAGACAGTGCAAACCGAGCAAGTTAGTACAAACCGAACAGGACAGTGTAAACCGAGTAACATCATGTCTACCGAGTCACCAGTATTTACCGAGTTCAAAACCTACCGAGTGATCAGTATGAACCGTGCCTTCACTTCTACCGAGTGCATGACGATGCCGAGTAATGCAGTGGACGCCGAGTATCAGAAAGTCACCGAGTTAGTTTGCAGGAACTGTGTAACCATACTTGGGCTGACTTAGTAGCACTTATGTTTATTTGTCAAGCTGACTTTGTAATTATAATTGTAATTAATTGTTTAAGACTTGTATATAAACAATGTTGTAAAAATGTCAAGATGTATGCAAGAAGAAATATATGTGAAAGAGAAAGAAAGGCAGAGATAAGCGAATTACAAGAAGGCTTCAGAAGTATAAGGAAAAGCAAAGAAAAATTCATCACAGAAGGTGATCAGTACATCAGCGAATCCCAATCAGCAATCCAGTTGCAAAGCCAGAGATCTAATGTTTCATTCTAACAGGTGAATCCGTACTAAATCCTTTAACCGGGTAGACTTAACAGTCTTTTGTAAAATCTCTTTACCAAGTGCATACTTCATTGTATGTTTGTAAATCCTTTAACAGGGTGGATTTAGCAATCCTTATTGCTCCTAACAGGGCAGATCATCAGAAGTGATCAAATTGTAAGCCTTAACCGGCCAACTTTATTCTGCAGTATTAAAGCTTTGTGGGTTTCATCCCCACCCCAGTTTTACTTTCTTTTGGAAGGTTTCTGGGTAACCAAATCTATGTGTCATTATTGTGAATGCTTTTAAGTTTCATGCTTTCTGTATGCAAAGGTTAAAAGTAAATTACATGTTAAAATTGAAAGAAAATTTGGAGTTACTGATTCACCCCTCCCCTCTCAGTAACTCGGTTAATTCCTAAATATTTCCAACAATTGGTATCAGAGCTTGCATTGGTTCTCAAGATAAAGCTTAACTAGCTTGAGAAAAGATCTAGGACAATGGAGGTATTCAAACTGAACAAGGTGATTGAAAATGAAAAGCTAGATCTGGAAATGGCCATAGCTAAACTCAAAGAAGCAAAAGAACATCTTTCCCAATCCCTAAGAAGAAGGAAGGAACTTGCAAATCAGATGAATGATCAGAATTACATTGAAGAAAAGATTGAAGATCTTTTTCCCTCAAATAACTCAGATGAAGCAAACAATGCTGTCAAAGAACTCCTAGAAAAGAATGGGTCTCTGCAGGAAGAAGTGAGAAAATTGAAAAGAGAACAAGAGCTACACTCTACAAGATTCTGTGAGATCTTGGAACAAAGAAACAAGTTGAAAGATGAATTAGATGGAAGAAACATTGAAGTCCAAAATAAAACCCTTCAGCTAGAAAACCTAATTGATCAGATCTCTCATACAAATGAGGAAATTCTGAATCTAAGATCAGAAATAGAAAGCACAGGAGAAGAACTAAGATCTGAAAAGGAAATCAATCTAAGATTGGTGGATGACCTAAACGCTGAAAAACAAATCAATGAAGGAATGCTGAAAAGCCAAGAAGACTTGAATCAGCTGTATGAGTGAAATCTTCATAGGCAAAAAGGAAAAGCAGGACTTGGATACAAAGGAGAAGGCGAATCCTCTAAGCAAGGTACTCAAAGAAATCAAAAACCTACTTGTAATCATTGTGGTAAAATAGGACATACTTCAAATAAATGTTGGAACAATGAAAAAGCAGAATTCAATGGAAAATGTTACAGCTGCAATCAACCTGGTCACAAAGCAAATGAATGCAGGGAAAAACCTAGATTCAGAGGTAATTGTCACAAGTGCAACAAACAAGGTCACAAGGCATCCGAGTGCAGATCCAAGACATTTAATCCAGCAGAACAAATTATGAAAGCAATGTTTGGATGGGACTACAACACCTGGTGTAGATGTCATTACTGTGGAGAATATGGACACATTGGCATGAATTGCATAAAACATCATCTAAGGAAAAGAGATACTACCGTAAGATGCTTCAAATGCACTAAACTCGGTCACATAGCCAGAAACTGCATGAATGCTAGTGAAGTTGAAGATGGAAAGAAGAATGAAGCAACTAAGGTCAGGAAACAGGTGAGACAAAAATGGATTCCTAAAGCTACCGAGAAATCCATTCCAAGTAATGGAATGGATGGCTCTACCGACTCAAACTAAATTTCCAAGAAAGCACTGGAACTGTATTCTCATAGACCAATTTCAAGCAGTTCCAGAACCGAAATTAAAAGAAAGATCTAAGTTAGCATGCAAGATGCAGGGAGGTCGGTATCAGTCTTCACCGAGCAAGGTCGGTATTAGTCTTCACCGAGCAAGGTCGGTATCAGTCTTCACCGAGCGAGGTCGGAGCAATATGAATTCTCGAGTTCACCGAGTTGCGAAGTCTTTACCGAGCAATTAATTCTTAGTGGGTGACAGTCTGTCAGAATTCATACCCTAATTTGTACTAAGCATTAATGACAGAGTTGTAAACAAAAAGAAAGTAATCGAAGTCATTCTTCACCGTGAACCTTTAGCACTTTGAGAGCAGAAAATTTCAAGAGCAACCCAGCGATTCAATACTTTTGCGAAAGGAATTTTCTATGAGCTATCATGGCATCATCCAACACTTCAGCGAAGAAAGGATCTGATATGTTAGTCCAAGGGGAATGGAAAGCACCAGATTTCAAGATCGTGCCTGCAATTGCAGCAGCCCTAGATCCAAACGGAGCTCAATCTCAGATTCCTCCTAAGGTACTGCTTATTAACGATATCCACAATCATTTTAACTATTCAATTCATGAAATGGGGAACCTAGAACTAGATATTGTGCGTGAGGAACTGTGTGTGGATGGTATTCTGAAACCCGAGCACAAACATCTGGAAGATAAAGGTTTAGTTCACATTGCACATCTACCTTGAAACTTTCAAGATAAATGGGTTAGATACATTCTCAGCCGTGTACATGATGGCAAGATTTGGCTTGAGCAACCTATTGAGATCACAAAGAAGATGATTCAACAAGTCACCGGTCTTCCCATGTTGAACAAAGCAAAAACTACCAAAACCCTAGGTCGGACGGAACTAGAGAAGAAAACCCTAGCCGAGTGGGACGGTAGAGGCATGAAAGTTAGCAGCATTACCGATGCTAAACTGAAGTTTGGTACACACATTATTGCCCATAAGATTTACAGTTCTAGTTGACAGAACAGTGTCTCCTGTGAAGCTATTGACCTAGCATACAAAGTGGTCAAGAATAACTTAACATTTGACCTAGCAGACTTATTGTTAAAGCAGTTTAACAAAAACATGGAAAGCATTAAAACTTCCAAAAACAATCCATGTAAGTTTGGATCCTTATTGGTCTGTTTATTCTTTTATGTTCAGAAATTCTTCCCTTCTAAAGGAAAAGTTGTATGGAGAAAAGATGTGCCAGTCCTCTATGAAATAAATGAATACATCTCAGAAATGGGTGAAAATTTTGAAAGCATCATGGATAATTATTTTGAGTCTTTCAAAGAGAAAATGAATGACAGATTTCGAATTCCATAGAAGTTGGTGGAAGATTACAAAGATGACATTTGTTTTATGGTGGATTGTGATAATATATATATTCAAGAAGTTAAACCGAGGACTGTATATGTAAAACCTCTTCCTTATGAGGTAAATATTGATGAAACCAAGAATATCATTGAAGCTCTTCTTAATCAGCCTGTCAATCCCAAAGCTCCATATTTTGGAACATATGATGAAGCTAAGGTGAGAATTGAACTAAGCATAAAGCTTCCACAGGCGGTAAACAAAGGAAAGAAGAGGATAGCCAAAATGCAAATGATAACCGAGGACAAAGAAGAAAAAGATGAAGAAGAAGAGGAAAAGGATGAGAAAATAGAGGAACCAGAACCTGCAAAGAAGAAAGGAAAGGTTTTCATCACTAAGGCACCTAAGCCTCCTACTACTGTATTTACAAGGAGAAATACAAGAGGCAAGGCAGACAAGGCAGACAAGGCAGATAAAGACATAGTATTCAAAAGGCCTCCTCTAAACCTTCAAGAAAAGCTCAAACTCTTTAGAGACGGATCAGGATCTGGAGTAAGTAACATAAAATCCTTAAAATATGAAACCAGATCGGAAACAGAACAGAAGGAAATAGAAGATGCTGTTATTGAAAAGATGGGATAGTGGAAATACTCTCTTGAAGAAATAGCCCCACAGGTTCCAGCAATTCTATTAAATCCAATAAAAATGAGATGGAGCAATGCAAAGCAAACTATGATAGACATATTTGATCAAACCCTGAGACAGTTGATGCCGAGCTTGAAAAATGATGAAGTAAAGAAGGCATTAAAAGAAAATGAAAATAAGATGACATTGAAGTTCAATACTTGTTTGATTTTGATCAACAATATTGAATCGGTTGTGAAGGCTGCAAATGCTACATGGAAGAACATATACCACCTTCACCAACCGAGTATTGAAATAGTAATAATAAAAGATATTGAAGATGACAGTGATGAACAAGAAGAAGACACTGAGGTAGATGATACTGTGAGGATAGCAGCAGAAGTCATTGCATCCCTTCCTACCTCTCCAGTAAAAGTTTCTATATCCAGCCCGGAGACACCTTCAAGCATGGTTGTGACAACTTCCACATTTGTCCAATCATCCATAGCAACAATAGAAGTAGCTACCATTTCTTCTACCGAGTTGCAGTCTCCCGCATCATCAAGTTTTCCAGCAGTAAGTTTTCCAATTTTTGAATCTTCAAGTGTAAATATTTTAAGCTCTCCAGTAGAAAGTATACCAGTATCTATAGCCAGCCCTACTTTATCTACTGTCACTACTACCAAAGCATTAAGTTCAGATAAGCCTAAGGCTCTATCGAGTATAAAATTTTTGGGTAAGAATGTAGTAGAGGATATAGACCTAGATGAAGAGATAGAGATTCCTACATTAGATTTTGCAAATCTATCAGCGGACCAAATGCAAAATATAGGTGAGATCCTCCAAAGGAAAGCAAAACAAAAGAAGCTTAAAGAGGAGAGAGACAAGGAATATCAAATCATCAAGGATGCTAAGGACATTTTGTCTGATGCATTAGGCATTAAAGTAGACTCCTCCCAACATGTTTTGTTACAATTAGCAGAAGCAGTTGATAAATACAATGAGGATTCATCTGGGATAGAAAAATTAGTTGAAAGAGCCGAGAAGAGATTCAACAATAAAGTGCTTGAGCACATTGCTCAGCACATAGCTATTAACCAAGTAGAATTGTCTTCAGTTTTGTCAAACACTGAATCTATCTATTCGAATGCTACCTCTCTTTTGGCCAGACTGTGCAACATTGCCGAGTTCACAAAGGATGTTAAGGATAAAATGAATAAAATGGATGAGGACATGAAGATTAGCATACAGAAGCTGCAACTTGAACCAAGTTCAAGCTCTGCTCATCACATGAAAATTTCACACCTATCAAATATGCAGTCTGATCTACTGAAAGAAGACACAAGGATCCGGTCCACACTGCTAGACATCCAACACATGATCCTTCCCATCATGAATACAATGTATAAGCACATTGAACATTCCAAAACATTGATTCATGACAATCAGTTCTCTATAGCAGATCACATGATTAAACTCTCTGCAGAAGTCCAAATTGCTATACAAACATGTAAGATCCTGCAAGAAAGTTGGGACAGAAGCCTGGCACTAATAATGAAGGTACATTCTGATTTTCTATCAAATTTTGGATTCTCTCTGTAAATAACTTGTATACACACCTTTGGCATTATCATCAAAAAGGGGGAGATATGTATAGAAGAAGATTTGTATAGAAACAGTTAGCACATTGAAAGGGGGAGACAATGTATAAAGCCCTATATTTTGAAAAATCAAAATAAAACTCAGCATGATTCGTGTATATAAGTTTTGGCCAATAAGTGTTTTTGTCACTAATGCCAAAGGGGGAGATTGTTGGCATTAAGCAGAATTGCCACTAGTGACAACACTTATTTGCGTTCTCAGTGCAAATCGAGTAGACAGTGCAAACCGAGCAGACAGTGCAAACCGAGCAGACAGTGCAAACCGAGCAGACAGTGCAAACCGAGCAGACAGTGCAAACCAAGCAAGTTAGTACAAACCAAATAGGACAGTGTAAACCGAGTAACATCATGTCTACCGAGTCACCAGTATTTACCGAGTTCAAAACCTACCGAGTGATCAGTATGAACTGTGCCTTCATTTCTACCGAGTGCATGACGATGCCGAGTAATGCAGTGGACGCCGAGTATCAGAAAGTCACTGAGTTAGTTTGCAGGAACCGTGTAACCATACTTGGGCCGACTTAGTAGCACTTATGTTTATTTGTCAAGCCGACTTTGTAATTATAATTGTAATTAATTGTTTAAGACTTGTATATAAACAATGTTGTAAAAATGTCAAGATGTATGCAAGAAGAAATATATGTGAAAGAGAAAGAAAGGCAGAGATAAGAGAATTACAAGAAGGCTTCAGAAGTATAAGGAACAGCAAAGAAAAATTCATCACAGAAGGTGATCAGTACATCAGCGAATCTCAATCAGCAATCCAGTTGCAAAGCCAGAGATCTACTGTTTCATTCTAACAGGTGAATCAGTACCAAATCCTTTAACCGGGTAGACTTAACAGTCTTTTGTAAAATCTCTTTACCGAGTGCATACTTCATTGTATGTTTGTAAATCCTTTAACAGGGTGGATTTAGCAATCCTTATTGCTCCTAACAGGGCAGATCATCAGAAGTGATCAAATTGTAAGCCTTAACCGGCCAACTTTATTCTGCAGTATTAAAGCTTTGTGGGTTTCATCCCCACCCCAGTTTTACTTTCTTTTGGAAGGTTTCTGGGTAACCAAATCTATGTGTCATTATTGTGAATGCTTTTAAGTTTCATGCTTTCTGTATGCAAAGGTTAAAAGTAAATTACATGTTAAAATTGAAAGAAAATTTGGAGTTACTGATTCACCCCTCCCCTCTCAGTAACTCGGTTAATTCCTGAATATTTCCAACAGGAACACCATAGGCATTTCTTCTAGTTTTAAGGTCATTGTCTCTATTGGTCTTGGACCTCCATTAATGTCTAGAGTTTATTCAAGGTATCATATTTTTTTACATGCTACTAGGTTTGGTCCTATTCACTCGTAGTAAGTGAACTGACCTCTCTCATATGTCATACCTTCTCCCTTAGTAGTTTGTGACATAGATGTTTTTGATAATGAACATTTTGACCAAAAGAGAGGCATGGTGTGTTGTTTGTCCAATATTTAGCCTTCTCTTGCCAACTTGAATAGATGGGTTCTAACTTCTTGGAAACCTATTGTGGTTGGTAAGATTGATCTCCTCCATTGTGTTAAAGGTTTCTTCATTACATTTTTGGCTTTACCCGAGGATCACAATTTGGTGCTAGGTCAAATTTTGGTCTGGGGAGATAAATCTCTCTCTCTCTCTCTCTCTCTCTCTCTCCATAAAATCCCAATATTCTTAGTTTAATCACCTCACCAAATCAAGTTATATGTGTATTTTTTTTTCTTTATACTATCAAATCTTTCTCTCTAGTTTTGAGAGGATTCTCTTATGGGGCCATTGGAAAATTAGTTGATTATTTTTTCAAGGTTATTATTTTCACTTCTCAATGGAACATTTTACCTTTGTTTGAGCTATGGTTTTCTATTGATATCTCCAAGCCCTTAACAGGGATGTCTTTTTATGGTAGGGGATATGCCTTAGATGTGGCCATTGGTTGTGAGAGACTCCCTTTCAAATGTCACCACTAATTTCTACTAGTCACATATCTTCATATTGATCTCTTTTGTATCATAAAGGAGCTACTTAGTGGAGTAATGTTATGGAAGATCACTTGACCATGAAGGTTTTACCTTTTTCAAGGATAAATTCTCTCAAGATTTTGATGAGAGTCTTTCTTTTTTCACAACCTTTTCATGTCTTGAAGTCTCTATTATGGTTACTCTTTCTACATTTATGAGTCTAATCACATTAGGCTCTTCTTCATATGTGTTCCTTCTGTTGTGGTTAATGAATATTTTCTACCTTGTCATATTGTGCCTACTTTAGTTGTTGTTGTTGTCATTGAACCCCCAGTGAGAGGTTCACCTCTTGTTTCTCCTTGTAATAGGGTCTTAAATGATAACATTTCTTTGAGTATGGTTTATAGGAGGAAAGGTCCTTCTTCATATATAGTATGGCCCCATTGGTCTCTTGCTCTACTCAAAAACATTTTATCTTTTTTTGGTTTTACCTTTTGTTTTTCCAATCTTACTTCTTGTGAGGTTCACTCTTTTTTTCCTTGACAAATATTATATAAATGGGACTAGAACCTTCCCAATACTATATAATCTAAATAGCATAGGACTTATAAATACTTGAAAAGTTAATTCAATTTAAATAACTACACCCATGTCTTATCTCTACTATAGCCAACATCAAGCATTATCAATGATCATAATATGTGTCATCTACATATCATCACATGACATCATTCTAAACTAATTCCAAACTTTTTAATAGACAAGTATTTCAAATTTAATAAACATCCTTAAATAATACAAAATTCTTCTAATGAAACCTTATAAAAGGATTTAATTATGGATTATCTTGAAAATTTTCAAGTAAATTTATATTCATTTTTGTATCATGTTTAAATATTTTCTTCATCCTTGGATTCATTGAAGATTCTCTTCCAATTTTGTTGAATTACAATTTTGTCTCCATATACCCAATAATTTTATGTTTGTATAATTACATTCTACATATTTGTATATTCTTGTGTTGTTATAGTACATTCATAATTAGGAATCACTTATATGTACACAAATTTTAGTCATCTCTATAAATAAATGTAATGAGTAGGAAAATGGTCACTTACTTTTCTTGGCTATTTATGTAAAGCTTATTAATGTATTTAGGATTTGGATCTGGAACATAAAACTCCATTGCAGAACGATTAGGATAACCAATTTCCCATATTGTTGGACCATCTCTTGGTGGTTCATATATAAGCTCATCCAAGTTAAAATTAGAACCTACATAAAACATGGAAATTTTATTTGTATTTAGAAAATGATCCTTGGAGGAAAAAAAGTTGAGCTGTATAAAAATGGTGAAGATAATTTAGTTTAAACAATGAAATTTATAATAATTTGATTCCAATAAAAATTAAGTCTTGTTTCTAAATAGTTACAAAAAAATCTAATCATGAATTTAAAATATATATTCTAGAGATAAATTAAATAATTATTAATATTTTTAATATTGAGATAAAAACTTAAATTTTTTATGCTATAGGCATTAACCAAAATATTATAAATATTTAAACTACACATTATGAATGCATGAAAGGTACAAATAAAATTTAAGCACAAAAGCTTGTGAAATGTACCTTCAATGCTATAGTAAAGAAATAACTACTAAAAATTTCTAAATTAACATAAATGAAATGTCATTAATGAGTGTAGAATTCCTAATTATCTTTCAACCTAGTTTAGAAAAAAATCATGATGCCCATATGGAACCTCAGTAGATCTATCTATCTCTACACTTTTAGGAACCACCATGAGATAAGGTTCTTCAAGTTTATCTTTGATACATGTTAGCACATATATCATTTCTTTGTCATACTTCTATAAGGATATTTCTTTCCCAAGATAGAGAACATGGATTTTAGAAAAAAATGAATAATATTTTTAAGATACATATAGAAGCTAGATGAAAGGGAACAAATGGATTTTGAGGCTTAAACAATATTATCATTTAATCACACCTTTACAAACCCTATTTTCACAATATTTTGTATCCTTTCCATATTATTTTTAAGCTCGGCGAAAGACATCTAAACATGACATTCATTATCAATCATCTACTCTTCTACACCATCCACCAAGTTTTACACATTTGCATCATTATATCTTATCCTTTCCCTCCATCATCAAGATTCAATGTTCATTAAAATGTGACTAATTTCTTAATAGAAAATATACCATTATCTTTCACTCCAGAGTCATGTCTAATTACCATTTGTACCATCCTAAATTGTAAGAACCTATAATAGATATCCAATTTAGCCCTATTTTTTCATATATGGGTTCCCACGTTGATTTTCGACAGCTTACCTCAGTTTCACACTATCATAGCACTCATTGAACCTTTATTAATTTGAGTTAATATTTAAATTAATATTATGAGTCCTCTCTTAATTGATTCTCACCAAAAATCAATTAGAGCCCTTATTTCTAGGTGTGCTCTTTTATTATTTCACCAATTCAGTCATTTATTAATCAACATGGGCCCTATGTTACCATTTGTGACCTTTGTATTTCATATCGACCTCATAATCAACAATCCTTTCGAATCTGGCTTCCTTTTTTCCTTCTCAGCTTCAAATTTATATTTCATCCATTTTTAGTGAGAAGAGGATTCCTTGGACGTCGTCTTCTCAGGAAGAGAGTGAGCAAGGCATCCTCATCCCTGATGTTTGCCCAAAATTTTTAATTAGGGGTCTGTCTTGTGAATTTATAAGCAGGATTTCTAAATTTATGTTTCCCTCCTTTGATTTTTGAGCTCCAAAATATTGTGAGGTATAAAATTAACCTATCTATCCTCATTTGGACATAGACAATCAATAATTCAAAAAGCCATGATCAATATTTGAAGAGATCTCCAAAAATTTTGCATTTGAGAATTCTCAAGATCTTCAGGCATCCTAGTCTCCAAGCATTCAAGGCATTATTATGTTTCATAAAAAATTGTAACTATAACATTCATGGTGCAAGACATGTCTTTCATGATTTTCTTTTAGGATTTTGTGGAGTCAAATCTATTGCATTAACACTTTTGATTACATCCAAAGAAGCATTGCACCATCTAGGTATAAGGTAATTTATGATTTAGATCTAAATTATATTTCATATTAGCATACTTTCATTTCAAGCATATTTCATTTAATTTCAAAGTTTGATTCCTCAAGGGTGACCCCACAATAGTGAGTTTTACACTTTTTTAAACATATTGATTTTTAATTTCAAAATCACACATTTTTAAGAAAATATTATGATTTAAGCCTTTGAGATGTCTCATTTGAAAGAATTAATTTAAAATGGTTGGATCAAATCTTCTTAGATCAAACTCTCTTTGATATAACCTCTCTGTTCCTCAGTCATACCTACAATAGAATCTCCTTTGCACCTATCAAAATGTTGACCAAAAATCACTTTGATATTAGCTTTTTTGGGGACCAAATGAAAATTAATTTGATAAACCTAGATGCAGGATGGTACTACTCAAAGAAAGATTTCTAATTGTTATGATTTTAATACATATCAAGCTTATTATGACTTTGTAAATTTTTGGTTTTACTAAACATGAGTTTTGCACCATATATCAACTTATATGTTCAATTCTTATGAAAAAATAGTTTTGCTAAGTACAAAAACTTGAAACATATCTAGGCACTAAGTATTGATATCCTATTTCTAAGAAAAAATAAATAGAGTTTCAATGCATACAAAATAAGTTATGGATCGATAAGTGAGCCTATGTCTAAATTATAGTTAATGTCACTTTAAAACTTAACAAAGTATAACATATTCAACGTAATCAAATGAAACCAATTGCAACCACTAGATATTAGTGTTACAAATATAAATTCAAAAGAATCACTTTTTAATCCCTTTTAGGAAAAAATATGCACTACTAAGTAAAATTCACTCTTTTAAAATGTTTTTTTCTATTAAAAACTAGTTTTCGAAGGAGATGGAAAAAAAATACAAAAAATTACAAAAAAAATATATTTAGAATCTACACACAAAGTGCTAAAACCATTGGTTTACATCATCTTCAAATTCTTAAGGTTAGCAACAACAGGTTTCTAAATGCAAAGTTTTTTTTTTCAGTGTCAAAGTTGACAAAAAAGTGTAACCCACTATTGTGGGACCACCCTCAAATGAGGTTTGATTGAGGAGAACACCTCTCTAAAAAGTTCCTTGTTTTATGTGTGAAGGAATAGGTGGTACTTGCATTAGATCAAATTTGGGAAGTTCAAGACCTTGCAGAAAATATAGAATTCAAATCACCAAAAAGAGAAGGGAACATGACAGTCTAGGAAACCTCTTCTCAAGAATAGGATGGAAAAGACAACCTCTTCCTTGTAAAACTTCTTAAATTTGATTTTTTAGGTGAGTGACAACCTCTAAACACTATTTTTGGTTACCGTACAAAGTTGTATATTTTCTATCAAACTTTGTATTATGCAAATTTTTACTTTTGTCTATTTTGTCCTATATCTTGATTCATTCAATCATATCCCCCTAATTAACCTTTCATATTAGTGAAGGATTAGAGATACACATTAAGCACTTGATCCCATTCAAGCCTAAAGGGTCATCCTCCTTCTTAATGTAAAATAGGAGATAGGATTGATTCCCCTTGATTCTCATCTCCCATTGTACACTATTAACATTGTGTGTAATGATTCTATACTAGTTTAATATTGATGCAGGATCATCCTGGGTGTAAGGGAAATCTTGCATCACCCAAAAAAATATTTCTGTTTACTTTTCAATAAGGGCTATCTTGTGCAGAGTTACTATTTATGGAAACTTACTATTTTTAGTAAGTTGGTCATATGATCTCAGAATGTTCTGATTTCACAGTTGGAGGTTCATCTCAGTCATTTCAGCCTACCAGTTGAGTTTCATTGCCACATCATCAGTATTGGTGAAATTATTAAGGTTTTTGGGTACAAAATATTTCAGGTCAATTTTGAAGGTCTTAGAGGCTTTAGATTGCGGTCGACCCTCGACTAACTGGTGCTAGTGCGTGTCAAGCATTGTAGATCTCGTCATGGCATTTCCGAAAAGTGGTTACAATAGAAAAATAGAGTTACGGTTAAAAAGTTATGGCCTCCGAAATTTGGGTTACCTAAAATCATATTTTGTATTTCTTTTGAGCCGACCCTATTGTAAAAATTGTGACAATAAATTAATTCTATGTATGGTCGGCCTTAAGGGCTAAATTTCTGGAACCTTCTTGGGCGGTGAAAATTGCCTATATAAGAAAGGTCTGTAGTGTTGTCTGAGGCAGTTCGAGATAGTTTTGAGTAGTAGATCTAGGTATTGATTTGAGGCTTTGTCCTATAGAATATTGTAAAGGAATGCCCATGTGGCTTTGCATATTGTATTTCTAAAAGTTTGTAATTCCACATTTGTGGAGATAATAAGAAGCCAATTTTCTATTCTTGCATATTGTTATTGTTTCTCTATTTCTGTTATGTGTTTGTGGTCTTAAGGTGAGCACCCTTCATCAAGTGGTATCAGAGCAGGGGTTCCTGAGTGTGTAAATAGATCATTGATTGTGAGGCAGTTTGCATCAGGACTATGGGTTAGGGTTTCTGTGTAAATAGACCACCGACTGTGAGACAATTTGCACCAGGACTATGGTTAGGGTTTCAGTGCGCATCATGAAAATGCCTCCACGAAGAGAACATGGTGGAAGAGCTGGTGTTGTAACACCTGAGGTTAGGGAATTGCAGAGACAAGTGTGAGCATTGCAAGAGGAGATTCATAGAGGAATGAATCTTAATGTCAGAGATAAAAGCGAGGATGAAGCTAAAGAAGAAGATCAAGAAGGAGAAGTCGAAGTTTTGAATCAAGAAAAAGAAAGACTTTTTTGAGCCATCTCAAAGATTGGGAAGAGACCTAAGATTGAGGTTCTGACATTTTTTGGAAATATGAACCCAGAAGAATTGATCGACTATATTAATGAATGTGAAGAATATTTTGAGTATGAAGATATTGAGGATCCTGATAGGGTCAAATTTGCGAAGGCCAGACTGAAAGGTCACACAAAGATCTGGTGGCAAGAGATTCAATTGGAGAAAAATAGAAAAGGAAAAGATAAAATCACAAGATGGGATTGGATGGTGGATAAATTGAAGTGATAGTTCATCCCTGTTGATTATGAGCTTGACCTACTGAAGAAAATGCAAAGTTTGAAGCAAGCGGGATGATTTGTTTAGGAGTATATAGAGGAGTTCTATCGAATCCTCATCAGAACAGGCCATGTAGAAGTTGGTAAGGAGAAAGTTGCCTATTACCTTAATGGGTTGAGGCTGAGCATTCAAGAAGAGTTGAATTTGGTTTGAATGAATAGTATTGAAGAGGCATACCAATTTTCCTTAAAAGTAAAGGAAAAGCTAAACAAGAAGTTCAAAAGCAGACAAAATGGAAGAGGTCGGGGTGGATGATCTGGTGGATAGTCATATGGAGGCCAAAATGAAGATTTGAAAAAGAAGGATGAGGCTAGTAGTAGTCAAAATTAGAGAGGAAACAATTCCAATCGTTTCCAAGATCAGAACAATAGAGATTAGAGGAAGAGGAAGAGGACAAAGTTCAGGAAGAGGAGGCTTCCGTGGAACATGTTTTCACTATGGAGAAGAAGGTCATATGGCATTTGAATGTCCTCAATGCCAAGGAAGGACAAATAGGAGGAATGAAGGCTAGAACAGAGTTACACATGTAGATGAAGATGCCAAATCATCAAATTTTGAAGATGCTAAAAGAGGAGAAATGTTGATTAACAAAAGAGTCTTGTTGAGTGGTGAGAATGAACCTGAACAAAGGAGGAGTCTATTTCGCACTAGATGCAAGTGTGAGGGTAAATGCTGTGATGTGATTATTGATAGTGGAAGCACTGACAATTTGGTGTCAGAAGAGATGGTGACAAAGTTGAAGCTCAAGAGATAGAAACACCCACATCCATATCAGATTGCTTGGGTGTAGGATGACCATAAGGTCATGGTCAGTGAATAGTGCCTAGTAAAGTTCGAGATTGACGGGTACCATGATGAGGTACTATGTGATATTATGCCTATGGATGCATGTCACATGTTGTTCAGAAGGCCGTGGCAATTTGATAGATGTGTTGTACATGATGGTGATGTGAATACCTATTCCCTGACAAAGGATGGAGTGCAACATAAGCTAAAGCCATTTAAGGAGACTAAAGAAAAGGTATTTTGTAATGTGAGTATAACTTTTGTTGATGGAAGAAAATTCCTAGATGGTATGAGGCATGAGCATGTGTGTTTTTCTTTAATTCCAAAATATGGTAAAGACGAAGTAAAAGATGTACCTATAGAGGTTGTAGATTTGTTGAATGAGTTTCAGGATATTGTATCTGATAATGTACTTGATGGATTACCACTGAAAAGGAAGATCAGTCATCAGATGGATTTGATTCCAGGAGCCAGTTTACCAAACAAGGCAGCACACAGAATGACACCAGCAGAAAGTGAAGAGTTGAATAGACAAGTACATGAGTTGTTGTAGAAGGGATTGATTCAAGAGAGCCTGAGTCTATGTGCTGTACCAGCAGTATTAGTACCAAAGAAGAATGGAGAATGAAGGATGTGTACAGATTCCATAGCAATAAACAAGATCACAATCAAGTATAGGTTTCCATTGCCACGAATGGATGATATTATAGATTGTTTGAGTCGGGCTGTGTATTTCTCAAAGATAGATCTGAAGAGTGGATATCACCAGATTTGGATCAGAGAAGAAGATAAATGGAAGACTGCCTTCAAGACAAAGGAAGGACTGTATGAGTGGTTAGTCATGCCTTTTGGGCTAACCAATGCACCGAGCACTTTCATGCGACTCGTGAATGAAGTTTTGAAAGAGTTTCTGGGTAAGTTTTTCATTGTTTACCTAGATGATATTTTGATCTTTAGTAAGACATTGGAAGAGCATATGATGCATATTCGTATGGTGTTTGAGAAGCCAAGAGAAGAGAAATTTTTGATTAATTTGAAGAAGTGCAGTTTTGTGAAGAAAGAGTTAATGTATTTGGGGTTTATAGTTTTAGCAAAAGGTCTAAAAATGGACCCAAAGAAGGTAAAAGCTATCCTTGAATGGCCTACTCCAAGGAGTGCTACTGAGGTAAGATTTTTTCATGGTTTGGCTAGTTTTTACAGAAAGTTTATCAGAAATTTTAGCAGTATTTGTGGACCCTTGACTGAAACAATGAGAGGGGATAGAAAAGAGTTCAAGTGGACTAATGGGGAAGGTTATAGAACAACCTATTTTAGCACTTCCTAATTTTAATAAGGTGTTTCAAGTAGATTGTGATGCTAGTGGTGTTGCAATAGGAGCTGTTATGAGCCAAGAAAGTAAGCCTATTGCTTATTTTCGTGAGAAGTTAAATGATGCCAAGAGAAAATATTTTGTTTATGATCAGGAATTTTATGCTATAGTTCAGGCATTGAAGAAGTGGAGACACTATCTGCTTCCTAAGGAGTTTTTTTTGTATACTAATCATCAAGCCTTGCAATATTTGAATAGTCAAGGAAAGTTGAATCAAAGACATTTGAAATGGGTTGAGTTTTTGCAAAGTTATACATTTGTTTTGAAACACAGAATTGGAAAGTCTAACAGGGTTGCAGATGCACTTAGCAGAAGGCAACTATTGTTGACAGAGATGCAGATTGAGATGGTTGGGTTCAAGAAACTCAAGAATTTGTATCCAGAGGATCCTGATTTTGGTGAAGCTTGGAAAGCTTGTAAAGAACTTGTTACTCTAGACAGAACAAAGTGGTTGGATTTCATCATTTAGGATGATATGCTATTCAGAGGGAGTTAGTTGTGCATTCCAAGAAGTTCTATGAGGGAGAATCTCATCAAGGAGAATCATAGCGAAGGATTGGCTGGATATTTTGGTCGTGATAAAACCCTTGCTTTGGTTAGTGAGAATTATTATTGGCCGCAATTGTAACAAGATGTCAAAAAGTTTGTACAAAGTTGCAGAGTATGTCAGATGGCGAAAGGAGTGAAGCAAAATATAGGGTTGTATCAGCCATTACCTATACCAGAGAAGCCTTGGGAAGATATCATTATGGACTTTGTTCTTGATTTACCAAGGACACAGTGGGGACATGATTCAATTTTTGTGGTAATTGACAGATTTTCAAAGATGACACATTTTGTTCCTTGTAAGAAGACTAATGATGTCGTTTATGTAGCAGAATTATTTTTCAGAGAAGTGATGAGACTACATGGTTTGCCAAAGAGTATAGTTTCAAATAGGGACAGTAAGTTCGTTGGATATTTCTGGCATACATTGTGGAAGAAGTTGAAGACAGATTTGAAGTTCAATTCGTCACATCATCCAAAGACTGATGGACAAACAGAGGTGGTGAATAGGAGTTTGAAAAATTTGCTAAGATGTTTGGTTAGAGATAAGCCAACGGGATGGGATTTGATTTTACCACAGGTAAAATTTGCATACAATAATTCTATCAACAGGAGCATTGGTAAATCACCATTCCAGATTGTATATGGGAGTAGTCCAAGAAATGCATCCGAGTTGAGAAAGATAGATAAAGGAGAAATAAGTAGTGCTAAAACTGAGGATTTTGCAGAACATTTGAAGAACATCCATGAGGAGGTGAGGAAGCACATTACCAAGATGAATGCACAGTATAAGGCTAAGGTAGATGAGAAAAGGAGGCATAAAGAATTTTAGGTTGGAGATGAAGTCATGGTTCATTTGCAGAAGGAAAGATTTCTAGTTGGTACATATAACAAGTTGAAAATGAAGAAGTTTGGGCCATGTAAGATACTAAAGAAGCATGATTTAGGAAATTCATATGAGGTCGAGTTTCTTATTGAGCTGAATATTTCACTAGTATTTAATGTTTCAGATCTGATAGAGTATCATGACGGAGGTGTTGAAGATGAGGTTACAACAGCACAGTGGAGTATTCCAGGAACCAGTTCAGTTATTAAGGAGATTGAAGACATACTAGATAGTCATGTTGGCAGAAGCACAAGGAACAAGACATATGAAGAGTATTTGGTCAAATGGAAAGGATGACTTGTTGAAGATTCGTCATGGCTAGAAAAGGAGGAGGTTAACAGTCTTGGTTTTCCTTTGCACACCTGAGTCGTAACAGGGTCACTTCTCAAATTACCCCGGGTGTCTGATGCAGGAGCATCTTGGGTGTAAGGGCAATCTTGCATCACCCAAAAAAATATTTCTATTTACTTTTCAATAAGGGCTATCTTGTGTAGAGCTGCTATTTATGGAAACTTACTATTTTTAGTATGTTGGTCATATGATCTTAGAATGTTTTGATTTCATAGTTGGAGGTTCATCTCAATCATTTCAGCTTACCAGTTGAGTTTCATTGCCACATCATCAGTATTGGTGAAATTATTGAGGTTTTTGGGTACAAAATCTTTCAGGTCAATTTTGAAGTTCTTAGAAGCTCCGAATCGCGGTCAACTCTCAACTGACTGGCGCTAGAGCGGGTCAGGCACTGTAGATCTCGTCATGACATTTCCAAAAAGTGTTTACAATAGAAAAATAGAGTTACGGTTAAAAAGTTATGGCCTCTAAAAGTTGGGTTACCTAAAATCATATTTTGTATTTGTTTTGAGCCGACCCTATTGTAAAAATTGTGAAAATAAATTAATTATATGTATGGTCGGCCTTAAGGGCTAAATTTCTGGAACCTTCTTGGGCGGTGGAAATTGCCTATATAAGAAAGGTTTGTAGTGTTGTCTAAGGAAGTTCGAGATAGTTCTGAGTAGTAGATCAGGGTATTGATTTGAGGCTTTGTCCTACATAATATTGTAAGGGAGTGCCCATGTGACTTTGCATATTGTAATTTTGAAAGTTTGTAATTTCACATTTGTGGAGATAATAAGAAGCCAATTTTCTATTCTTGCATATTGTTGTTGTTTCTCTATTTCTGTTATGTGTTTGTGGTATTAAGGGGATCACCCTTCATCAAATATTATATAAATCTTTGAAAATATACCATGACTAAACATATAATATCTCCATTGATAGCAGCCTAATAATAAAAACTTGGCATGTTGATATGCATATATACTTAAATATAGATTGCCTCGCCATTGACTTTAGTAGAATTCATTATATGTTTCCTCTAATTGTAAATAATTCTTGATTTTACTACATAATGAATAACATATTAAATTTTAAATTAGCCATAAGATCCTCATAAAAATTGAATGTTTCCTTTTTTCTTGCTAGGGTGCATGAATATTGTTCACCTTGAAATCCTTATAAATATTATAACTCATAATTAGGATAGCTAAAGTTGTGCATAGTTGTATAGATGATATTGGATTATAATTGATGCAGGAGGATCCTGGGTGTAAGGGCAATCTTGCATCACCCAAAAATATTTCTGGTTTCTTTTCAATAAGGGCTATCTTGTGCAGAGCTTCTATTTATGAAAAATTACTACTTTTAGTAAGTTGCTCATATGAGCTCGGAATGTTCTGATTTCATAGGCGGAGGTTCATCTTAGTCATATTAGCCTACCCATTGAGTTTCATTTCCATATCATCTGTATCAGTGAAGTTATTGAGGTTTTTGGGTATAAAATATTTGAGCTCAATTTTGAAGGCTTTAGAGGCTCTGAATCGTGAGTTGACCCCTAGCTAGCTGGAGCTTGCATGAGTCAGGCACTCTAGATCAGGTCCTTCCATTTTTGAAAAGTGGTTAAAATAACCAAATCAAGCTATGGCTAAAACGTTATGGCCTCCAAAAATGAGCTACCTAAAAATAAAATTTGTAATTATTTTGAGCTGACCCTAATGTAAAAAATAATGAAAAATAAAATAATTCTAAGGGCGGTCAGCCTTAAGGGCTAAATTTATGGAACCTTCTCAGGTGGTGGAAAATTTCCTATAAGGCCCGTAATATTTTCTAGGGTAGTTTTGGGTAATCATTTGAGGCTTTTTCTATAGATTATTGTAAGGAAAATGCCCATGTGGCTTTGCATATTGTAATTCTGAAATTTGTAATTCCACACTTGTGGAGATAATAAGAACCCCATTTTTGTTCTTGCAAATTGTTGTTGTTTCTTTATTTCTGTTATGTGTTTGTGGTATTAAGGGGGGCACCCTTCATCAAGTGGTATCAGAGCAGGAGTTCCTAAGTGTGTAGATAGATCACCAACTATGAGGCAGTTTGCACCAGGACCATGGTTTAGGGTTTCAACGATAAGCACAAAAATGCCTCCATGAAGGGAACGTGGTAGAAGAGCTAGAGGTGTGTCACTTGAGGTTAGAGCCCTATAGAGAAAAGTACGAGCTTTGAAAGAATAGATTCATAGAGGCATGAATCTTGTCGTAAGAGAGGAAAGTGAGGATGAAGCCGAAGAAGAAGGAAATTATGATGAGGAAGGAGAAGGAAAAGTTTTGAATCAAGAGGAAGAAAGACTTTTCTGAGCCATTTTCAAGATCGAGAAAATACCTAAGATTGAGGTTCCCACATTTTCAGGAAACCTTAACCCAGAGGAGTTGATCGACTAGATCAATGAATTAGAATAATATCTCAAGTATGAAGATATTGAGGATCCTGATAGGGTCAAGTTTGTGAAGGCCAGACTGAAGGGTCATGGGAAGATCTAGTGGTAGGAGATTCAATTGGAGCAAAATAGAAGAGTAAAGGAGAAAATCACAAGATTGGATGGTAGATAAATTGAAATGATAGTTCATTTCTATTGATTATGAGCTTGATCTACTGAAGAAAATGCAAGGTTTGAAGAAAGTAGGGAGATCTATTCAGGAGTATACAGAGGAGTTCTATTGAATCCTCATCAAAACATGTCATGTGGAAGATGATAAGGAGAAAATTTCCTGTTACCTTAATGGGCTAAGGCTGAGTATTTAGGTTGAGTTGAATTTGGTATCAATGAACAATATTGAAGTGGAAAATGAGTTTTCCCTAACAGTAGAGGAAAAGTTGAAAAATAAGATTGAAAGCAGACAAAGAGGAAGAGGTCACGACAGAAGATCTAGTGGATAGTCTTCTGGAGGCCAAAATGAAGATAAGAAGAAGGATGAGGCTAGTAGTAGTGAAAATCAATGAGGAAACAATTTCAATCATTTCCATGATTAGAATAATAGAGATAAGAGAGGAAGGGGAAGATGACAAGGATCTGGAAGAGGAGGCTTCTGTGGAACATGTTTTCACTGTGGAGAAGAAGGTCATAGGGCATATGAATGTCCACAATGCCAAGGAAGGACATATATGAGAACTGAAGGCTAGACTAGAGTTTTACATGTGGATTATGATACCAAATCATCACATTCTAAAGATGCTAAAAGAAGAGAAACACTAATTAACAAAAGAGTCCTACTAGGTGGTGACAATGAACCTAAGCAAAGGAGGATCTTGTTTCGCACTAGGTGCAAGTATGAGGATAAATATTGTGATGTGATTATCGATAGTGGAAGCACTAACAATTTGGTTTCAGAAGAGATGGTCACAAAGTTAAAGCTCAAAAGGCAGAAATACCCACATCTATACCAAATTGCATGGGTGCAGGATGACCACAAAGTCATGGTCAATGAACAGTGCCTAGTAAAGTTCAAGATTGGGGGATACCATGATGAGAGACTATGTGATATAGTATCTATGGATGCATGTCATATGTTGTTAGGTAGGCCATGGCAGTTTGATAGCTATTTTGTACATGATGTCCATGCAAATACTATTCCCTAACAAAGGATGGAGTGCGACATAAGCTAAAGCCATTGAAGGACACAAAAGAAAAGGTATGTGGTAATGCAAGAATAAGTTTTGTTGATGGAAGAAAGTTCCTAGAGGGTATGAGGCA
Source organism: Chamaecyparis obtusa (assembly GCA_027943335.1). Classification (NCBI taxonomy): domain Eukaryota; kingdom Viridiplantae; phylum Streptophyta; class Pinopsida; order Cupressales; family Cupressaceae; genus Chamaecyparis; species Chamaecyparis obtusa. The sequence continues at coordinate 272,158 of BSBK01007776.1, read as the reverse complement.
TGAGCATATGTGTTTTTCTTTAATTCTGAAATCTAGTAAAGAGGAAGTAGAAGATAAACCTATAGAATTTGTAAGGAAGATCGTCATCAGATGGACTTGATACCAGGAGCCAATTTTTCAAATAAGGCAACACACAAAATGACACCAATAGAAAGTGAGGATTTGAACAGACAAGTACATGAGTTGTTTGCAGAAGGGGTTGATTCAAGAGAGTCCGAGTCCATGTATTGTAATAGCAATATTAGAACCAAAAAAGAATTGAGAATGAAGGATGTTTAAAGTTTCCAGAGCTATAAACAAGATCACAATCAAGAACAGGTTTCTATTGCCACCGATGGATGATATTATAGATTGTTTGAGTGGAGCTGTGTATTTCTCAATGATAGATCTAAAGAGTGGATATCATCAGATTCAGATCAAAGAAGGAGATGAATGGAAGACTTCTTTCAAGACAAAGGAAGGATTATATGAGTGGTTAGTCATGCCTTTTGGGCTAACCAAAGCACTGAGCACTTTCATGCGGCTCATGAATGAAGTTTTGAAAGAATTCATAGGTAAGTTTGTCATTGTTTACCTAAATGATATTTTGATCTCCAACAAGACAATGGATGAGCATATAATGTATATTCGTATGGTATTTGAAAAGTTAAGGGAAGAGAAATTGTTGATTAATTTGAAGAAGTGTAGTTTTGTGAAGAAGGAGTTAGTGTATTTGGGATTTGTAGTTTCAACAAAAGGTCTAAAAATAGGCTCATAGAAAGTGAAGGCTATCCTTGAATGGCCTACTCCAAGAAATGCTACTGAGGTAAGATCTTTTCATGGTTTGGATAGCTTTTACAAAAAAATTATTAGGAGTTTTAGCAGTTTTTGTGGACCCTTGACATAAACAATGAGAGGAGATAGGAAAGAGTTTAAGTGGACTACATGGGCATATAAAAGTTTTAAATTGTTAAAAAAAAAAGTTATAGAACAACCTATTTTAGCATTTTCATATTTTAATAAGGTGTTTCAAGTGGACTCTGATGCTAGTGGTACTGCAATAGGAGCTATTTTGAGCCAAGAAGGTAAATCTGTTGCTTATTTAAGTGAGAAGTTAAATGATGCCAAGAGGAAATATTCTATTTATGATTAGGAATTTATGCTATAGTTCAATCATTGAAAAAGTGGAGACACTATTTGCTTCCTAAAGAGTTTTTTTGTATACTGATCATCAAGATTTGCAATATTTGAATAGTTAAGCAAAGTTGAATCAAAGGCATTTGAAATGGGTTGAGTTTTTGCAGAGTTACACATTTGTTTTGAAACAAAGGAGTGGAAAGTCTAATAGGGTTGCAAAAGCTTTTAGTAGAAGGTAAATTTTTTTGAAAAAGAGGTAGATTGAGGTGGTTGGGTTCAAGGAACTCAAGAGTTTGTATCCAAAGGGTCCTAATTTTGGTGAAGCTTAAAAAGATTGTATAGAACCTGTTACTCTAGATAGAATGAAGTGGTTGGATTTCATCATCTAGGATGGTATGCTATTTAGAGGGAGTCAGTTGTGCATTCCATAAAGTTCTATGTGGGAGAATCTCATCAAGGAGAAGCATATAAGAGTTTCTTTGGTTAGTGAGAATTATTACTGGTCACAGTTGCAGCAAGATGTCAAGAAGTTTGTACAAAGTTGTAGAGTATTTCAAATGGAAAAGGGAAAAAAGGAGAATACAGGGTTGTATAAGACATTACCTGTACCAAAGAAGCCATGGGAGGATATCAGTATGAACTTTGTTCTTGGTTTACCAAGGACTCAACAGGGACATGATTCAATTTTTGTGGTGGTTGACAGATTTTCAAAGATGACACATTTCATTCCCTATAAGAAGACTAATATTTTTGTTCATGTGGCAGAATTATTTTTTAAAGAAGTGGTGAGACTACATGGTTTTCCAAAGAGCATAGTTTCAGATTGAGACACTAAGTTTGTTGGATATTTCTGGCACACATTGTGAAAGAAGTTAAAGATAAATTTGAAATTTAGTAGATCACATCATACACAGACTGATGGACAAACAAAAGTGGTGAATAGGAGTTTGGAGAATATGCTGAGATGTTTGGTTGGAGATAAGCCAATAGGATGAGATTTGATTTTACCACAAGTGGAATTTTCATACAATAATTATGTTAACATGAGCACTGGTAAATCACCATTCCATATTTTATATGGAAGTAGTCCCAGAAATGATTCTGAGTTGAGGAAGATAGACAAAGGAGAGATAAGTAGTACTGAAGCTGGGGATTTTGCAGAACATTTGAAGAACATCCATGAGGAGGTGAAAAAGAAAATTGAGATGAATACATAGTATAAGGCTAGGGCAGATGAGAAAAGGAGGCATAAGGAATTTTAGGTTGGGGATGAAGTCATTGTTCATTTGCAAAAGGAGAAATTTCCAATAGGTACATATAACAAGTTGAAAATGAAGAAATTTGGGCGATGTAAGATACTGAAGAAGCATGATTCAAGAAATGCCTATGAGATAGAATTACCTATTGAACTAACTATATCACCAGTATTTAACATTTTAGATCTGATAGAGTATCATGAAGGGGGTGTTGAAGATGGGGTCATAGAAGCACAATGGAGTATTCCAGTAACTACTTCAGCTACCAAGGAGATTGAGGATATATTGGCTAGTCATGTTGGTAGAAGCACAAGGAACAAGACATATGAAGAATATCTGGTCAAATGGAAAGGATGACTTGTTGAAGATTCATCATGGCTGACAAGAGAGGAGGTTAACTGTCTTGGTTTTCCTCTACACACCTGAGACGTGACAAGGTCACTTCTCAAATTACCCTAGGTGTCTAATGTAGGAGCATCCTTGGTGTAAGGGCAATCTTGCATCACCCAAAAATATCTCTGGTTTCTTTTCAATAAGGGGTATCTTGTGCAGAGCTACTATTTATGGAAATGTACTATTTTTAGTAAGTTGGTCATACAAGCTCATAATGTTCTAGTTTCATAGGTGGAGGTTCATCTTAGTCATATCAGCCTACAAGTTGAGTTTCATTGCCATATCATCTGTATTGGTGAAGTTGTTGAGGTTTTTGGGCATAAAATCTTTGAGCTCAATTTTGAAGGCCTTAGAGGCTCCGGATTGTAATTAACCTTTAGCTAATTAGAGCTTGCGTGAGTCAAGCACTGTAGATTAGGTCTTTCCATTTTTGAATAGTGGTTATAATAGCCAAACAAAGATACGGTTAAAAAGTTATGGCCTCCGAAAGTTGGGCTAACTAAAAATAAAATTTATAATTATTTTGAACCAACCCTAATGTAAAAAAAATGAAAAATAAAATAATTTTAAGGGTGGTCGGCCGTAAGGGCTAAATTTATGGAACCTTCTTAGATGGTGGAAAATTGCCTATATAAGAAAGGCCCATAGTGTTTTCTACGGCTGTTATGGGTAATCATTCGAGGCTTTGTCCTATAGATTATTGTAAGGAAAATGCCCATGTAGCTTTGCATATTGTAATTCTGAAATTTGTAATTCCACAATTGTGGAGATAATAAGAAGCCCATTTTTGCTCTTGCAAATTGTTGTTGTTTCTCTGTTTCTATTATGTGTTTATGGTATTAAGGGGAGCACCCTTCATCAATAACTCATGATGTTTTCTAGGAAATTAGGTTTCTTATATTTTAATTTCCTCTATCTTAAATCTCACATTTTATCAAATGAATCAAGGAGCTCAGGTAATGTGAGTGAATATTTGATTAACTTCTTAGTTTTGGATTTTGGTGGGATGGATTAGACGTGGACTATCTATATACACTAGGTTTGACTCATTGGTGCTGCAAACTTCATTAGTTGGCCTTGTTTGTGGTCATTTGTGCATTGGTATGTTTTTCTTTGGGATGAGATGATGGATGATGTTTATGGTACTTGAATAGTTGATGTTGGGACTTGTAGCATGTGGTTTATCATGATGCCATGATAGCTTGGTTATTTAGTGATTTCACTTTTAGTGGGAACTTACAACAGTAATGATGTGGTGGTGTAGGATTTATTCTTGACTGGTTGTTGTTGGAATTTATATGTATCTTCTTGGTTTGGAGGTCTTGGTTTCATGTGATTTTAATGAGATATTAGTTTTATGTGTGTAGACCTGGAGGATAATCATGTAGGATATGGTTATCACAATACATGTATGACTTGGTACCATAGATTTTTGGGATTTGTTGGTAGTGATGTGGATTCACCATTAGATGGTGGATGATCTTCTTTAGTGTTGTAAATGTTTGAGGATGCTTTAGATCCTATTGCTACAGAAGGTTCTTTCACATTTTTTGGTTCACTTGTTGGAGATGGTACCTTCATTTGATTGGAGATATTGACATTTTGAGAACTCAAGGGGTCTTTGATAGAGGTGTGGTTTATACTTTCATTTGATATGTTATCATGGTTTCTATTATGTCATGGTTTTCTCTTGATTACCAAATTAGAGTTGTTACATGATATCATTATTTAATATGTTCATATGGAGCATGTTATCTCTTTGGATGAGATGGTTTATATCATGTTTTCATGTCCATGTTCCCAATTCAATAGTTTGATCTTTGACTGCGATCTTAGTTTAGTTCTCTTGGTATTTAGTACATTATCATTTTCTTGATACTTTATGAAAGTGTTTTGTTGTATTTGGAGTTTGGCATGGATTGATCAGTTATAGGTTCTCATGGATACTTGGATACTTAAGTGATGTTGATATTCTCTTCTGATTAGAGATGTATCTGTTGGGATAGTTTATAGTTTCAACATAAAGATCAAGAAGCATTCACTTGGTATGGACTTGAGAGGAGAGTTTTATTGGATTATTATTGGAGAGTTGGATATCTTGATGAGAATTCTCATTCTCTACTATTAGTCTACTCACCAGTTTACTACTGGTGAGGTATTTCTCATTGTTCCTTTTAGGCACATTATATTTTATGCTTATCTTTCATGGATATGGATGTTGAGCTATAGTGTGAGCTAGTTTTGGAAGGTTCATTTGAGAGATGGTTTGGCATTGGTTATCTCCATATGCATATGTTTTTATTATGATATCATTATGACTGAGTTTAGGAGATGGTTTATTGGGTATATTCCTTGGATTGGGAATGGTATTAGTTTGATCTTCTTGAGAGGCTTACATCCATGTTGATTGTATGATATATACATATATATATATATATATATATATATATATATATATATATATATATATATATATATATATATATATATATATATATATATATATATATATATATATATATATATATATTGATTCTTGTTTGGAGTTTCATGGAGGAGATTAGACTTTACATGACTGGCATTTAGAGGTGTGTGTAGAAGGACATGATACAAGTTTGATTTGGAGTATTTCTCTCTTTGGCCTTGGTATTCTTCCTAGATGTTTGGTTTGACTTATATTGATTTGGGATTGGTTGGAGATTTGTGATCACTAGTTTGTATTCATGTATGTCATGTGGGAGATAGAATGGAGGTTCCTTTTATCTCTTTCCTTTGTTGTTTATGGAGAGCATGGGAGAGAATTGGAGACTTGTTGTGAGAGTTGTGCTTGTGAGTTATTGGTTCACACATTTTCTCTTTCCATTACATGGTTTCTTCTATGAGTTTCATGTTCATATGATTTAAGAGGATAGTAACATGGTGTGTGAGAGTGTTAAGATATGTGGGTTGCATGTGTGGATCATTGTGATTTTCTTGATACTATAGGTTTATAGTTATAATTTTATGTGATGTTGTTAGTGGATTCATTTTAGTTTGAAATTACCTATGCATTGGGAGCTTCTTGGTGTGTATATCACACATACTACACTTGAGACTTGTGGTTTCATATTATAGGTTAGATATGTTGATGTTATGTTTATATACCTGTCATACACTGAGTTTTTTTGCACCTCTATTCAAGCTCTCTTGGTCTTGATAACCTTTTGCTAACCGAGATGAAACCTCTAGGTTCTAGGCTGGTTCCTCTTAGATTATCACCTTAGTTTTCTCTTAATAGGAAAGTAAATATTTTGAGGGAAAGGGATAGAAGGAGTGCATCAAAGGGAAATAATAGGAAAGCAAACTACCTACTAGGTGATGCACCAAAATGAAATGAATACAATACACTGACCAAACTAGCATGAAGGCTCTTGGATCTAATAGAACACAATCTCCCTAAACAAGCTTGCATAAGTATTTCATAAGAGGGCTTGAACATAAGACACAACCTATGACCTGCAAACAAACATTCTCTTCAGCAAAAGGGCACAGGAATGAGATAGAATGACAGGGGGCTGAAGAATACCCACAAACTCACTCAAATTAGATCATACATAGTAGTACACATATAAGTTGAAAGAAAGAAGGGTTCTAGAACTCCAAGACTTCTCTAATAAAGCCAGTATATTACATTCAGTAAGAGAAATACAGATAAGGAAAAGACTAGAGGGCAGAACAAATGCCACATATAGCCTCTATTAAACTTGATATTTCAATGAAAGATTACAAACTGTAAGAGCCAGAGGGTAGAACAAATGCCATGGATAACTCCCCAAGAAAGAGAAAAAACTCTTTTACAAATTCCAAACTCTGAGCACTAAAGGCTCCCAAAAAACAATATATACATCCCTCACTGCACGCAGGCAGGAGTTCAAAAAACTAACTGGGGTTACAAGATTCACAATGTAATAAAAAACCCTAGGTTAAATAAGACTGATCATAAATATATATCTGCAACACTATGTCCGATCAGATATCTTGTTCTCATGCCCATCCCTGTACTACATCACCTGCAGATAAACAACCTAGATTCATCAACCTTTCCTGCAACAAGCCTCACCATGAATGCCACAAAAGTACCTCACTAGGACAAAGATCAAAACGTGATAGCTACCTAGATCCTCCTCATCAATTTTGCAACCTGCAACCATCCTGGCGACATCAAATTTCAGCTACCCACCACTTGCAACCAATTCTGCAGAAGAAAAGCCTATAAAAATTGTTGCACCACTTTGAAAATGTCATTGATCGCATGATTGCATGAGACCAAAAGCCTTCATGCGATCATGCGACAAGCCTCATTCAATCTGCCACTCTGCCATGCAAGACACCTGGTCCCGCCAAATATCTACCTATCAACCACAAGGACCAACAGGAAACCCACATGTCACCACCTGAAGCCCCTGTTGACCGTTGATGACTCATCACATGATCACATAGCCGCAAGAGACCCCATGTGATCATGCGACAAGCCATTGAGATTTTAACTACAAACTTAACTCTAGGTTCTTCCTCGGGCTCATCTTCCCCTTAGTCGCAGAGTCACTTAATGTTTTCCTTAACCTCGATTCTATTCAGCGATTACACGAAATCCATTAGCCACACAACCACACTCTCATGCATTCACTAAGAAAATAGGGCTCTACTAAATCATATCCACGAATGAGAAAACACATGAAACTTTATCAGGAGGTACCAAATATAGAGGACAAAACTGAGCTCCTCTAAAATTCCCACCATTAAAATTCGGCCCCACTGACAACTGCATTGTCATCACAAGCTCTCGACCAATCAGCAATGAAGACACCAGCCAAGAAAGGACCCAGCTACAAAAGAATCTCATCAGACAATTGTCGCATGATCGCATGGGGTTGGAAGATCCCATGCGAACATGCGACCACCGTTAGATCTTTCACCCTGGCACCTGCAAGATTCTCTAACAAATAGACCCACGAGCCACTTAGATTCTAATCAGACATTTGTCCCATGATCTCATGGGCTTAGAAGATTCCATGAGATTATGTGACAGCCATTAGATCTTCACCACACTGGCAATGGTCATGAGGGACTAGGAACCACCCGGTCAGAGTTGCACACTTGTGAAATGCCGATGCCAGAGGAAGAAGTGTGAAACATAGAAGGGGTCAAAAAAATAGAGGGTTTTGAGAATGAAGGTCGAAAACACACTGAGCTTTCAGAGCGAAGGTTGAAAACATCCCTGGCTTTTAGAGCGAAGGTCGAAGACACAGAGGGTTTTTGACACTGAACATTTTTGGAACTCTGCGGCCTGAGTATTTCCTGCAACATTAAAACTTGAATATCTCTGAGGGCTTTGCAAATTAAGTGATGCGATCTGAACTAAAACATGGTGACACATTGAAGATTATGGGGTTTAGAGCACAAAGCATATAACTTTGAAGATCTACTTCGCAAGTGAAAACAAGTTGCAGCAGGGTGGGATAAAAATAGAGATCTGGAAACTTCACCAAATCTATAGAATAGGAAATTTTGGGCAACGTTTTGGTGACTTCTGCGGGATGTTAGCCTGCTAGACATGGACCAATGACCCTGACATATCCATTGGGCATAGGATTCATCTCAGGAACACAAAACTTTGATAGAGACAAAACTGTGCTCGAGCACTTATTAGAAAATAGGAAAACTAACCTAGAAAACTGGAAGAAAGCAGGAAAACTAACCTACCCTAAACTAACCAGTGTAGAAACTTGGTTAAAAAAAACCATTCACTGGTTGTGAAAAGTAGCTACCCTTCCTCATTAGGATATTTTGCATTGGACTCATGAGGATAGCTAAAAGGATGTGAGGCACATAAAAATTTGGCAAATGAGGATGCACTGCCTCTGCAAAAACAAGATCAAGTTCACTCACCTCAAATGGATCACATGGAGGTGTCTCAATGAACTCCTTTTGGGCCAAGTATCTGATGGGGTAGCCTCTTGAAATTTTGAAGGTAGGACTTTCCTTGATGGATTCTTCTTTATCTTCTTGGTTTCCCTCCATCATGTATAGCCATGCCAACTCATCATCCACAGTCAAGGGACTATCATCTTGCTCTTTTAAACTGGCCAAGAGGTCATCAAAGTTGTCAATATCCTGAAGATCTCCAGGAATGACTGGCTCTTCACAATCAGGCTCCATACACAAGCCACCTATGATGCTTCCCAAATAATCTTTGTCAAGGCTATGGTTATCTTTTGCACATTGGGAAGTCTCCTCCTCAAAGATGAGATCAAGCTCATGAATCAGCATATCCTCGGGATCAATCTCTTCTAGATGCTACAACTTCAAAGAGGTGGCTATGATCACATCTTTCTCATCCTCATCAAAAAAACTAGGCAGCTCATCCAATAAGGACATGGCATCCCCTTCTATATCAACCTCCTGTTGATGGTGGACCTGTTGTTTTGATTGACCCTTAGCCATAGGTAATGGCATGGTCTCTTCTTCATCATCAACAAAGAGGGGAAGCTCATCATACAAACCAGCCAAGAGCTTAGACCAGGCATCCAACTCCATCTCCTCACCTTGCTGCTCCATTTCACCATAGTCATCACTCTGCACTGATACCTCAGATTTCTTCTCCTCTTCAAATGAAAACTCATTTACCAAAGGTCCTTGCTCAAACACTAGACTAGTATCCTTGAAAAGACTTGGCATCTGACAGCCAAGAGGTAGAGTCCATTATGGTATCCACAACACTTCATCATCTTGAGAGACTAGAGAGGCCTCTTGGGATGAAATTTCTTCTTGAACAGGCTGTTCTTGCAGAGTAGTAGGCTGAATCTCAAGCACAGGCTCTTGAAAGGAATTTTTTGCTTTGAAACTTGGGATATGAAATTGAGGGGGCTTAGAGGGAGACATAGAAGGCATACCCATCATGAAGCTTGGAAATGAATTCTTTTTTGGCTCTTCATGTGTAGGTTCTTGAGGCAAATGGTTCCTCCAGCTTGGAATCTTAGGCCTAGGAGCCTCTTGTTGAGCAATTTGTGATCTCAACCTTGCTGTCTCCATGTCAGCTCAGCATCTAATCTCCTCTTGAAATTTCCTTACTTTCTGCTCATCAACAAGAGCCTCCATCACTTGATAAGGAGTTGACTCTTCATAATAACTCTGAGCCTCCTTCTCTCTCTACTCCTTGATCTCAAACACCTGCTTGATCAAATCAAGAAACACACTCTTTGCCTCCTGCATCTTCTTGAAGTCTAAGCTCAGAGTATGCATCTGTTGCTGAAGAGGCTAAGAAGGGGAGGGTGGGTGGTAAGCATGATGGGGAAGCTAGCTTTGCATTTTTTGTTGTGCCTCTTGTGCCCATGATCCATCTTGTCAGAGGGCCTGCTCATAACTTTGCACAAGGGCAAACTCATTTGGGGCATACTGGATATATTGATACCCTTGAGAAGTATAAAAGCTTGGGGTAAAAGGAGGCTTTGGGTGGCTTTGATAAGGCTGGGAACCAACCCATTGAGCATTACACTCATAATAGGATGGTGAGTAACCTAACTGTCCATAGTAACTTGACATGTCTACTCATACAATCAGCTGGAATTTGGAAATGAAAGCTTGAAACATACCAGCATCTGATCTTTAAAACCAGTGGACTTTCTGGAGTCACCAGATATGCAGAAAAAATGACCTCTTCTAGGTCTATAGCATGCTATTAACATATCAAAGATAGCATACGTTGAACATGAATCTAAACTTCAGTCCCATTGGGCATGCCAGAATTTTTATACACTGAGTTTTTTGCACCTCCGTTCAAGCTCTCATGGTCTTGATAACTCAGTATAACTTGGGAATCATCTCAAGGTTGTGGGACCTTTTGCTAACTAAGATGAAACCTCTAGGTTCTAGGCTGGTTCCTCTTGGATTATCACCTTATTTTTCTCTTAACAGGAAAGTAAATCTTTTGAGGGAAAGGGATAGAAGGAGTGCATGAAAGGGAAATAACAGGAAAGCAAACTACCTACTAGGTGATGCACCGAAATGAAATGAATACAATACACTAACCAAACTAGCATGAAGGCTCTCAGATATAATAGAACACAATCTCCCTAAACATGCTTGCATAAGTATTTCATAAGAGGGCCTGAACATAAGACACAACCTATGACCTGCAAGCAAAGGTTCTCTTCAGCAAAAGGGCATAGGAATGAGACAGAATGATAGGGGGTTGAAGAATACCCACAAACTCACTCAAATCAGATCATACATAGTAGTACACATATAAGCTAAAAGAAAGAAGGGTTTTGGAACTCCAAGACTTCTCCAATAAAGCCAGTATATTACATTTAGTAAGAGAAATACAGATAAGGAAAAGACCAGAGGGCAGAACAAATGCCATAGATAGCCTCTATTAAACCTGAGATTTTAATGAAAGATTACAAACTGTAAGAGCCAGAGGGCAGAACAAATGCCATGGATAACTCCCCAAGAAAGAGAAAAAACTCTTTTACAAATTGCAAACTCTGAGCACTAAAGGCTCCCAAAAAACAATATATACATCCCTCATTGCACGCAGGCAGGAGTCCAAAAAAACTAACCGGGGTTACAAGATTTACAATTTAATAACAAACCCTAGCTTAAATAAGACTAATCATAAATATATATCTGCAACACTATGTCTGATCAGATATCTTGTTCTCATGCCCATCCTTGTACTACATCACCTGCAGATAAACAACCTAGATTCATCAACCTTTCCTGCAACAAGCCTCGCCATGAATGCCGCAAAAGTACCTCACTGGGACAAAGATCAACACGCGATGGTTGCCTGGATCCTCCTCGTTAACTTTGCAACCTGCAACTATCCTAGTGACATCAACTCTTAGCTACCTACCACTCGCAACCAATTCTATAGAAGAAAAGCCCTTGAAAACTGTTGCACTGCTTTGAAAATGTCATTGGTCACATGATCGCATGAGCCCAAAAGCCTTCATGTGATCATGCGACAAGCCTCATTGAATCTACCACTCTACCATGCAAGACACCTGGTCCCACCAAATATCTACCTATCAACCATGTGGACCAATAGGAAACCCGCACATCACCACGTGAAGCCCCTATTGACCATTGATGACCTGTCGCATGATCTCATGGCTGTAAGAGACCGCATGCGATCATGCGACAAGCCTTTGAGATGTTAATTGCAAACTTAACTCTAGGTTCTTCCTCAGGCTCATCTTCCCCTTAGTCACAAAGTCACTTAATGTTTTCCTTAACCTTAGTTCTATTCAGTGATTACATGAAATCCATTAGCCGTGCAACCATGCTCTCACACATTCACCAAGAAAATAGGGCTCTGCTAAATCATATCCATGAATGAGCAAATGCATGAAACTTTATTGGGAGCTACCAAATATAGAGGACAAAACTGACCTCTAAAATTTCCACCATTAAAATCCGGCCCCACTGACAACTGCATTGTCATCACAAGCTCTCGACCAATCAGCAACAAACACACCAGCCAAGAAAGGACCAACCTATAGAAGAATCTCATCGGATGGTTGTCACATGATCTCATGGGGTCGAAAGATCCCATGTGAACATGTGACCACCGTCAGATCTTCCGCCTTGGCACTTGCAAGATTCTCTGACAAACGGACCCATGCACCACCAAGATTCTAATCGGATGGTTGTTGCATGATCTCATTGGCTTAGAAGATTCCATGAGATTATGTGACAGCTATCAGATCTTCACCGCACTGGCAATGGTCATGAGGGACTAGGACCCACCCGGTTGAAGTTGTGCGCTTGTGAAATGCCGACGCCAGAGGAAGAAGTGTGAAACATAGAAGGGGTCGAAAACACAGAGGGTTTTCAGAAGGAAGGTTGAAAATACACTGAGCTTTCAGAGTGAAGGTTGAAAACATCCCTAGCTTTTAGAGTGAAGGTAAAAAACACAGAGGGTTTTTGACAATGAACATTTTTGGAACTCTGCAGCCTGAGTATATCCTACAACATTAAAAATTGAATATCTCTGAGGGCTTTGGGAATTAAGTGATGCGATCTGAACTAAAACATGGTGACACATTGAAGATCATGGGGTTTAGAGTGCAAAGCATAAAACTTTGAGGATCTACTTTGCAAGTGAAAACAAGTTGCAGCGAGGCAGGATAAAAATAGAGACTCGAAAACTTGGCCAAATCTGTAGAATAGGAAATTTTGGGCAACAATACCTTTGAGTTATATATATTTGATGTCTTAGCACTTATTTTGGGTATTATTTTAGCTATGGTTTTGATGAGTATGGATACATGTGGTTACCTTTGGATTGAGTGTTTTTATTTTGGGATATCAATTGGTACAAGATGTATGATTTGTATGTGAAAAGTTGTGTGGCTTTCTCTTTAGATGGCTTCTATGTATGTCTAGTGGTAGTGGCATAATATAAGGTGGAAAAATTTATGTATGAGATGGTGGTCACTTTTGTTTTTTGTTGTAGGTATCTTGATGGAGCACACACAAGACTTTGATTCATGATGGAATATGTGCGAGGAGGGATTATTCCCTTGTTCATTTGTGTATCTACTTTATCCTTATGAAATGAATACAATAAGTGGGAGAATGTTGAGAAAATAGTGTGTTGTACACCTTTCATAATAATATGTATTATTGTAATATTTTATTTTACTATGTAAATCTTGTACCTAGGAGAACCTAGGTGGACATGCAAAATGTAGAGATTGTTGGAAAGAGAAAATTTTCTGAATGATTTAGATGTTTCCATTGATATAAATAAAATTCATTTCACATGTTCACATTACTTATTTTGATTATACCAAAGGGTAGATTGGAAATTTGGTTATTATGGTAGTTAGTAGTGTACTTGATAGTTTATGGTAAAAGGTTTGGTATGACCACCTAGAATAGATTTTTGAGGTGCAAATATAGGGGAAGCATAATGAAGGTATATTTTACTATATCCCAGATTCACAATGTTGGACTACAACTGATTTGGAATCTAATTGAAGAATATGTGATTAAAGATCACTGAGGAGTTGCTGATTAGATATGTAATATAATTAAATCAATATTATGTTGTCATTGATGTCAACCAGTTTGATAGCACTTATCTTGTAAGTTACTATACCGAGACATCTGAAGAACAGAGAAATCTACATGAGGAAAGATGTACATGATAGATGAGGATAAGAAACACATTGAGTAACTTGTTGATGAGTCTATGACTTGATGATATTAACTTTATTATGTTGCATTCACCTATAATGAAGTATAGAGGTTAAAGACACAAAGCAGTGTTGTCGGTAACTGAAGCAGTTCTAGTATACACCGACGGAGTGTAGTATATACCGATCACAGTATTAACAGAGTAGTTTTCACCGATGCATTTCTTTGTTAACCGAGTGGAACATAATGAATTAAATGATGATTTTAGCTAATAAGATTGATGAGCTAGCAAGAATATAACATCAAGGTAACAGAAAATGTTTGTTACATAGATCGACGATTGACAAAATTCAGGGAAGATCTAATGGAGAAGATTGAAATGTGTTATTGACACAAGTACCAAGAAATTTTGAAGCGACAAAATCTATGAATGTGGTTAAGCAGAAAAATCTGATGGTGGAGAAGAAAATGATTTACTCATCTATATAAGAGAACAAAATTTCTTTATGACGATGCCAAAAGAAGTAGAAACTATAGGAATATCATGTGAACAAGGTTTTCATGCATTCTAATCATATTGGTTAGTAAGAACCGAGCTACAGAACAATTATCGAGCTACAGAGAGCAATTACTGATAGATAGTAAGTTGATACAGTATTGAATCTGAAGTGAAATATTGATCAGAAGGATTTGTATGAACTGAATATTGATCTATAATCTGCAATTGAAGTTGTGTTAAGGCTAGTCATTTACTGTTACATATTTAACCATTGTATACAGGCAAAATCTCTTAACCGAGTGGACTCTGAAAGTCTTATGATGTATCATTCATAGAATGAACATTGTCATCTTGTCAACCCCATAGTGAATGCTAGTGGGACGATAACTTCTAGTCTAAAATCCTCTAACAAGGTCACACCTGACAGTGTGTTTGTAAACCTTTAATAGGGTTGGGTCTTAACCGACCTCACTTTAGAAGAGTGAACAATTTTGGGTTGCCGGTCCCAAGTGGTTTTTCCCTTTACAGGGTTTCCATGTTAAATCTCTTGTGTTATGTGTTGATTGTGATATTTGTTTGTTATCATTCTTTACATGTTACATGTTAGATTTGATCGGTAAACTGTTATAGTATTAGACTGGTAATCGGTAAAAGCACAGACAGTGAAAGTTTTATTGTTTATTGATGAGCAAAAATTGAACAAATAGTTTTGAATTATACATTTTGTTTTGGGACACTAGATAACTGATTCACCCCCCCTCTCAGTTATTCTAACAATTGGTATCAAAGCATCGGTTGCTTGGAACAAAGTTTTAAGGACTTAAGCATAAAGGTCTCAAGATGTATAAGAGGGAAGTATCAAAACTGAACAAAGAGAACTTTGTAGTATGGCAAAGTAGATTGAAGCTGCACATATCTGGAATTGGGAACTTAGCACTAGATCTGATGGAGAATGGCTACATACAACTTCCCATTGGTCCCTTAACTATTGATCAACCAAAGGAAAAACATGAACACAATGTTACTATGATGGAACTTGTTGCTGCTTGTACCGTTGCTAAATTTGAAGATATCAAGACATGCATGACTACCAACAAAATGTGGGATAAATTAACACAAATATATAGTGGAGATTTGAATGTCAAAAGAGCTTGAGCTGAAAGTCTGAGAGGTAGATTTGATGATATGAGAATGAAAGAAGGTGAGAACATTGTCCAATATTCAAATAGAATCAAAGAGGTGGTACATGCTATTAGAGCATCTAATGGAGCAATTGATGATGAAATAGTGATAAGCAAGATTCTCAGAACTTTGCTACCAGTTTATGCAATCAGGATTTTTGCAATTCATGAAACAAGAGCTACATCCAACCTTACTCTTGACACTCTGATTGGTAAACTTACAACCTTTGAATTAAACAACTTTGATAATAGTGTTGTTCCTTTTGTTGAATCCACTTTCATGTCTTCTTTGAAGATTGGAAAGTCTAGCAAGAATAGTAAGAATTGTGATAGTGATGACAATATCGATGATGAACTTGATGAGCTTGAAGCTCTTATGGCTAGAAGATTGCCCAAAGGAAAAGGAAGGTATAGAGGTAAGCTACCTTTAGCATGCTTTAATTGTAAAGAAGTCAGTCATATCACTACTAGATGTCCATAGAAGAAAGATGATGATAGATCCAAAGACTGATCTGAAGGAAGCTATGGGAGAAGAGTCAATAGAGGCTACCAATACAACAACAGAGACAATTGAGATGAAAAAGGAAAAAAGGTATGTTACATAGCCGAAGACATTGAAACTAAATCTGATTCTGATGATGATATAGAAGTTGTATTCATTGCTATGAAAGATGACTTAGAAGAGGAAGAGAAGCATGAAGAGACAACACTGATCTCTAAAGTAAGCAAAAATGATACATGGATCATAAATAGTGGTTGTACACATCATATGACCAATGATATAGAGAATTTTGATCATCTTGTTGAATATAATGGAGGATCTATGTGAATGGGAAATGATGCACCTTGTAAGGTAAGAGGTAAAGGCTCGCTGATGATCAATGACATATTACATTGTGAAAATTCATACTGGGTAGATGGACTGAACTATAATCTATTAAGTGTGGCTCAGCTAAACAATTTAGGCCACCGATTGGCTTTTGAGAGCAAAAAGGTGAAGATCTATGATGATGGAGGAAGACTTGTCGAAACTAGTACACAATCCAGAGGTAATCTATTCTATTTTGATATGGATCAATCTTCTCATTTGTTAATAAAGAATGAAGATGCTTGGTTGTGGCACAAAAGGTTATGCCATGTGAACTTTGACAACATGATCAAGATTAGTAGAAAGGAAAGAGTTAGAGGATTGCCTAGCTTGACAAAACCTGATCATGTCATGTGCCATGAATGTCAGAAAGGTAAGATGACTAAGTCTAGTTTTAAAAGCAAAGACTATTCAACAAAGAAGACACTTGAGTTGGTTCATACTGATCTATGTGGTCCTATGAGAACTCAGAGTTGTTCTGGTGATAGATATTTTATTCTTTTTGTTGATGACTATACTAGACTAATGACTATTATGTTTCTGAAAGAGAAATCTGAAGCTTTCAAAATGTTTAAATGGTATAAAGCTAAGGTAGAGAAAGCAACTGAAAAGGAAATAAAATACTTAAGTTTCGATAGAGGAGATGAATTTACTAATTTTTTTAATGAGCATGGAATCAAAAGACAAGTATCTGCACTAAGGACACCTAAGCAAAATGGCATTGTTGAAAGGAGGAATAGGTCTATAATTGATTGTGCTAGAACATTGATGATATAGAAGAATGTTGCTCATACATATTGGAGGGAAGCTGTTAGTATAGCTATGTATGTTCTTAATCAAGTACAACTGAAGGACTCCAATTGAACACCTTATGAACTATGGTTTGGACACAAACCTATTGTAAGTTATTTCAGAATTTTTGGAAGTAAATACTTTATTTTGAAAGATGAGAGAAATGGAAAATTTGATTCTAAAAGAGATGAAGGAATATTTTTGGGATATTCCACTAAAAGTAAAGCATATAAATGTTTGAATAAGGTTACAAATAAGATAGTTGAAAGTACTAATGTTCATGTTGATGAGTTTGATGACAAGTACATAGAGAAAAGTACAAAGGAACAAGAAGACTATGGTAGATTCACTTACATTGAACATCCAGAGTATCTATCGACACCGCAAACTGTGACAACCAGCCAGTGAGGAAATAGTGCAGGACAATAGGCAACACAAACCGAGGAACAAGATGGAGCTACCGAGTAGGGAAATGACCCTGAACAGGATGAGCAAGAAAGGAGAAATCAAGTTTTGGCTATTTTTGTTAGAAGACATCATCCTAAGACAAATCATTGGAGACAAACATGCTAGAATGCAAACTAGAAGCAAAACAAGACAAGGTACATGTTTGATTTGTGAATTTGAACCTAAAACTGTGAAATTTGCATTAGAGAATGAAGAATGGGTTAATGCAATGAAGGAATAAATAGATCAAATAGAGAAGAACAAAACCTGGTCCTTAGTACCTCGACCAAAAGATAAAAATGTTATCGGTACTAAGTGGATATATAGGAATAAATTGAATGAAAATGGTGAAGTCACAAGAAATAGAGCTAGATTGGTATGCAAGGGATATGCACAGGAAGAAGGCATTGACTATGGTGAAACATTTGCACCTGTTGCTAGATTAGAAGGAGTTAGAATGCTACTTGCATATGCTGCACACAAGAAATTCAAAGTCTATCAAATGGATGTGAAGTCAGCATTTTTAAATGGTATACTTGAAGAAGAGGTCTACATTGAACAACTTGAAGGATTTGTTGATCCCAACAATAAAGACATGGTATGTAGATTACATAAAGCTTTATATGGTTTGAAGCAAGCACTGAGAGCATGGTATGAAAGACTGCATACTTACTTGTTAAGTATTGGATTCGTTAGAACAAGTGAAAATAATAGTCTGTATGTGAAAGGTGATACTGATGATACTATCATCATTACTGAAATATTTGTTGATGATATTATCTTTGGAGGCTTAGATCTTATCTACAAGGCATTTTCTAATGAAATGCAAAAGGAATTTGAAATGTCTATGTTTGGAGAGATTAAGTTCTTTCTTGGACTACAAGTGATTCAACAGAGTGATGGAATATTCATCACACAATCTAAATACATAAAGGAAGCACTGAAGACATCTGGCATGGGAGATGCTAAACTTGTGCAAACACCAATAGCTATTGGATGCAAATTGATAAAAGAGGATGAAACTACAGAGGTAAACTAGACACTTTACCAATCCATTATTGGTAAGTTAATGTACGTAGTTCACAGTAGACTAGATATAGCACATGTTGTGGGAATTGTTGCAAGATTTTCTGCTAATCCTAGAGAATCACACATGATAGCTACAAAAAGAATCTTAAGATAACTAAAGAAAATATAAAATTATGGATTATGGTATCCTAAGGAAGGGAAGTTTGAATTGAAAGTTTACATCGATGTTGATTGGGCTGGAAATGTGGATAATAGAAAAAGCACCACTGGAGGAGCATTTTTCTTTGGTGAAAGACTTGTAACCTAGACAAGTAAAAAGCAGGCTTGTATTTCTCAGTCTACAGCTAAAGTAGAGTATGTTGCTACTTCTACTAATTATTCAAACATTGCATATATCAAAGAAGTGCTGGAAGGAATGAATGAGGTAATCACTGACCCAGTGATTATATATTGTGACAACACTAGTGCTATTTAATATTTCAAAGAATCTTGTGATGCATTCTAAGACAAAGCATATATCTATTAAGTATCATTACTTAAGAGAAAAAGTGCAAGAGAAGCAAGTGAAGTTAGAATTTGTCACATCTAAAGAACAACTTGCAGATATTTTTACAAAACCTCTACCGAAGGACACATTTGAATACTTGAGGACTAGTCTTGGGGTTTGTCCCCTGTCTATCGGTCACTAAGCTGATCTAGATGTTGCATCAGCCTATTTTTATCAGAATATCATTCATGTTGATGCAGCATAGTTCACACTTTGAATCATGTTCAAGGTTGTGATTAAGTTTGAGAACTTGAACCGATTGGAATATCAGTATATAGAGATACAAAGGAAGATAGAATTGTTTGTTTATTTGTTTCTTTGGCATTGCTATCAAAGGGAGAGATAAACAATATGAAAAGGAACAAGCTATGAAAAGGAATAAGCACCGATGAGAATTATCTAAGGGAGAGACAATCTGAGTGAGATAGAGTATTGAAGATCAGTTACAAAGAACATAAGTAGGAACAGGAGAATTGAAAAGATCACAACTACAGAATGATAAAGCTATATTATCTAATGCTATAAGTCAAAGAATTTTGTTCACAAAGTTGTAGAATATATATTTGGCATGTGTATGGTACATTTCATATTACTTGAGTTGCCATCAATGCCAAAGGGAGAGATTGTTGGACTACAACTGATTTGGAATCTGATTGAAGAATCTGTGATTAAAGATCACTAAGGAGTTGCTGATTAGATATGTAATATAATTAAATTAGTATTATGTTGTCATTGATGTAAATCATTTTGACAACACTTATCTTGTAAGTTACTATACCAAGACATCTAAAGAAAGGTGAAAGAGATGAATAACAAAGAAATCTACATGAGGAAAGATGTACATGATAGATGAGGATAAGAAACACATTGAGTAACTTGTTGATGAGTCTATGACTTGATGATATTGACTTTATTATGTTGCATTCATCTATAATGAAGTATAGATCTGAAAGACACAAAGCAATGTTGTCGATAATTGAAGTAGTTCTAGTATACACCGACGGAGTGTAGTGTATACCGATTGTAGTATTAACTGAGCAGTGTTCACCAATGCATTCTTTATTAATCGAGCGAAATAGAATGAATTAAAAGATGAGTTTAGCCAATAAGATTGATGAGCTGGCAAGAATATAACATCGAGGTAATAGATAATTTTTGTTACATAGATCGATGGCTGACAAAATTCAAGGAAGATCTAACAGAGAAGATTGAAACATGTTATTGACACAAGTACCGAGAAAGTTTGAAGCGAAAAAATCTATGAATGTGGTTAATCGGAAAAATATGATGGTGGAGAAGAAAATGATTTACTCATCTATATAAGAGAACACAATTTCTTTATGACGATGCCGAAAGAAGTAGAAACTGCAAGAATATTGCATGAAAAAGGTTTTCATGCATTTTGATCATACTGGTTAGTAAGAACCGAGCTGCAGAACAATTACCAAGCTCCAAAGAGAAATTACCAATGGATAGTAAGTTGATGCAGTATTGAATCTGAAGTGAAATATTGAGTAGAAGGATTTGTATGAACTAAATATTGATCTGTAATCTGCAATTTAAGTTGTATTAATGTAGGTCATTTACTGTTACATATTTAACCATTGTATGCAGACAAAATCTCTTAACCGAGTGGACTCTGAAAGTCTTATGATGTATCATTCATAGAATGAACATTGTTATCCTATCAACCCCATAGTGAATGCTGGTTGGATGATAACTTCTAGTCTAAAATCCTCTAACAAGGTCACACCTGACAGTGTGTTTGTAAACCTTTAACAGGGTTGGGTCTTAACTGACCTCACTTCAGAAGAGTGAAGAATTTTGGGTTGTCGGTTGCAGGTGGTTTTTCCCTTTACAGGGTTTCCACATTAAATCTCTTGTGTTATGTGTTGATTGTGATATTTGTTTGTTATCATTCTTTACATGTTACATGTAAGATTTGATTGGTAAACTGTTATAGTATTAGACTAGTAATCGGTAAAAGCATAGATAGTGAAAGTTTTATTGTTTATCGACGAGCAGAAATTGAAGAAATAGTTTTGAATTATACATTTTTTTTTGGGACATTGGATAATTGATTCACCTCCCCTCTCAGTTATTTTAACACATAAGGTTCAATTTTATGTTGTGTTTGAGATATGAAGATCTATGTATTAGTTTCTTGTAAAGCAGTGAATAATAGTGATAAGGTATAGTAGATCTTTATGTGGATCTATCATATCAAATTTTGGGATTGATTTTTTTGTTTGAGGATATTTATTTGACATATAGATAGTGGGTGGTGAATTATTTTTTATTCACATTGAGTTTTGCATATGGATCTAGCTGACAGTTATACTCGTTTCATCATATTTGTAAAATATTTTTGAGGCCAACTCATGGATGATAAATTATTGGTAGAGGACATATAAGATATATTTGTTTGATCATTTTGGTATGTATGGTATGTATTGATGTGCTAAGAATGATGAATTAAGGTCTGAGTGAGAGAAGAGAAGAGATATAGCATGAAGTGTATTGATTCAGTGTATTGTGCTTAATTGAAATTGTTTCGACATTTACAAATGTTGTGTATCAATTCAAATGATAAGGGGAGTACCCTTGATGAAGGGTACTCCCATTATCAATACAAACACACACAATAGAATAGAAAAAATAACAAATTGTAAGAACCAAACAAATTGCAAGAATAGGAAACTTGCTTTCTATTATCTCCAATGAAATAAATTACAATATTAAAAAATATAACATGTACAACCACATGGGAATTTTATTATAGTATTCTACAAGCCAAATCCATCATATACATCCTTAGAACTACCCTAGATAACCCTATAGGCCTTCATTATATACGGGTAATTTTAACCACCCAAATAGGTTCTACAGATTCTAACCCTCAACTTTGAGTCCAACCATCCCTAAGATATTATTATTTATATTTTATTACATTGGAATAGACTCCAGATAAATTTTGGAACTCAAATGAGTTTTTGAAGTCCAATTTTATTTTTCTATCCTAAGTAGCGCAACTTCTAGACACCATAACTCTTCACATGTTACCCTGATTGGCTATTCTAACCTATTAGTATAATTAAATATTACTAATTACACTTTACTTAAGTTTACTTGGGATAATGCATTTGCATATTAGTTTTCATTGAGACACCTAGGAGTTTTCATTTCATTTTAGCACATGGTTAGGAGAAATTTCACTTTAGGTGGTGATAGTTTTCATCTCGTACCTCTTTGTGTGTGAGATCCACCTTTGGTGCTCTTATCACATTATCATCCTCTCATTGTTGTACATGTTGCACATACTTTGATGTATAATGGAGGATGATCCACCTTTAGTGGACATGTGATTCCACCTAGTGTGGTTGATAGCTTATCATCTCCTTATCATGTAGTCTTATTGCATTGCCTATATATTTAGGCACTCCTACTTTGTATTTATCCATTATCATTTGATCATTATTGATTTATTTGTTAGATCATATTATCTTGTATCTCTAATTTTTTCTATCTCTTAAGCTTCTAGATCTTGGAATTTTATTCTTTTCCTTAGGAAAACTCTTACATGGTATTAGAGTTGTAGAAGATTTTATTACATAGCCATTGGATAACTTTTTGCTTCAACTTTTGGAGGGCCGCAATTCAAATCTAGAGGTACAGTAGCTTGTGGGAGCATCTAGACAAAGATATGACCTCACCATTGTGTCTGGGTGGCTATTTCCATAAATTTTGACTATAAATTTGCCTACCTTGGGTAAAACTAAAATATGAGGCAATTGTTTTTTGCAAATCGAACTTGGGCGGTCCAATCTGCAGTGTGGTACAAATTTTTGGAAATTTATTTTTCATTTTCAAATTAATTTTTTGGATTTGGGCATATTTCTTGGTTTTATTATATTTGCATTATTTTTTGAGAAAAAATAAGGATTTTGTTGGGGTCCCCACCTCTAGTTTATTATAAGATTAGTATTGCAAGCTCAGAGAATATTACAAGCATATTCTGCATACAGTGTACGAAAAGCCAGGCAATCAAATCTTAGAATCACCCTCATAAACCAAACAAACATCATACAAAACACTAGCCAAACTCATGGGCACAACCATCACTAAAAGAACACAACGTCGAGCTGGTGAGCCATTATGTGGTGACTTCTCACCGAATCAAATTGTGTAGCATTGGCATTTTAAAGCACAAAGTTTTCACACCACAATGAATGTGGGACTAAATAGTTCCACAAGAGTGATTGAAAATTGAAAACATCCAACTAATCCTCTTTGAAGTCAGACAAGTCCATCAAAGCCTACTTGCAAGCAATCTGCAACATCATCCAAGCTGGCTCTCATGGCACTTAATATTTTGTAGACTTACCTTCTATAAACTATAGAAGTTTGTCAACTAATTAATGTGGGGCTAATAGTCTTTCAACCACCCAACTCAACTCATATGCTTCCATAGTGACTCCTCGGCGAGCACAAATCTGAGCTTGAACCAACTTGGTCAAAAAAGGTCAAACATTCATTGCCATCTCGACATCCCTCCAATCGAACAATGACACATGGCAAGTAGTTGGAAATCAGAATCCACTTCGCCATATCATCGCACTAGTATTTTTTTTTTTCATTTTCACAATTTTAACTGAGTTAAATTTAACGCCATTTCAACTGTCACAGTGGCAATTTTCTTTTTTTTCCTTTATGTGCATTTAGCTATCAAATTTAACTTCAGGATTACATCATCATTTTGATTAAAATTGATGGTCATTTGACCATCTTTACTGGGCATTTTTGCACTATTGTGACAATTTTTTGATGATCAAATTTAACCTCATATTTTACTAATGTCAATGAGGTTTAAAAAATTTGTAGCCCTCACCATTTGCAGTTTCAGTTTTGTAGTCCGACTTTGGGAGGCCATAACTTGGTCATCTGAGATCCAAATTATTGGAGTTGATGAGTAAATAACCCACAACTCCCAAGAACTGTTAATATGATTTAGAACAATAGAGAGGGGGGGTGAATCAGTTGTTCTCAGGTCCAGATGTATAAAACAAACTTCAAAAACTTTTCCTTAAATCAGATCTAACAACCAAAACCAACTCGGTCATCACTGATTCAATAATAGAAACATATAACATTGCAGTCCACTACCCAGCTGTATCTAACTTATAAAACATAGAAATGTCTAAACCAAAACATTCACACAAGCATTGACACTAGGATTAATAGTGGAAACCCAATCTAGGAAAAACCACTTTGTAACATGCTACTATTATTTTCACTCTTCTGAAGTGAGCTCAGTTAAAAGCCAACCCTGTAAAAGGTTACAATACACACTGTTAGGTGTGACCTGGTTAAAGGATTTCAATCACTCTGTTAGAAGTGAGCCTTGTTATAGGACTTACATACATTCCATTAGAATGCAACCTTGTTCAAAGGATTTAAACATATGACTATTAGGTCAACCTCTGTTAAAAGGATTTTGACTGTTACAATGGTTAGAAAGTAGCAGCAGTATTGATCTGAAAAATATACAACTCACTTTGCAAATATCAGATCCAATTCCGTACACAAATGCTGGTTTACTGACTTTGAAAATTTTCCATCTCCATCTTTGATCTACTCAGAACTTTTCTTCAAGCAATCACCACACTTCTCCTTCAACCTTTTCTACTTATACAGTCAATAACATCTACTGATCTTCCAACATCCTCTATTCACCCATGCACACACATACCTAATGCTCAAGTTCCCTTAATACTTCCTCAATTAGGTTAACTCATCTTTTGCCACTCAATCTCCTACGTAGATCTTAGGGTTAGGTCAGATTCATTGAATCTACCCGCTTTATGTTCTTCGGCTCCTTTTCTAAAAACATCTCAAATCTCTTAAAGATTTACAATAAAACATTTTTCAATGCATTAAATTCTTTCAAACAATCAATAAATAAAGTCAACACATTTTACATAATCCCATAATTCAACAATGTCGGTTCCAAATCTGAATTCTCTTCAAATATAAAAATACCGATGCTTAGTCAATACTATGATCATCTACTCGGTCTTCATGTAGAAAGCTCAGTCATTACAAAAAATGTTTCCTCAGCTTAAACTGTCTTACTTGGAAATTAACTGATGTTCGATCGACACTAGAATTTTGCTTGGCATACACTGACTCGGTCGACGCTAACATCACATGGCTTGAACATGATTTCTCTATTTTTGCTCAGTCAAGCCTACTAGTTTAGTCTTCAATCATACTAAGATAAATAATATATTGTCTCATCATTGTACAACATAGCCAAGTACGCTTTGTAGTATCAAGATAACTCAACCTTTCCTTAGGTGCTATTGTTACCAACCTTGCCTATCCCCTTAGCAACACTCAAATAGATATAGTACTTTCCTAACTAGCAATAGTCTTATCAGTTAGGATTTGACATCAATGACAACACAACAATTGCTTCAATTGCAATTTCCAACAATCTCCCTCTTTGGCATTGATGGCAACACCATATGATATCACCTGAATAACACATGGATTACCAACCAATCCAAAAACTTATCTGTCCATCAGAATTTATTTTGTAATATCCTTACCTTCATTTTGATTCAGAATCTATAAGCCTCACTTCTGTGACCATCAGAAATATCCATATCTCCCTCTATCCTGATCCTTCATTTTAATTCATCATCTCCTTACTTTTCCTTTCAGTGTCATGTGTTATTATATCATCTTAGTTCATCTCCCTATTTGACAAAAATGCCAAAGTAGCAACTAAAACATACATCCATCAAATGTAGATATTATCTATGCAGCTCATTGTTTCTCCCTCTATCATCTTACTTATGACTGATTCCTTGTCTTTTCTCTTCTTCACAACTCTAGGCCAGTCCTAAAGTGTGACAATCTTCTGCATCAATCTGTCAGATATTTTGTTGTAGCATATTTGAAGCAGTGCTCCTAGCTTAACTAGGAAGCCTCAGCTAGGGGAAGGACCCCTAATTGACTTCTCAAATACTCATGTGCTTCTTTAGTTAAATCTTTAGTGAATATGTCTGCTAATTATTCCTTTGTATTCACATATTCCATTCAGACTTCTTTGTCTTGTACCAATTCTCTCAAGTAGTGGTACTTGATTTCTATGTGCTTGGTCTTAGTATGCATCACTAGATTCTTAGAAATGTTGATAGCACTTGTGTTGTCATAGAAAATAACAACAGGTTCAATGATTTCTTCTTTCATGCCTACCAACAATTGTTTTATCCATACCAAATTTGAATAGTTTACTGCAACAACAACATACTCAGCTTCAGTAGTAGATTGGTAAATGCAATTTTGTTTCTTTCTCTTCTAGGAGACTAATCTATGTCCAAGAAAGAAAGCTTCACCACTAGTACTCTTTATGTCATCTACATTTCCTTCCCAATCAGCATTTGTATATACTCTTAGTTCAAATATTTCATCCTTCTTGTAATATAGCCCGTAGTTAGCAATCCCTTTCAAGTATCTCATAATTCTTTTTACTGCCATCATGTGTGTTTCCTTAGGATTGGCAGAGAATCTTACCACAATCCCAATAGCTAGTGCGATATCTGGTCTACTATGTACAACATACTGCAATTTTCTAATCATGGATCTGTACAAAGTCTGGCTCACTTTTGTAGCATCATCATTCTTAGATAACTTTTGTCCAGTAGCCATAGGAGTACTTACTAGTCTAGAATCTTCCATCCCAAAAGTTTTCAGTATTTCATTAACGTACTTTGACTGTGTAATGAAAATTCCTTTCTTCATCTGATATACTTGTAAACCAACAAAGAATTTTATCTCACTAAACATGATCATTTCAAATTTAGTTTGCATTTCATTTGAAAATATTTTACACAAAGCATCTTGTCCACCAAAAATAATATCATCCACAAAATTTTTTGCCAACAGGATACCTTTACCTTCTTCATCTTTCATGTACAAATTGCTTGTGTCATTTGTTCTTGAAAATCCAATCTGTATCAAGTAGTTATGCAATCTCTCATACCATGCTCTGGTAGCTTGTTTTAATCCATATAGTGCTTTGTTCATTTTGCATACCATGTGTCTTCTGTTTGGACCAATAAAACCTTCTAGTTGTTCTATGTAAACTTCTTCTTCTAGTATACCATTTAAGAATGTAGACTTGGCATCCATTTGATAAACCTTGAAATCTTTATAAGTAGCATATGAAAGTAGAGTTCTTACTCCTTCCAATCTAGCTACAAGGGCAAATCTCTTCCCATAATTTATTCCTTCTTCTTGTGCGTATCCTTTGCATACCAGCCTAGCTTTGTTCCTAGTTATTTCACCTTTTTCTTTCAACTTATTTCGAAACACCCACTTTGTTCCTATAACATTTTTGTTTTCAAGTCTCGGCACCAGAGTCCAAGTATCATTCTTCTCTATCTAGTCTATTTCTTCATTCATTTCTTGTATCCAGTCTTCATTGTCGAATGCCTCTCTAGTTGACTTAGGTTCAAATTCACACAGTAAACATGTTGGATCCATTGTCTTACTTCTGGTCAGAATTCTAGTATGTTTTTCTCCAAGTATTTGTTCAGGCTTGTGATGTCTTCTTACATATTTTGCCAAAATAGGTTCGGCTCTTCTCTCCTCTATTTCATCAAGTTCCTCAACAAGATTTTCAGATTCAGCTTCTGAATGCTTGGCAACCTCTTCCTGATACTCGATAGCATTATCTTGTTGCTCGACATGTTCTTGTTCTCTTTCAGTATTGTTTTCCTGATGCTCAACAACCTCTTCTTGTCACTCGACATTTCTTACCTGAGACTTGGCATCAAGTGCAAGTATGTTACTTGCCTCTTCTTCTTCTTCAATATACACAAAAGATCTATAATCTTCTAGTTCTCTTTTTCTATCAACTTCATTTCTTTCTGCATACTCATCAAATTTTACATTCACACTTTCCACAATTTTGTTAGTGTAAGAGTTCAAACACTTATAAGCTTTACTTTTTGTGGAATACCCTAGGAATATGCCTTCATCACTTTTAGCATCAAACTTTCCATTCCTATTGTCTT
Organism: Chamaecyparis obtusa; assembly: GCA_027943335.1. Lineage (NCBI taxonomy): Eukaryota > Viridiplantae > Streptophyta > Pinopsida > Cupressales > Cupressaceae > Chamaecyparis > Chamaecyparis obtusa. The sequence goes on along the minus strand of BSBK01007776.1, from coordinate 243,757 downwards.
TTAATATGTAGCACTTACTTCCAAAGATTCTAAATTATTTAACACTTGGTGCATGCCCATACTATAATTCATAGGGTGTCAGATTTGTACCTTTCTTGATTTGTACCCGATTAAGAGTGTAGAAAGCTGTACTTATAGCTTCTTTCCAATATTTATGTGCCACATTCTTTTCAATCAACAATGTCCTTGCACAATCCAAGATAGATATGTTTCTTCTCTCTGCTATACCATTTTGTGGAGGTGTTCTAGGTGTAGACATCTGTCTTTTGATTCCTCTTTCATTGCAAAATAGATTGAATTCATTTGATGTAAATTATCCACCTCAGTCAAATCTAAGACATTTCAGGTTCCTACTTGTCTCCTTCTCAACATTAGCCAAATAACACTTAAAGAATTGAAAAGCATCAGATTTTTCTTTTAGACACATTACATGCATCATCCTGGTATGATCATCAACAAACAAGATAAAATATCTAGCACTACAGTAACTTTGTACACCCATAGGTCCACAAAGGTTAGTATGAACCAAATCTAAAATGTTATCAGAAGTATAGGATTTTCTCTTAAAACTTGACTTTGTCATTTTTCCTAACTGACATTCCTTGCACATCACATTCTCAGGTTTCTTCAATCTAGGTAGACCTCTTACTTTCTTCTTCTTACTTATTTCTACCATATTATCAAAGTTAACATGACATAGCCTCTTATGCCATAACCAAATGTCATCAAGTTGTGCAACCATACATGCTTCTTCAGATAGGTCAAGATAGAACAAATTACCTCTAGTTTGTTCTCCACTTCCAATCAGTTCACCTGTAGCATCAAATATTTTAGCTTTCTTGTGATGAAATGCCACTCGATAACTAGTGTTGTTGAGCTTTGCAACACTTATCATATTATAATTTAGACCTTCAACCCAATATGCATTTTCACAAGAGATCTTATTAGTCAGTTTAATCAAACCTTTTCTTCTAACAAGACATGGTGCATCATTACCAAATTTTACACTTTTACCTCTATAATGATGTAAGGTCTCAAACTTACTATTGTCACCAGTCATGTGATGTGAACAACCATTGTCAATAATCCAATTTTCATTCTTGTTCACATAGGAGATCAATGCAGTTTTCTCATCCTCATCAGATTCATCTTTCATTGCAACATAGACTACCTCAATTTCAAAATCATCACTATCAGTGTCAGTTTCTTCTCCAGCAATGTAACAAGATTTGTTACCTTTTCCTTTGTAGTCTTTGTACCTTTGGTAGCTTCTGTCATCTCTTATGTCTTTGTGTTTTCCTTTTCTTTCTTCATCTTTATTATTCCTATCAGGACATCTAGCAGCTATATGACCAACTTTGTTACATGCAAAACATATAATAGGGAGTTTACCTTTATATTTTCCTTTTCCCCTTCTCAATCTTCTAGCCATAAGAGCTTCTACATCTTCAAGTTCTTCATTAGAAGTGTCACTATCACTTTCACTTTCACTTTCACTGATGCATCTTTCTTTTTCTTTCTTTGGCTTATTCAGAACTAATTGTGACTTAAAAGTAGATTCAACATTACGAATACTACCGACAATGAAGTTATCATAGTAGAGTTCAAAAGCAGTCAGCTTGCCAACCAAACTTTCCAAAGTAAGCACATTTGTAGAGTTACATCTAGATTCCTGAATAGTAGAGATCTTAATAGCATATATAGGACACAAAGTTCTTAGTACTTTAACAATTATAGTTTCATCCTCAATAGTCCCACTTGCTCCTCTAATAGCATTCACAACTTTTTTTATTCTACCACAATATTGTGCAATGTTCTCACCTTCTTGCATTCTCATTTCATCAAACTTACCTCTGAGACTCTCAACCTTAGCTTTTAGTACATTTATGTCACCACCATAGATCTTTGCAAGTGTCCCACATCTCCTTAGCACTTGTGCAATCCTTAATGTCCTCAAATTTTGGATAGCTTAGGGTAGATGTAATTTCTAACATTGCCTGATTATGTTCTTGCTTAGCTCTCATTTCTTCAGCAGTCAAAGGTGCAGCAGGTGAGACATAGTCATTCTCAATGTAGTACTTTGTAGAATCACCAATACCGGCCAGATGCAACTTCATCAAACTTTTTCGTGCAGGGAAAATTTCCTTATTCAACTTCGGTACCTCCTTCTTATACATCCTGATCATTTGCTTCAAGCCCCTTTAAACTTGATTTCTGTAAACACCAATAATAAGAAACACAACTCTGATACCAATTGTTAATATGATTTAGAACAACAGAGAGGTGGGGTGAATTAGTTTTTCTTAGGTCCAGATGTATAAAACAAACTTCAAAAACTTTTCTTTTAATCAGATCTAACAACCAAAACCAACTCGATCATCACTGATTCAATAATAGAAACATATAACATTGCAGTCCACTTCTTCTTCTTATTGTTAAAACTTTTTCCACCTTGATTTATTTAGTTCTCGTTATTAGCTATCAATGCTATAGACTTTGAAGACTTGAGAATACTCATATCCATCAATTTTGACTGTTCCAACATAAAAATCTTTGAAAATGCATCAAATGAAGTCTTAGTGAAGGCACTTCCCATGGTCAACTTGTGATTATTGTAACTTGAGACACAACAATCTTCCTCCTCACAACAAGGCAATTCTTCTTTCTAAAATAAGGGAAACAATAATAATAAGGATAAACTATTTTGTGCATATTGCACGAAACCAAATCAGAGTGAGCATCATTACAAGACTAAGAGAATAATTGATCAGTTGGAAAAATTACCCAAGAAGAAAAAAATCAATGTGCCAAATTCTTCCAAGGATTCATCTCCATCCGCTTCAAAGGGAAAAGGAAAAGAATTTATGGCAAGTTCAAGTTCTTCAGAGGATTGGATTCTTGACTCCGATTCCACATGTCATTAAATGGGTGCTTCAAAGGGGAAAATTTATTCATTGGAGCCATCTAAGGTACCTCACATATTTGTAGGGAATGATAGAAAAGGGGAAGTTGAAGGGAAAGGACCGGTTGAGATGGAAAATGGAGAGTTCAAATATGTTCTCTATGTTCCTAACCTTAGCACCAATCTCCTTTCAATTTACCAAATCACTCACTATGGAGGTGGAAATAAAGTTGAGTTCCTTCCTGATTCAGTCATGGTGTGAAATATTAAATATGATTCATTGGTTGTGTGGATGATGTGAACTTAACATGTTTGGAGCACTCTAAGACATTAAAAAATTAGTTGAAAAAGAGCATACTTGACATATAGAAAAAGCAATTCATAAGACCACCTCAGATTGACCCAACATGGGAGCACCTGGGCACCATTTGATTTTCTCATTTAAGAGAGATGTGGGTGTGATATTATAGAAAAATTAATTCATCCCCAATGTAAATTAGGGTATATTAGGATCATATACAAGCCATGGAGACCCCAAAAGTGGCACAAAACCTGGTAAGGGAAACTAGTTTTGGCCCCTAGGGTTCTGAGGGTGCAAATGATAAAATGAAAATTCTAGGCTTATGAATGCAATGCAAGATTCATTTTAACTTGAAAATAGATGTGATATGGATTGAAATTGATTATTAATTCTTGAAATTAACTAGTTTAATCCATTAAACTAAGCTAGGATGAGTTATAAAACATGAAAACATGAAGGAAATCTAACAATGCTAGTATATGCTATGATATTCTAGATGAAAATGAATATTATAACTATGTTATGAAATGAAAGAGTGAATTGAAATTTTTATCTTGGAAGAAGGGATATTTATAGGATTTTGTGAAGGTCTTGGGTTAGTAAGGGTGGTTAGGTTTAGGGTTAAAAAGATAAGGATGGTCATTAATGGGCTGAGAGACCAATGTTGTTCACACATGTGTGATCAACACTACGGAAGTGTGAAGGGGAAAAAGGTGGAAGGAAGGGGATACGATCTCATTAATAAGGTTTTAAGAGCCATTAACAAGGGTTTAAGGGGTCATTAATGAGTTTGTAAGGCTCATTAATGAGGGTGTTGCCTTTGGGTCAAAGGGAGAGGGTTAGCCTAAGAGGGTTAGGAATCACCCTTTAAGTGGGGTTAGGAAGTTATTAGGGATGAGAGGATACGTTTAGAAGAGTCTAGAAGATATCTAGGATTTTTAGGAATTAAATAAATATTTAATTTATTCAAGGAGGGTTTGGGTTAAAACAATTTATTAAATGATTTAATAAATTTAGGAGAGAGATGTTTAAATTTGATGTAAACATTTTTGGGAGTGATTCCTTAATTAAATGAATTTAATTAAGAGGGGAGGGGATAATAAAAATAATAATTAATTAATTAAATAATAACGATGTCATCATGACTTTTATTAACTAAAATATTTTTAATTAACAAGATAGATTTTTAGGTGTCTACAGGTTGCAGTGGGTAAAGATAATCATGATACAAGGCTTTATTCTTTCTCCTATTTTGTGCCTACATCTCATTCACATGCCTTGTTGACATATACTCTATCACAAAGTAAATTATGGCATGAGTGGTTTGGACATCTTGATTTTTGCTATCTTTAGCAACTTAGCTCAAAACAAATGGTCAAAGGTCTACCTACAATCAATTTTTCTAATTGTGAATGTTCAACTTGTTCAATGGATATGAATCTTGAAGAGAAGTTTGAAAAAGGAAAGTCTTGGAGAGCATCAGTTGTTCTTGAGTTGGTTCATAGTGTTCTAGAAGGCCCCTTTCTATTGACATCAGTCAACAAGGGTCACTATGTCCTCACTTTCATTGATGACTTTTCCTGAATTTTGAGAATAAATCAAGTAAAGCCATAAAGGTTCTTCATGTAGAAAATGAAAGAGGGTATGTGAACTCAAAACTTAAATAATTTTGTGAAATTGAAGGTATGGATCTTTAGAATCTAGTTGCATTTAGTCCACAATAGACAAGAATTGCATAAATGAAGATTAGAACTCTTAAGGAAACAACAAGTTTCATGATTGAAGCCAAGTCTCTTGATCCATCACTTGTGGTAGAAGCTATAATTTGTGCCAATCACATCCTTAATAGATCTCCTCATAATTCCTTATATGGAATGATTCCTTTTGAGGCATGGCGTAGAAAAAAACTAGTTGTAAAACACTTTAGAGTATTTGGTTGTCCAACATGGGCACACATATCTTCACAAAATTGCAATGCACCTCCACCAAGGCCTTGTACATTCATTGGATATGAATAAAGTGTTAAGGAATATAGACTTATGGATCCTGAGACTCATGAGATCTTCATAGAGAGGAATGTTCATTTTGAGGAAAGTTCACCTAGCTTATCCTCTACTTCTCTCCATACTTCAGACATTGTGGAAACTGATAGTGAAAATAGTGGCAATGATTCAGATGGTTCATCTACCTAAACCCCTACATGTAGGATTACACCTTTTTCTTGGTACACTTAAGGTTGAGGATAATCCTTCATCATCATCTTCCACTAGACCTCATTGGGTTTGACAAACTCTTGATTTAGTAGGTTCACTTGTTGGGGATCCTTTTGACAGTCGCAGGAAAAGTTCATAGAATCAACACATTCCACATGCATACATTGCTAAAGTGATAGGTCCATATGATTCAACACAATAGGGTACACCTTATATTCTATTTATATCATCCAGGGATGACTACTAGATATACATTGCACATTTATTTGTGGAGTCATAAATTGCAGATATAAGAGACATCATTGATGATGTACATCTTCTCTTTGATGGGGAAGATCCTTTTATATTTGTTGCAAGGGAACACTCTAACCTTCTTGTCCATTCTCTACATGATCATTCTTTCAAGGTTGATGTGATTGTGGATCCTTATGTACAACACTTGCAGGAGGTCTCTTTATCATTAGGGAAGACACTTGGTTCTTTGGGACATGTTCTACATCCATCCTTGTTTGATCCTGACTTGTTCTTTTCAACAGTTTTGGAAGGGGGAATCCTTTGGCATCAACACAAGGATGGTTGAGCATTTTTTAGAGACTTCATTCGTCTTTAGGTTTCTTCCTACATATTGGGTAGATATCTCATCTACACCTATGGCTTTGTTTCTTCCTAAGGGGAGGAACATTGTTTGACATTTATGGACTAGCTTATACATTCATCCTAGGGAAGCTATCACTAATGGGCATTCAACATTGAGGGGGGGATACCATGTCTCTCTTCTTCTACTAATTCTCTCTAATTGGGGGGAATTTTTCCTCATATGGGGTTTTGTCCTTCTCCTATTTCTCTATTGTATATACATGATGTATTTCATAATAGGGGGGGGGGGGGTCTTGATTACTCCATCCATCCATGCATCTTGTTTTTCATCTCTCTTTTGGGGGGAGGGTTTTTACTGTGAGGTTTTCCCTCTTTCTCCATGTTATGAGAGATTGCATTGCGTTGCTCTTGCATTTTTTATATGGGTACCTAACATGGCCTAGTAGACGGGACCCATCATGCATTTTCATCTATCATTGTGAGCTTAAGTGCATTCCCCTAAGGTACACTTAAGAGGGGGTATTAGTGTAATTAAATATTACTAATTAAATTTTACTTAATTTTACTTAGGATAATGCATTTTCATATTAGTTTTCATTGAGACACCTAGGAGTTTGCATTTAATTTTAGCACATGGTTAGGAGAAATTTCACTTTAGGTGGTGATAGTTGTCATCTCATACCTCTTTGTGTGTGAGATCCAAATTTAGTGCTCTTATCACATTATCATCCTCTCATTGTTGCACATAATTTTATGTGCAATGGAGGATGATCCGCCTTTGGTGGACATGTGATTCCACCTAGTGTGGTTGATAGCTTATCATCTCCTTATCATTAGTCTTATCGCATTGCCTATATATTCAGGCACTCCTACTTTTTATTTATCCATTATCATTTGATAATTATGGAGTTATTCATTTGATCATATTATATTGTCATTTATGGAAATAAAATGAATTTAACATGTTCACATTACTTATTTTGATTATACCAAAGGGAAGAGTGGAAATATAGTTAAGTATGGCAGTTAGTAGTGTACTTGACAATTCTTGGTAAAAGGTTCGGTACAGCCACCCATAATGGAATTTTGAGGTGCAAACATAGGGGAAGCATAATGAAGGTATATTTTACCATATCCTAGATTCACAAGGTCCAATGTTTTTTTTTGTTCAAGATATGAAGATCTAAGTATCAATTTCTAGTAAAGTAGTGAAGAACATTGATAAGGTATAGTAGATCTTTATGCAGATTTATCAAACCAATTTTGGGGATAGATTTTTGTGTTTGAGGATGTTGAGATAATATATGAATAGCATGTTGTGAATTATTTTTTATTTGTATTGAGTTTTGAATATGGATCTATCCAACAATTATACACATTTCATCATTTTTGTAAAATGTTCTTAAGGCCGACTTGTGGATGATGAATTACTGGTAGTGGATATATAAAATTTATTTGGTTGATTATTTTGGTATGTATGGTGTGTATCGATTTGTGAAGAATGATAAATTAAGGTCTGAGTCAGAGAAGAGAAGAGATATAGCATGAAGTGTATTGATTCAGTGTATTATGCTTAATTGGAACTATTTTGGCATTTGTAGATGTTGTGTATCAGTTCAACCTACCTATGGATTGTAGTCCATGTTTTGTAAGGAAGTAAGCCTTTTTGTAATTGAGTAGTAAGAACTAGATAGTGTCCCTAAATGCATGTGCATTCCTTTTGTAAACCTCTGACAAGGTATAATATTTTTACTAATTATTATTACTTGTGGTTTCCATCCCCATCGTGGTTTTTCTCTTGATTGGGTTTCCATGATAAAGAATCCTTGTGTTATGGTGTTGTGGATGATTGAAATTTTCTTTGGAATTTTAATTTTCATTGCATGTGTTTTATGGTTTAAGAATCATATTAATAAGGTTAAAAATTTCAGAGCATTGATTCACCCCTCCTCTTAGTGTTCCTTAATACCAACAGAGATTCCCATGGAATATTCGGGGGACTACTTGATGAGTATTATTGTAAAATTATAATATTATTTGATGTAATTATCTAATATAGGGGAAATAATTAAATAAAGTACCCAATATTGAATGTGGGTCAAAGAAGGATTTGGTAGCACATGGTTTATGTAATACCACTTAGTGGTTTTGTGGTGTTGGCTCCTTTTCTTTCCACTTGTAGATTTACAACATAACTGACAAACTAATGTCATTGACTCTTACAACCCAATCCAAATTTGTCAAGGGAAAGGACCAATTAACAAGGATCAAGGAAATGATCCTCCTACACTTTGAGTCTTGAATGCTCAGGTGGCTATACCTATAGATTCAATTCTTGAAAGGAATAAAAAAAAATTTCTTATATTGTTCAACATGAGTATTACCTAGTTTGATTTAAAGATTTTATCAATTTATAGATTGTTTGATGTTGAAGAGAAAGCTTCTAAAGAATAGGCTAGTGTCTTATTCTAGGGCACAGAGTCATCAACACATACATCAATAGAAAAACCATTCAAACAGTCCTAGAATTCAAGACAAATGCATTACAAATTGCCCCTCTCATTCTCACATCCAAACATCTAATTCCTGTAAAAAAATTACAAACTCTTTGAGATTATCTTAAAAATTTTACCCCTTCCTTGAAAGAGAGATACAAGATAAATTCACAATCTACTTTGTAAGCCATACATCAATTTTGCTTTGCAATATTAACATACAAGAACTTAAGCCTTAAAATAGGAAGACGTACACAAATTTGAGAAGGAATTATAATGTATTCTCATCGATATTTTCTGTATCAGTACATTGATAATGACAGAATGCCTGAATAAAAAAAAATTGGAGAGAAAAATTTACAATCTATTCAATTCCAAAATTCAACATCCTTGCCAAAAAGTTACAATCGACAACTTATAGCATTCACTAGCCATCTTGGAATCCTGGAAGAATCAGGATGCAACAAGCTTCAAATGGCTAGGAAAGAAAAGCACTAAAGACAAAAACTATTACAAACGATTACAGAAACTTGATAGAGACTGGAGGAATATTTTCCAAATCATTTGATAACTTCAACAAGTGGCACCTTTGTCTACAAATGTTCAAAATAGTCTCATAGGTTGTTGTATGGAAAGTGACCGCCTCAATCGGCTAACTTACATTGTCCTCTTCATGATGACTATTATCCCTGTGCTCAATGATCAGGTTCCAGGTGTTGCTTAATCCTCCTCCATTGTGTCCAAATCAATAGGTGCAGGATTTTTCTTCTTGGGATTTGTATTCTTGTCCCATGTAGCAACTGCTTCCTTGGTAGGCCAGGTGTACTCATTCAAATCTTGCATTATCTTGATCTTCTTATCCCACCTGGCATCAGTTGTAGCTTTTGCCTCTGCAACAAATTTGGAGAAATCAATATCCACCTTAAGAAAATCATCAAGGATGTTATTGAACCTATTGATGTCCAAAGTACCATCACTGTTCAGGAAAGCATCTTGGTTTGTCAGCAGATGGTCCATTCCTAATTTCCATTTCTCCACCCCTATGATGTCACCATCACCCTTATAAATAGGAGGCAAGTACTTACTAAAATCAAGTCCAAACATTTCTATTTTAGCCCTGACCTGGCTAGCTTTTCCTTTGAATAATGCCCAAGCTACACCGATGAGTACTATTTTTTCTCCCACCTCTCCAACAAACTCCGGGATGTCAGTCCTATGTGGCTACAACACTTCAAGCTTTTCAAAAAGTGCACTTATGCTAGACCACACACTAAATAATGGCTCCAAAGTAGCCATAACATCATTAAAATTCCCATTTATCTTTTACAGCATAACAAATGAATTAAGGACTAGGTCCATCTTTCCTTTACTTATTTCAAACCTATGTTGCAAGATTTTTGTCAGGGCACCCAAGGCTATTTTCATCTTGTCTTTATCTGACTCCCCTACTGCCACATCAGGTACCTTTGTCACCGAGACCTCTTAAACCTCAGCCTCTATGATAGGGGAAGGGACAACCTTTGATGCTTTGTCAAGCTTTCTTTTCATTGACTCCAGCTCATCTTTTAACATCTTTATTTTCATGAGCTTTGCCTCCCTATCCCTGGCCAATTTAATGGAGTCCTCAAATAATCTCCCATACCTATCAGAGAGCTGTGCAGTCTTGGCCTCATTCAAATGGGAAAAATGAGTCACTTCTTTTGAGACCTCAAGATCACTAGTGTTCTGAACAGTCCAGATAATCTTGTCTCCCTCCATTTTATCTTCAATGATGACAAGAGAGGGCTTTTGTGTCCTTGGAGCCAAAGACCACATTGCCAATGTCTGGGATCTAGGGTCATAACCACATCCTCTGATCATACCTCCAATTTGAGCTTCATATGACAAGCCAACCTATAGTTGTCTCCTTATTTGATCAATTATAAAGGCTGAGGTTAAGTCCCATCCTGGAACTAGGACCATCCCACTTGACCTGACCAACTTCCTAGCCTCTTCAACTATTATCTTCTTTGATGTTGGGTCATATGTGGGTAAGGCTTGAAAGGATTCATTGCTTTGTTATGCACCCTCAGTTCCCTATTTAGCAAGCTCTTGTTGCTTTTTCCAAATCAAAAAGTTTTTAAATTCATCACTTTTGATGAATTCATCATCTTTTATGAGCTCTTCTTGAATTAGTTCTCATTCATCCTGGCACAACAACAGGGGCAGCTCAACCTCCTCTTGTGTGCATACTTTCTTCCCTTCTCTTATCTTCTTTCTTAGAAGGTGATGATAAGACATATCACCTAACACTAAGGTAGAAGCCATGTCCATCCTTTTCCTTGTACCCTTAGCCTTTGAGGACTCTCCCTCCTCAATCCTTTGTTTCTTTTGAGGGGGTTCATGTGTATCCCCTACCTCTAGTGCATCATGTCCCTATTTTTGAATTTTTTCCTCTACATTATGAGGTGGGCTATCCTCCTCATAGGAACTCTGACTACTAGTCTCATACTCATAGAGTATCCCTTTTTAGCTCGCTCCTTGGCATCCAACTAAGAGTCCAATTGATTGTACAAGATGTCATAATTTTAGATCATCTTGTCAATCCTCTCTATGTATGGGAGATTAGGGAAGAAACCACTCAAGGGGATCTTAGCCTTTTTCAACCGTGCCTCTAAATCCATCAAATCTCAGATTTTGCCCAGTCTTCTTTCAATTTCTTCCTCATCTAGGATATTCCTCATGATATCCTCCAAATCACAACCCTTATGTTCCTTAATGACTCCAATGTTTGGGTTGAGAATCTTTCTAGTTGTCTTGATGAAGTCCTCAAGGTCTACATATCTGTATGCTCCAACAACCATCATGAATTGATTTAGCCATTGAGTCAATTGAGGCAGGGCTCTCTTCCTAATTGCAAAATCTATTACCTTAATCACTCTGGGAGTAAAGGTCCCCTTTCTGTGTGGAGCCAAGATCTCTTTGTTTGTCCAGATCAACTACCAGATAAACTCCAACTAAGAAATTATTGGTGGCACATACTTGGGAAGAACATGAGGGGCTTGAGGACATCCATAAACCCTGATTATAGTGATATTCTCACCTAGGTATAAATTTTCCCAATTGTGATCTACTGGCCACTTATCTACAAACTATTTAGGCCTGAGAATCCTTAGCACTTTCATTGGTAGCCTTGTGACATTTTTTCCCATCATGTTCAAAAGAGGTTATACCATCCAATTCTAGAATCCATTGAATTCACACTCATATCATGTAGTATTCCAAACCCTCAACCAAAATTGTACTAGGTTTGGTTCTCCTTTGTTCACTTTCCTGGGCCTCAACATGTTTACATCCATATGGTCAATATTGAAAAACATAATTAAATGCATTAACAAGGATTAATGCATGAAATTTGATGGCTTTCTATTGTTTGTGATCGAAATTAGACCCTCATGCATCCTGTCAATCACATACTGAATGTAGTCATAATCAGTGTTGGCATGATGACTTTGCATATCTAGGATAATCATTAGCAAGTCTGCTAGCATTATTTCTTTATCTCCATCAATCCCTAAGACTCGACACAACCCATAGGCAAGATATTTCATGTATAAATTTAAGTACTAAAATTCATATGGGGCTTTCATATGGGCAGGGATTGGGGCTATGTACTTACCATTTCTTGGCATATGATGGGCGATTTGGGATTTTATAAGCTATATCTTCTTGATATACTTTTCTTTTTCCTTCCCTAGGTCAATTTCTGTTGAGGATGAAGTGTATAGGTTTAATGATTTCATGAATGATCCCCTATCTAGGGTAACTAGGGCCAATTTGTCACTTCTCTGAATTGACTTGGAGACTGGATCATAATTTCTTGCCAATTCAATCAACAAACCTACATCTAGGAAAACATCAAGTACCACCAATTTCCCTAATCCTAGCTTCTAGGCATTATACACTGGAATGGGCTTATCTCTGTTACTATAGAAGTAATTGAAAATATGGTAGCCTAAGACATCTAGAGTAAGAGGGTCTCTACAATTAGCCATGGAATAAATGAAGGTATCATCACTTACCTTCTTGTTTTGTGTTGATTGTGGGAGCAATTGGATGAATTCTTCATAATAATTTGGCTTCCCTTTTTGGTCACCACCCTGCTCATGTACTCCTTCACTAGATGATGCATGAATGGCCTTTGGTTGACTCATGTTTCCCGTTCTGGAAATACTCTTTGATGCAAACTATCTCTTTGAAACTAGTTCTCTGTAATAGCTTGGCTTCGCAAATTCTCTCTCTGAAAATTGATAAGTGTAAGAATGCGAGTATCTTATCTATATATTCTTAAGCAATGAATGCATGGGAATGATCAAAATCTATGCAAATCTTCTTCTCAGTCACCTCAACATTCACTTCTACGTGAAACCAAGTTCAAATCCAGGCTACTCATAAGGTTGGAAGTTGATAGGCTGCATTCAATTCTCAGAAAAGGTGACAAGCCATGATTACTATTTTATTGATTTAAAACCCTTGAAAAAAGATAAAAATCCTTACTTGTACTGTAATTGGCCAATTTATTACTTTTTCCAACCTGTCATACTTCTCTTTCCACATCATAGTTACTTTTTTCTTTATAACCTGGTGAGCTTAACCTTATCTTATTTGGCAATCCAGTGACTAAAGATGTTCTCGTAATCTCACAATACTTTACTCAACCCAGGTTTAATTGTGAGAATCAACAACTGAAGCATTCTCTAAATCACTAAACCTTTCTCTTAACTAGGGTTTCATCAAGAGAATCAGTGACCAAGGTATTCACGTGGTCTCATCACCATTCCTTTAACTCACCTTTGATCTGGAGACTCAGTGAATGAAGCAAATCTCCCAATCTCATAAAGCCTTCTTAACCTTAGGTTATATTCAGAGAATGAGTGACTAAGACTTGGTCTCGTATTCTCTAGATCATTTCACTAACCACAGTTGCATTGGGAGAATCAGTGACTGAATGGATCTCCTATTCTCTAAACACTGCTCTTAACTCACATTCAATCATGAGATCCAACGACAAAGGTATTCATGCAATCTCAAGACATTTCCTATAACCCTAGTTGTATTCAGAGAACACGAGATAACCTTTATTCTCCAAGTCGTTAGATCTTTTACTTAACCTCAGATAAATCATGAGATCAAGCACCAGCCATTGATCTTGTTCACCATCCATGGTCTTCTTTGAATCACCAAAACTTTTAAAACTTGACCGTTGCATTACGAGAATAAGCAACAATGGTAACCTTTCTTCATTAAGAGCTTTGTTCGCTAAATCGTTGAATACTAGGCCACTAACCGCTGGAATTAAGAGATCAAGAGGTAACCATATTCGTTGAATATATTACTAACTGATCATTCAATCATGAGATACAAAGATCACCATTGATCAAGATCTTAATCAACGGTCCACGCTAAGTCGCTAGATGTTTGGAGAAGACTGCTAGGAATCACGAGAACTGAAGACAAAACATTCATTAGGTCATTGAATGTTTACAACTAAATGCTAAGAACTTAGAGATTCAGGGAATACCATATAACATTCCTTAGTTGCATGATCGATGGATGGAACTTGTTAACACTTAAACATTACGAGATCGAGCGAACAAAAGGAAATAAAACCATGTGCTAGAAAAGGGACTTAAGTGCCATGAAAAAGTAACACGAAAATAGATCAAGGGTAGGGTTTTTAGACATAGGCATAACAATTTTGTGAAACCCTAAGAAGAACAAATATTTGGTTTTCCAAGATAAATGCAATTTTTTCATAGACTTTGAAGGTACAAAAAAATTGGCTAACATGTGGTAACTTGTTTCTATAAAAGCAACTACAAGATTAGTTGTTGAGGTTAGCCAGGTTTGCATTTGTGGAGGTTGGAAGTATGTCATGAGATGTGTGGTTTCTTTCTTGATCACATGGTGTTTCTTTTTGCAAAAGCATCATGAAAATGTCACAAGAAATGTGTCTTATATTCATTTCTAGAATAAGTCATGATGATTGGAAGAGGATAAGGTAAGGAAACTAGGTTCCCATAATTAGTGTCGGGGATTTATGTCCATCTAATTCGTTGAGAGAATCTAGGGACTACTCGATGTTAATTTATACCTTCCATACACTATATATAGTCATGTGTTGCCAATTGCCAAGCTTCTATCAAGTAAGAGTCTTGCAATACAAGGTTCACTAAGTTGTATCTATAAAAACATAACATATGACAATGTAATTTATACGTTGCATGTGTATGTTCTAATGTAATTAAGGGCATATCTATAAAGATTTTAAAAAGTACATTTTCACCTAAATTAATTACATAAATAAATAATTCATATTACTAGTTTTAAGGTTTTTGAAACTATTCACCAATGTCTCTCCCTCCATTTTTCTTCCTAAAAGTGTTTATTATTGAGAGTGTTAAAAAAAGTGTATTGTTATTAGTACTTGTCGGTAGGCTAGCAAGTACTATTGCATCAGTTTTTGGATTGTTAGCCTTATCTAGTGATTAAATGATTTTTTTTGGACCAATCTCCACCAATTAAATTTAAATATATTTATGATTGTGTGAATTTTTTTATATTTTCTATAGTTGACATGAACATTTTTTAAGTTAATAAATTATGAAAAATATTTATTGGTGATATGATTGGTTAAAATAAATTGAGTCTTATACATGAAATTCCTGGAAGCAACAATTTTAATAATGCATTTTTTTCTATATTGCATAAATTTAGCCCTTTATTTTGGTTTTGCTCACATGAACAAAATTACGGAAATATTTTTTAAATAATAGTATAATTATAATTATGCATATTGTAATTTTGTTTTGTGTTATTTCAATTCTATTGATATTTTAGGTATATTAATGTAGATATTTTTGGATTATTTAGATTTAAAAAGAAGACAACCTATAAGTGTATTATAATTATTAATAAAAATAATTATATAAATATAACTATTCTTAAATACTAATATTGCTATTATCAATCTACATCATATTTATTATTATATAACTAAATATTCAATATATAACAAATAAGTTATCATTATTATATTTAATATTTTCAAATATATATTAAAAAAGAATATTTTACTTATATATATGTAGCTCAATACATCTACTAATATATTTTTAAAAACATGGTACTTTTATTTAAAAAAATAATTGTTGCGTATTGTAACAATTACCATTATTACTCAATTTTAAAATAAAAAATACTTATTATTACAAATAATTATTACAGAATTATTTTAAAATTTGCATTAATGTTTAAGAATAATAAAATATTATATATATAAATACAATTATATTTTTTAAATATTTAAAAAAGGGAAGTTTATCTTGATATATTGGTGTATGTATTATGTATAATAATGTAGCAAGTAATTTGTGTTTAGAATATAATAATAGATTTATTAGTATGAAAGAATTATTAAAAATAAATATATATAATTTATAAAAAAAGAGAGTTTATTATTATAAATTATTATATATAATATTATATTAATATAGGAGAAAAAAAATATTTAGAATTTATAATAGATCTATTAATATAAAAAAGAAGTCTTAAAAATTAAATATAAGATGATAAATTTAAAATTACTTTTAAAACATAAGAAAATAATTTAAATATATTTAATGATAAGAATTGTAAATGACACAATTTTAATTAAGTTGTGAGACTCCTCTCATGTTTATCACAAGAGTTCTCGCTAATAGAATTAGGTCCCATCTCAAATTATTATAATAAATAAGAACAAAAATATTATTTATCCAAAGTAATTTTTTCATCTTACTTAATAATTGTAGAATAATTGATTAAATTCAACTATTAATCATAATAATATGAACATCTATAAGCACAATTTATCAAAATTCAATTTCTTCAAAACTAAAAATGTAGGATGGTTTTACAAAAAGAATTTTAACTATTTAAAAAAGATTAATCAAATTTTTATCTTTAAAATTGTTTTTTTTTTAAAAAAACTTGTAATAATAAAGATTTTAAATATTAATCTTTATAATAATCTTAATAATTCTAAAAAAATAAAAAATATTTATAATTTTATTAAAAAATATATTAATAAAAGTAAAAAGATAAAAACCTGCAACTATGGTTATAGTCTCTTCATATTTGTAATCTCCGATCACGCCAGGCACCCAAGCAAAGAGATTATAATCTCCAGCTCTAACATTTCCAATGGTAAAGTTGCCATTATTATCAGCATTTGTCCAAAATTGATAACCCTGATAAAATCATTATGTATAATAATAAGTAAAACGCTTAACATGATTTAATATATTTTAGTTAAAAAATATGTGCATTATATAAAATTATATAAATTATAGAATAGAGAGAAATGTCAAGTAGAAGTGATTACCTTGCTCTCTCTTTGCCAAGATCCGTTCTCTCCTGGAAGAGCCAAACCAATATATGCAAAACTTGCAGGTCTAACTTCTATTTCAGTAAACCTGTCACCCATAAAATTACTTTAGAGTATATAACAAATATGAATTTATAATTAAAAATAATTTATATCACATAATTTAAATTAAATTATAATATTTTTGTGATGTGAAATTGTATATTAGGAAATGTTGGTTGTATGGTATTTTGATGTTCTAGAAACAATTTAAGGTTTCTAAATATAATATATTCTATAGTTTAATATAAATATATAGTTATTTATTAAAAATAATTTTATTTTATTATTTTGGGGAATGAGAAAAAGAGTAGCAGTGGTTATAGTTAATTTTGTGTGTTTAATTGAGGTAGCAAACTATATTAGATTGTAATGTTTTTTAAGTTGTCTTTATATGCAATCTAACTGCTTAAAGCTAAGGTTTCGGCTTCTGATCAATAACAACGAATACAAGACCCCCATTGCACAAATAACAGCTCACTCGAATGACCATAAATCACCAATATTTGTGGACAAATGTCCTAGTAGTGGTCCACAAATCTCTAGCAGTGGTGCACAAATAGGTCAATCATGAATCAAAAAGGTTAAAAAAAATAACCAACTATTGATATATAAATGATCCACTTCTGATGATTTTATTGTATGACACTAAATAATAAATAAGCTGAGCAATAATTTATTCATAACATATTAATGACTTGTTTAGATAATGCTTGTCGTTGACGTGCATTCCACCTTAGCTATGCTTGGTAGGGTGGCTATTACCTCTCTCACATGATTTCGTTGTCTTCTTTCCATGCGGTTTACCGAAAGTTTTTTTTGCTAGCGTCAACAAAGGTGGAGTGCTACATTAACTTTTACCGTTTCATTTTATTTAATTTTTTTACCTACTTTCCATGTTAAAGTGGGAAATAATTTATTCCTATGCATTTATACAACCATTCTGGATTTTAGTTAATGTAACAATGAAAATATCCAACAACTTTTACTTTGATATAGTTTAAATAATTTAATATTTTTATTTTTTATTTTAAATAGGTTTTTTACAACAAATTTTTTAATATGTAATATATTATATATAATAAAAATTAAATTATATATAATAATAAAAAAAATATTTTCAAATATTCTAAATTTATGATAAATATATTTAGATTAATATATAATGATTAGAGTTAATATAAATAATAATTATTAGGTTTACTAAATATTGTAAAATAATATTATATTATTTATTTTAAATGTGAAATAATATTTATATTTATTAATATAAACAATAATATATATTATATAAGATTTTACAATTTCTGGTTAAACTATATAATATAATTTAGAGTGTATGCTTAATATAAATATATGAGATGATTTTTATTAAACAAGATATTATTTTTTAAATAGTAAAATAATAGTATGGTTATTTTTTTATCTATTATATTTATATTATAAATTATTAAATATAGTACAATATGTTATTAATATATAATATAAACTAAATGAAATATATTAGTGACAATAATTTTACCTTATTCATCGCTACATATTATTTTAATGTCCTTTTCAAAATTTCTTTGGAGTACCTATTGCACACTAAGATGCAATTACTAGTTATGAATCTGTTAGGTAAGGCATACTTCAATATGATCTGCTGAAGATTTTTCATACTTGCTAACGTTATGATTTTTGTAAGCCTAAGGTCTAATGATTATTAACGCCATTAATCAAGTTTCCAATTATTTTATGCTAATAATGTCTTATCATTGTAACAACATACCTTATTGAGATATTAATTATTGGAGATTTGTTGTATATTTGGTACGGGGTCTCATACTTATGGTTATGACGCGGGGCAAGGATGGAGGATCCAATAATGGATGGTCCAAACCTATACTGCCAATTATAACAACAATAATTGCAGCGGAATACAACAAGGTAATGTTTCAAAATAGAATTTCATTCAACATGTCCGGCTGTAAGGCCTTCCGAGTTTCGGCCTATTATAATGAAATCACAAAGTATCTCAGTAATCTCCTAGCTAGTCCAGCTCTGAAACACATCAGCAACTGATGGAAAACACTAAGGCAGATTTGAACTTGAGCTCGCAAGCCACGAAGCAATCTCCTTGTCTCCAAGTATGCAAACCACTAGCTCTGCTATTACAATATCAGATAAAACATCTGATCTACAAGATCTCACAAGATCCAATTATGCTTCTGCTCTCATACCACCACCAATCTCCCCTAAACATCTACCCAAGCTCTCAATATATAGCTAGCTAAGCCACAAGTTGGCCAATCAGGTGTTTAATTACATTATGGGTCTAGACCAACAAGAGAAACCAAAACTAAATAAAGAAAAAACCAAACATGATTCGCCTTTAGATTTAGGTCCACACATGATCCAAGAACATGCCCCTAACTTTGCAAGGCCCCATCTCACCACATGGAACCGTGCAAGAAGAAACACTCCATCTTTCGCGTGAAACTAGCTGAAAATAGGTACCCGAGAAAAATGTTCATAACTTTTTACTCATAATGAATTAGGACATGTGATCTTGGGAAAAGATAGTACTTTAGGTCCTCTTAAAGGCCCTAAGATTGAAAAGGTTGATTCATTAAGGATATATAGATACATGCCTCGTAATCAGCACCAAAACTGTAGGAAAATAATGTTCCAACGGCAAGCAAAACAACTATAACTTTGAAATGGTCCATCCAATCTCTTTACAACCTTACGAGAAGGTTCCCAAATAGGTCCTCAACATCATGTAAGCTTTACACAACATGAAACCAATAAATGAAATGATTACAATGCAAATAGTAGAAAATAGGAAATATTTTTGGTTGATGCAAGATTGCTCTAAGCCCGAGATGCTCCTGCATCAGACATCCCAGGTAAATAAAAGAAAGTTCTCATGAACTTTTGAAGGGAATCAGAATAGGTATTCCATATCTGTTCTTAATCCATATCTCCTCTTGTCCTTCATTCCATGTTGTCTTTACTTTATCCACTGTCACACTTAGCAAATCAGCTTGTCCTGCACTTTTCTCATCTTTCCTTTATGTTACTGACTGAAACTGATTCTGACCATCTTTTCCTCTATTGATTACACTAGCACTTTGGTTAATCACATCTTCTCCTGACTTACTAATTAGCTCAGCATCATCTTCAGTCCTTTCTATCACTAGTACCATCATTTGCTATACTATCTTTGTTAGAAAGTCCATCTGCCTCTTAATCTCTATAAATTCATCAACTATGTCATGCTTTTTCCTTTCAAATTCAGCTTCCTTTCATCCACATGAATAGGTTCGTCAACTCTCTGCTCCTAATGTTTGTCATAAGGACAACACATGATAACTCCACATCCCTTAGCCCCAACTTCTTGCAAGGGTAATAACTTATACCTGGATCCACCATGCATTACCACATATGTATTGGCATGACCATCAAACAAAACATGTCTATCAAATTGCCAAGGTCTCCCAACAAATACATGACAAGCATCCATAGGCAATACATCACATAATATTTCATCATGATAAGATCCAATCTAAAAAATTAACCAAGCATTGTTCTTCAATCCTAACCTTAGACACATCTTGTATCCAACTAATCTAATAAGGATTAGGATGTTTCCTTCTTTCCAAATTCAATTTACTAACCATCTCTTCTGAAACAAAATTCTCAGAACTACCACCATCAACTATGCCATTACATACCTTATCCTTGCACTTACATCTAGTTCTAAACAAATTCCTTCTTTGCGTTGGTTCCTGGACACATGTAGCCAACCTTCTAGAGATAAGACATTCACCCTTCTCTGGAGCATTCTCAATATCTTCTTCAGCAGTTAGTGCAACTCTTTTTCTAGGACATTCAAAACTTCTATGACTTTGTTCACCACATTGATAACAAGTAAAAGTGAACTCATTTCTCCTTCTCCCTCTTTGTCCAACATTGTAGTTATTAGTAGCTTGACCACTGCCATATCCTTCATCAATCTTCTTAGGATTTCTTCTAGCAATTGTTTCATCAATCTTTCCACTTTTGTTCCTATTATTTTGTCTTCCTTCAAACCTCTTGTTCATCTTTTCCTCAATCTTCAATGCCGTCTGATAAGCATCTCCTATAGTTATCATTTGAATAGTAAGTAACTCTTCTTGAATACTAGGTATCAAGCCATAAACATACCTAGCAACTTTCTCTTTATCAGCTTCAGAATGACCAATCCTAATCAGAATTCTATAAAACTCCTCAGTATACTCTTGCACTAATTTTTTAGTCTACTTCAAGGCTTGCATATTCTTAAACATCTCTAACTCATAATCCACTGGAATGAATTGCTTTTTCAACTTGTCAACCATTCGGTTCCATCTAGTGATGTTTTCTTTTCCTCTCCTACTTCTTTCCAATTGAACTTCTCTCCACCAAATATTTGCATGACCTTTCAAATTAGTCTTTGCAAATCAAATTCTATCAGGATCTTCTATTTCTTCATACTCAAAGTACTCATCTATCTCATTAATCCAATCAATCAACTCTTCTAGCCGAAGGCTTCCAACAAATGTAGAAACATCAATCTTAGGTCTTTTCCCAATCTTAGACATAGCCTTAAGGATTCTACTTTCTTTTGGATCTCTGACTTCTTCTATAGCTTCTTCAAATTGATCTTCTTCAAAATCATCACTGTCATCCTTCAAGGTAGTCTTCTTCTTTCTCAATTCCTCTTGTAGATCTTGCACCTGTTTATGCAAAGCTCTAAAATCATCAAGACTCAATTCTCCAGCAGCTTCTTCCTCTGAGATATCACGAGCTCTTCTCAGAGGCATCTTTAATCCAAGGTCCTGGTGCAAATAGCCTCAACTGATTTACACGCTCAAGATCTTCAAGCTCTGATGCCACTTGACATGAGGCAAGGATGGAGGATCCAATAATGGATGGTCCAAACCTACATTGTCAATTATAACAACAACAATTGTAGCGGAATATAACAAGGTAATGTTTCAAAAAATAAGTTCATTCAACATGCCCGGTTGTAAGGCCTTCCAGGTTTTGGCCTATTTCAATGAAATTAAAAATTATCTTAGTAATCTCCTAGCTAGTCCATCTCTAAAACACATCAACAACTGATGGAAAACACTAAGGCAGATCTGAACTTGAGCTCACAAGCCCCCATGCAATCTCCTTGTCTCCAAGTATGCAAACCACTAGCTCTGCTATTACAATATTAGATAAAACATCTGATCTGAAAGATCTCGCAAGATCTAATTATTCTTTTTCTCTCATACCACCACCAATCCACCCTAAACATCTACCCAAGCTCTCAATATATAGCCAGCTAAGCCACAAGCTGGCCAGTCAGGCGTTTAATTACATTATAGGTCTAGACCAATAAGAGAAACCAAAACTAAATAAAGAAACAACCAAAAATGATGCACCTTTAGATTTATGTCCACACATGATCCAATAACATGCCCCTAACTTCACAAGGCCCCATCTCACCACACAGAACCGCGCAAGAAGAAACACTCCATGTTTTGCGTGAAATTGGCTGAAAATAGGTACCCGAGAAAAATGGTCATAAATTTTTACTCATAATGAATTAGGAGTTGAGATCTTGGGAAAAGGTATTAATTTAGGTACTCTTAAATTTTCTAATATTGCAAAGGCTGATTCATTAAGGATCAACAGCTACACACCTCACAATCAGCACCAAAACTGCAGGAAAATACTGTTCCAACGGCAAGCAAAACAACTATAACTTTGAAATGGTCCATCCAATCTCTTTACGACCTTAGGAGAAGGTTCCCAAATAGGTCCTCAACATCATGTAAGATCCACACAACATGAAACCAATAAATGAAATTATTACAATGCAAACAACAGAAAATAGGAAATGTTTTTGGTTGATGCAAGATTGCTCTAAGCCCGAGATGCTCCTGCATCAGGTTACTTCACACAATTTATTTTAGTTCATATATTTCTTGATTGGGCTTCATTTATGATGTGGCATTTTTTTAGGTATGATAATTTGCATGATAAGTTGTCCGTTATGATGTTTACATTAATATTTCACTGTGGAATTTATTTTTACATTAATATTTAGTGTGGAATTTATTTGAGGCTCCATTTTATGAGATTACATTTACAGAAATATGCCACATGGTCTTTTTTTAAACATCGAAGCTATGGTTTTTTTTTTAATTATTTTATTTTGCTTTCATTTAATTCTATGATTATAATCTAGTTACTATATCTTTTCTTCTCTCGTGTTAAGTTGGTTATCTTTTTCAGCTGACGACATGATTTTCTTTATAATCTTTGGTTTGATATCTCTGGCACTCAACACTCACTGTTCTTCATACCCTGGTGCTCGACACTGATATCTCTACATATCTTAGCATAAACTGACCCAACTAATATGGAATTACTCGGTGACCACTGACTTGCTCAGTAATAACTACTACTAGGTAAATGTAAAATATACATGACTCAGCCTATACATGTTGACTCAGTCGTAGTGATAACCGACCAACATTGCCTAGAAGATGACTAAGTGTAAGACACTAATAGACAAAAAAACTTAGGGATCAACATATCCTTTTTTGACATTAGTGGAAAAAACACTTTGTCATGACATTTGCATTACATTACATGAGTACTTAGTAATAAACAAAACTTCTATAGAATACTCCCCCTAAGACTTGAATCAGTCTACAAATTTTTTTACATATATACATAAGACTCCTTATTTGACAAATAATCAAATACATATACATTTGCAAAACTAGTATGTCATATCATTTGTCCACTGTGTTTGTATCTATTTTCTACTTTCTGATATCTGATATTTCATATTCATATCCATTTCCCATTTCCAATATTCTTTCATGTCATGTTATTTCCCCCTTATTTTTGTCACTTGAAGTTCTTGTGGTGTGGGGGTTTTGAAATATTTGTCTAGGAATGGTTTGTGAAGCTACATTACCATCCCTAATGCATTGTCCCAACTGGACCTTACAAACTTCAAAACCTCAGACTTTATTTCTAGCTTGACAACTAGCTCAAGTAGGCTCTCGGCAATTGAAAGATGAGGGTCTTATTGAACTAATTCCTTTGTCATGACTAACTCCCTCTTCATAACCTCGAGATGATGTGTCAACACTATTTGTATAGAGAGTAGTTGAGCCCTTATTTTACCATCATTAGCCACCAACTCGGCTAATCTACCCTAGGAATGTAATAACTTGGTAAAATGTATAGACCTGGAACTTGCATCCATGCTCAGTGAGTGACCTGTAGACTTTAGATCTAGTTGTAGTTTGTCTATCAGATATTGATTATCCTTTGTAAATTCTTCCACATTGCATAACTTTTTGTACAAATAATGTGCATTTTGTACAACTTCTTCTAAATTTATTATTAAGGTAGAGAGTTCTACCCGTTTCACTACAATGTTAGCAGAGACCTTATTGAGTACCTTGGTCTCAAACTTCCTTTCTGACCACTATAGAAACTTATCATTAGATTCATTGTCATCATCAATGAATTTCTTAACAATGTGTACAAGTTGCTCCAGAATAGGTGCAGATTCATTTACATCATCCATCTCAAAAGAATCTATGAAAATAAATTTTATCTCATGTAGTACCTGATTTTGTTGATGTTCCCTTCTCATCTCTTCCTGCTTACTCTTCATCTTCAGATCTTGCAAGATTTGTATTTGTTCATAGGTCAAGTTGTCAGTGTCCCACTTAGGAATCACTATAAATTCTTTGAGTGTCACCTGTATGGTAGGAGATTTCTCCTTCTTTTGTGACTTCTTCCTAGGTGTGTTTCCACTCGACATCTCTATTAAAGCTTTAATTTCCTCTTGTTCCTTAGGAACTTGTGTTTCCTGATCTTTCTCTTTCTTCATCTTATCCTTTTCCTTCTCCTCCACATGAGGACTCACTACTACCAATGCAGACTATTCTTCTTTCTCTTTGCATGTCTCCTCAGTAGATATAGGCTTTGGTGTGATTATCGACTTGTCATGTTTCTCAGAATTAGCACTTTGGAAGAGTAGCTAATCAACTATGACTATATGTGGTATTTTTGGTGTAATCTCAATAGTTTATGTGCTCTCAATCCGTGGATAATCTTGTACTTATAGTAATACTGGATTGATGCTCGGTAGAGATGTATTCTTGGTTTCCCTGGCTTGTATATGTTGTTGTATTTCTTCCTCGGTTAATATATTTTTTTTCACTGGAGAGTCCTCGATGATGTCAATAATTGTGATCACATCCTATGACTCATTTATTCCATCCTTCTTTTATGCTACATTCTAGATCCCGGTGCTTCACCTCTATGAGCATCACATAGATCCAATGAGTGCTAAGTGTTCGATTCATTCTCATGAGAGATGGTTTCATGTTGAACCACTACTCATGAATCATGGGTCAATGAGTTTGACTCAAAAAACTACACAGTTGAATCCTGATAGCAATATCACAATTTGACTTGCTATGGAAAATATCTCCTACTTATCAATTGATGAGTTTAAGGGGCTTTCTAATGAATGGTTCATAAGGCACCACACTTGGTGAACATTTTGCAAATGAGGATGCAAGCAGAGTGGGTTTAACCATGGAGGAAACTCCATAGTTAAGTGCGCTCGAGCTAGAGTAGTACTGGGATGGGTGACCTCCCGGGAAGTCCCGGTGCTTCACCTCTGTGAGCATCACCTAGATCCACTGAGTGATAAGTGTTCGATTCATTCTCATGAGAGATGGGTTCATGTTGAACCACTACTCATGAATCATGGGTCAATGAATTTGACTCAAAAAACTACACAGTTGAATCCTGATAGCAATATCACAACTACATTCTCCTTATTCAGTGGCTCGACAATATCTTCCTTATTGTCTAGTTCTACTCCACTAGATGTTCCTGCACTTGGTTGTGCACTCTTATCAACTATAAGAACAAAAATGATTTTCCATAATCTTGTGCTCTATTGCACAATCTCTTCAAATTTTTTTTGTAATACTAAATATACTTGGAGCTTGGGTACGAATCTATTTCTATACTTCTCCATATATTTCTTGATATATTCAGGGGATAAGTCAAGCATGACTTGAGCAAGTGTACTCTCCCTCGATCTGCTTCTCAGTCATCAAAGCATACTCCTATTTTTGAGCTATCCTCTTGTATAGTTCATCTGGAATATGACTACCCAACTATAATGGTGTCATCTTAAATATACAGAGCATCTCAAGCATAGCTTGTTCTACTCTCTCTCTATCTTTAATGCTCAAATTTTCAAATTTAATCTTCTTAAAGTCTGCGAAGATGATAATTCTTGTTATGTTGTAGCATATCTCATCCACAATTAGTTGTTTCCTTTGAGGTAATTCCTTCTTCTTAATATCCTCATTAGATTCTGTTTCCTCATCATAGTTCTCCAAAATTAGCTTTCTTCTTGGCTTCTTCCTTATATTTCTTGGTACAGCCTTAGCCTGAACTGGTTTTCTTTTCCTTAAAGTAGGGGTCTTCTTTTTTGGATCAGAAGCTATAAAATTTGAAGCTACCCTAGTTCTAGGCCTAAGTACCCGGGAGGGAGTGGGCTTAGGTTTCTATATTTATTTCTTGATAGGCTAAAAAATTGATGCCTTCTTGCCTTTCTTAACTACCACAGTCTCCTTCTCTTCACTCTCTTCTGACTCACTAGTCTTGTCCTCTCCTAATCATTGATTCAATACAAGATGTGCATCTACCTCTTCTTCTCCTAACATTTTCTCTAAGTTTTTTACTATCTTCTTTCTTTTCCTCTCCATGGTTTCAGATTTTAATCCCATGGTTATCTTGGTTTTAGCTTCCTCATCTGTTCCAAAATGTGTAGCCTTCTTGTCAACTTCTTCAGCTAATAGGATTGTGATTGTTGCTATTATCTCATCTATATTTACTTCATAAGGTAATGGCCTTAGCCATGATATCCTCAGTGTGACTGCTTGTGCATATGTGAAATCTGTATCAACTAGGAAACATATGTCTTTGCAATACTTTTCCACTAGTGATATTGGGATCCTACTTATTTTCCTCATTTTCTTCTTAAATTCTAAAAAGTAATTGTCCATTACACTCTCAAATTTCTCACCCATCTGATCAATAAACTCACTAATCTATAATGTGATAGGTCTATTCTTATCCCATGCAACATCCCCAATAGTACAAAAACTATTCTGCACATAGAAAAATAGACAGATAAGCAGAGAACCAAACTTACACAATGAGTTATTTTCTTTCTTGATGGATGTAAGGTTCTTGGAAAGTTGTGTCAGTTGAATCTCAAGAAGGTCATATGTATGATCCTTCTTTACTATCTTCTAAGCTTGTTCAACTGTTATGCACAGAACATTGTCCAATCTGCTGGATTGATAAAATTTATGTGCTATCACTCTTACTGTAAAATCAATCTCTGGGTCCATTATAGTTGAAATTTTCAATCCTCATTTTTTCCACACCGCCTGGGTATTTTCTTGAATTTCCTCTTTACTCTAACATCTCATAGTCTTTTTTCCTGGAAGACTAGGATAATCGGTCACTTTGTGTATCATTTCCTTGGTGATCTTAACTGGTCCATCTTCCAGCCAAATTTTCATGTCGTGTACTCGGCTCAATACAATTTTGATCCATTCAACTTTGAGCCATTGTCTTATCTTCTTCAACTTTATTTTTTTGTTCAACAACTTCACAAAGTCTTACTGATTATATTTCTTGTTCTCTCTTTAGATTTCTAATATCCCCATTTAGTATGTTGTTTTTCTCTAGTAGTTATTTTATAGCTTTGTCACTTTCAATAGAGTTACCACTATCAAATAGTCCTTTAGTATCCTCTTCTTGGTATTGATTTTCATTCTGATGTATTTCTATTTCTCTTCTTCTACTTAAGGACTTCTTTAGTTCACCTCTGGCTACTTCAAGTTGTTTTAATGCAAGCTGAATGTCAATCTTCTGATTCTCTATGATCTTTCCCAACTTATAAACCTCCATCTCAAGATATTTTACTCACAAGTAGTTAGACTTCTTTAAGAGACTAAGATCTGATACCAATAGTTGGAAATCTATTATGGGAAAGTGAGATACTGAGAGTGGACGGGGGTGAATCAGATATCAACCAATTGTTGCATTTTGACATAAACTAACTTGCATAACATAAACATAAAATTTAATACTGTAACAGATCTAATATCATAATAATCATCCATGAAAATAAAACATAACATAATGATTTTGGTTACCCATAAACCCTTGAAAGGTAAAATTGGGGTGGGGATGACACCCAAAAATCTTCACTACTACAGTATTAAAGTTTGCATGTTAGGGATACAAGTTTGGCCATAAAATAATGATCTACTCTATGAGGGGTCTAACCTATTAAGATCTTTTAGACTTATACAATATACCTTACAAAAGGATTAAACTTACAACAAATTAAGCACTCAGTTAAGAGATTTACTTAGGTCTATTAAAACCACTTTGTTAAGATATTTACCTTGATTCACCTGTTAGAATGTCTCAGTACCCAATCCTTCAATTTTCATTGTGATGCTGATTACAGATCTTCTCCTTACAATATAGATTTGATCTTCTTCATCAAATATATTTCTATTTTTTCCTTCACTTCTCTTCTCGATCACTGAACTCTATTTATGATAATCACAACATACTTTTATGTTCTGCAAGTATGAGATCTTCTTCATACAATTATCCTTCCTCATGATACATTTTAGGGTTCAGATCTCATCTTATATAAATAATTTATCATCTCCATGATTTGAGATCTACGATCTAGATTATCTAATTTTTTCGCTTAACCATTCCCTAATTCTGATTGGTTACATAAATTACATAGGGATTAATGATTACAATTCTAAAGCATAATCACCTCTGTGATTTCCTCTACCAAAAATAAATATCATGTAGATGTCGGCCAAAATGGTTTACCTAAGTGTTTGTGCCATAAAAAACACATATGTCAAATCTATCTTACTTGGCATTCAATATCTTTGGCACTCGGCACTCACTATTCTTCATACCCTGGTGCTCGACACTCACATCTCTACATATCTTGGCATAAACTGACTTAGCTAATACTAAAGTACTTGGTGACCATTGACTTGATCAGTAGTAACTACTGCTCGGTAAATGTACAATATACATGACTTGGCCTATACATGATGACTCGGTCGCAGTGATGACCGACCAACATTACCTAGAAAATGACTAAGTATAAGACACTAATAGACAACAAAACTTAGGGATCAACATGTATATGATATCACAATGCAACTTTTCAATAAACTTTGTGTAAAGTATCATTGTAGGTTATACCAACCACTTCAACAAGAGATGGGGGAACTTTGAAATACCTATATCCTGAGTATTCCAGTTATATCGTTAACATTTATTAGAAAATATTGTGTTGATATACCATTTCTTCTTGGACTTCCTATCGGTGAAGGTCTTACCGATAATCTCATCGAAAATTAGGAAGGCAAATAAAAATCTATGTCGCTTGTGTTTTCTTTGTCGATGGAGGTTATTAGTATATGTTCTACCGATTTGATGACTTTTACAAAGTCATCAGGGGAAAGTGCAATATCCAAATTGTAATGTCGATGGCTGATGAATCTTAATGCAGAGACTCCCACCGTTGAATTCATACCAACTCATTAGATTTGTTACATTTTTTTAGTTTTATAATTTCAAAAATAAATGCGCAGGTCTTTGAATCATGTTATGTACTCCTTCAATAGTATGCAATAGTTTGTGCTTTCAAGATATACTATGCCATTTGGTTAGTAAGATTCTCATAGAATTGTTGTTTTAGTGAGATAACATGAACATCTCCTACATGCCTTAATGTGTGTTTCTCATGGAGCTCATGGAGAGATATGAATATTTTGCACTATGTTTGTTTGAATTTTGCATTAGTATTCTCTTTCCAACAATGTGCAAGAGTCTATGCCATTCTTGCTCAATCATTCAGGGTTATTTTTTCTTGTTATTTCTAAAGGGAAACTCAAAGGGTATTAAAATGATCCAATGTTTGAGGGTGATTCAGCTCATGTCAGAAGTGATCAAGAGTCACATGGAGCTAATCCAAGAAATGAAAAAAAGTCCTAAATAGTTCATGGATGACCTTGGTCATGATGATAATGGTCAAAAGTAGCTTAGAGTTAACAAGAGTGAGAAAAAATAGAAAATCCAAAAATATAATTTTTTTGTATTTTTTGCGTTTGAGTAAATCACATTTTTTAGGGCTTCAAAGTAGAATTGGGTATTGGAAGTTTGTTTAGTAGGTTAGAATGATTATCAAAGGCATAGATCTAAGGAAATAAATCTTATCTCTTTAATACATTTCCAACAAATTAAATGGTTTCAAAGTTCAAGATCTGAGTGGAAATCTATAGCTCCGCCAGGTTGGACTACAATGTTTTTTGTTTTCAAAATATTTGTGTTTTTTGTTTATTGATTTATTTTCTAAAGATTCTTCAACTCAAATTGATCAGTTTCCTAAGACTGTTGAGATTCCACTTGTGTTTAAAACCTCTTTTGAAAGAATTCATGAGGGGCTTTTGATGCACATGGCTCTTTCTTTCGATTTTATTCTATTATCCATAATTTTCACAATACTTGCAGGTTTCTACTCATCTTGTATTTTTCAATAAATTTCTTTTTGAATTCAAATCATAAAAAAATTTGTGCATCACCTTAGTTTAGTCATTTTTCTTTTTTTCGTTTTTCCCTTTTCTAAAAATAATAGTATGAAGAGTCAACTTCTAAAATCCCAAAGGTTGTTTCATAGGGCACAGTAAGTCCCACTCGTATGAAACTTCTAGACTGCCCTTATTTAGGTGTGAGCCTCTTAAGAATGAACAACATTTTCTAGCACACCTAACAATATTATTTATGCTCTAAATTATACTACATTTCTCCTGATATAACAAGTTATGAGCTATTTCCTAATGCTTTCCTCCCATGCACCCATGTGAAACCTTCTTGGAAGCCTACAAATGTTTACTAGTAGCCACAAGAAGCTTATTATGTCTCCCATTAGCACACATATCTTTCCCCCAAACACCAATATGTGTGAAAGTTGGAAAATGTTAGTGTGGGAGAAATATTGATGAATTTCCAAGAACAGTTGAGGCATATTGAGGAGGAGAATAAATATCACTGGAAAAAAGATCAACTTTCTTACCAAGATCAAATTTAGCAACAACAAGTAGAGGTTTAGAAAAGGCAACAAGAGTAGTTTTTCGCAAAGGAAGAAGATTCCTCTTATTTGATGAGATTCCTTACTTTTTTTACCATGAAGAGGTAGATATTTCTATGTCTATGATAGTAGAGGTCGCACAATAGTATGCAAATGTTAAGGAACTTAGTAGATATTTTGAGCATGATGAAGTTTATGAGGAGATTGATGATGATGAATTTTGGGATGATTTGGAAACTTTCTCCTCAAACCTTAGCATCAAATGATCATTTCCTAAGTTGGAGTATGATGTGTACAAAGAGAAACAAGAGGTGACATCCATACTATTAGAGGATCCATCAGTTTCGGCCCCTACAAGATAATATGAGATCAAGGTAGAAGATCATAGCACCGAGTTCAAGGTTGATGAAGGAAACATTTAGAAATGAGTTTCTTTGTTCTCAATCTTTGTGAGGTATTCGAGCATCTTTCTAGATATGTGTCAAATTTTAGTTTTCAACTGGTTGTCCACAAGCATGAAGATCATATAAAGTTTGTCAAGAAGGGAAGTTATTTTAATAATCCATTCAATGACTTTGTTATGTGTTTCCCTTGTCAGTTAGTTTAAGATAGGATAGGTTAGGTTATCTATTGTTTTTATTTTAGAAGTTTTGTTGCACATGCTACATTCTCCTTAAGGGAATGCATGTTTTAGGTTCTAGGTTTCCTCCAAGTGCATGCTTTCCCAAAAAAAAATGTGTCTTCTCTTGTTTCAAGGTAGGTATGTTTGTTGCAGTTCCACTTTTTATGATTTTGTGCCCAATATATAAGCATTCTAATTTGTGAAACCATATATTCTGAGGTTCTTTCTCAGTAGGCTAAGATCCCCTCTAAGTTGTAAAATCTATAGACTTTACCTTCTAAAACCTTCATCTAGAGTAGCCTGAAGGAGGTTTAAGGCCATGCAAAAGTCTTAACATGTGCTTCTCACAAAGAGATCTGAATATTTTGTACTATGTCTATCTTACTTTTGCATTCTATTCTCTTTCCAGCTATGAAGATATTGTGTGTTCGATGCTCAATAATTTGGAGTTATTTTTTCCTATTATTTTTGAAAGGGAAAATCCAAGGGAATTAAAATATTTGGTGCATCACCTTAATTTAGCTATTATTTTTCTTTCCATTCCTTTCCCTTTTTCCAAAATGATAGTAGGAAGAGCTAGCTTCTGAAATCCTAGAGGTTATTTTATAGGTCACACTAAGTCCCACTCCTGTGAGACTCCTTGACTGCCCTTATTTAGGTGTGAGCCTCTTAGGGATCAACAGTTCAGAAGCATTTGATTCAATTAATTTTCCTCCCTTGTAGTGGTTTTGTGGGGGAGGTGGTTTAAGGGTCTAACATGTAAATTTTATGGATTTTGGCCTTGACTCAATGATCTTAAGTGCTAGGCCTTTTTAGTAATGCCAATCTATAAAATAAGGTAAAGTATAAATTTACGATTGTTCCAAGGCTTTCTTTCTTATTGCACTTTATTTTATTGAGGATCAATATGTTATCCTTAATGTTCGCTCTTGGTTTCAAGGGTGTCATACTCTATAGCTAAAACCTCAATGTCCCTTATTTAATCATCTTACCAAATCTTTCAATGTGTTTCCTATTTGATTTTCCTTACTAGTTACAAACCCAATTAGTTTACCTATAATAATGACAAATATGGCTTTCTTAGAAAATATAGTAAGGGTAAAAGTACAAAGCTATGTCACACTTTTATAAAGGAAATGACCAACATTGATTCAAGTTTTTAAATTGAATCACTAAAAGTGGGATATCTGTTGAGAATTTTTCAATGATGTAAACTAATGAAATGTTTAATTTTTAATGTATTTTATGTTTGTAATTTTTGTAAAAAAATTAAAAAATTATAGAAATATAATTTTTAATAAAATAAAAACTAAAATTTAGTTGCTGATGAAATGGTAAAACAAGAGTTACATCATTTGTCAACCTTTATATATATTATTTTTTCCCTTTTTATTCAATTTTTTTTTGTGTGTATATATAACTTTAAACTTTTGTGCATGGATATGTGTTTTCACTATTTTTATAAATGTATAATTAAATATAAAATAAAAAAATTATATGTACGTAAATATATCTCTTTCTATTTGACATCATCTTTTGTCTTAAAACTATTCATCAAAAATAGAAATAAATATATCTTTTTGATATAGATTCTTTCCTCTACTACATTATATTTTTTTCAAAAATTTAAAATAAGTTTTATACTTTTTCTATAAAAAGATAATCAACCATATATTTGTGTGTTGGTGACTACTTTAAATAAAGATTAAATATAAAATATAAAAATAAAATAAAATATTAAAAGATATATTTTTAGAAAAGTTCACTTATGGATCTCCAAAAGGGTATTTTTATATTTTTTAAATATATCAATAAAAGTAGGAGTTGTTGCAACATTGCTTTTCTGAAATAGTTTTATTTTTTGGTAATTAGACCCAAAGTTGTCTAAACTATACATTCAATAGACACTTCCAATCAAAAAGGTTGAGACATATATCTAACTTAGTTAGAATGAATCTAGCTAGATCATATGTTTGACCAAAACTATTTTTAGGTAGAAATACTTAAATTTAATTGCACCGATAAATTATCTTAATGTTTGAAATATTTAAATTCTTTTAAGTTTCTCTTTACTTTATTTTCTGTAATAACACTTTATATGTCTTCTTGTCTTTCTTGATCTTACTATATTGTTTGAATTGGCCTACTAATATTCACCTTATGTTTTTGCATCCACTTCCCTACTTGTGTTTTAAGACTATTTCAATTTATTCTAGATTTTTCCTTTATTAAAATTGTATAATACAAGTATTGTTATCTTTAGAAATGTCAATCTATCAAAATTAAATATTTGGACCTTTGACTATTCAAAAACATATATATTGGCCCAATGCTAATATTTAGACACATGTATAAACCCAAGACTATTGTTTATGTTCAAATATCATAAAATGACTTTACCTAACTATTTATAACCATAATCTTATTAAATTTCCAATCTTCGTCTTCCTCAAAATGTATTTTTTACCAATGTTTCCTTTCAAGATTATCACATATACTTGGGAACTTACTACCACTTCACTTTCTAAAAACACATAAGTGATTTGAAAAGACTCCATAAAAAAGGAAACAAGATAGACATCTAAACTATAAATATTATGAATCTCATTATGTCATTTATGCTATAATACTTTCATAATATCATTCCCTTATTTCTATCTCTCCCGTGCAATACTATATATAGTCAATCTATATCATTCCCTTATTTCTATCTCTCCCGTGCAATGCTATATATAGTCAATCTATAAGAGACCTTTAGAATTCACTTTCCCGAGTTTATTCATAGGCCAATTTCTAAAACCCCTTCATATTGTCCTCATCAAATATGAATAATTCCCTACCATTTTCCCTTATTTGCATGCCTCCATTACACCACACAACACATTGTGTTTATTTTTCCTTACGGTATTATTTTATAATCACCATATCTAGCACACACTTACACTCTATCACTAGGTTTATAATCTTCTTAGCAACTTTAAATTGTTGAGGAATTTGAACTCTTAGTATTATTATTTTGTTCCAATTTTATAATGTGTCTTCATGACTTGCTCCTCTAATATACTTTCTCATTAGGTTTCCATGCTAATATAATGTTATTATTATTTTATATCACATTACTATAATAGTTAAAATAGACTCTTGTTAAGATGAGTAATAGTATGACACTTTATTGGGGCATGCTTTATTCTAACCTCTATTATTTATTTACTTTCATTTAAAAAAAATAGAAGTGTATTAATAGATAATTCAAACTGTAATAATTCTCAAATTATGTATTTAAGATGAATACTTAGAGGGTTTCCAAGCAATATAGAGATATCCTTCTACAAGACGTTAGAAATTTTTCTACAATTTATTATGCAATGCGAAATAGAAGAATTTTAATGGGTTTTTAAAAGTTTTCTCTAGGACTAGTTTTCTTGTAATATTTTTGTCTCTACTTTCAACTAGTTTGGGTAGTAGTAAGCTTTTTCTTGAGGGCTTCATTTTCTATGATAAGAAGCATATTTTGCAAAAAAAATTGAAGTCACATATACTCTGCAAATTCTTGCCTTATGGAGACATCAAATTGTATCATATTTTCAATATCTTCATTATTGTATTACATAATTTATTTTAGGCTTAATGCCTTTCACCTCAAAAAAACCTTTTTTCATATTATTTTTAATGCTTTGATCTAAATTCTATTACTTTTTATTATCAAATATTTTAAATTTTATTAAAATATTTTTATTCTATTTTAAAATAATATAATTTATAATTAATTTTATTGTTTTAGACTATTTAAAGTGTAAGTAAAGATAATGTAGTACCTTTCTTTAACGAAAAATTTACCACAAACCAAGCCACGTTCTTCAGTCTTTGGAAATTTTGAAGATGTTGGAAATCTATAAGGCCAACTATTTACTTCAAGAAGCATCTACAATAAATAAAACACAAACACTAATTATTAAATTAATCAGAAAAGAAAATTAATTAAACTCAATACTTATTATATAGCTAGCATTATTTTGAAATGTGAAACTTGTAAAAAGAAAATTTACCAATTGAAACTTGTAATATTAATTTTACTTACATAAAATATAAAAAAGTTACCTGTTGCTTTGCATCCTCCCAAAGTGTAAGTGGATCTGATCCACTCATAAGTGAATTAACATAAATAAAAATTGGACCAAAAACTTTTTGCCAAGGCTCTCCTTCTTCAAATTTAGGATCAAGATCATCTCCAGCATAATGGCCACTATGAAACATCTGAAAATTAAAAATAGAAATAAAAGTAAATAATTTATCTTGTATAACAAAGTGGTTTTTAAGAAAAAAACCATAATAAGATATTGTTAATATATTATTATTTTATGATTATTGTTTAATTTGTATTTCATGTTTTCAATATATGGGAAGACAGTTAGAAGTTAGAAGTATTTAGATTTTGGAAAACTTTAAATGGGAGTTCAGAATCATATGAGTTCTTCTAATTCAAGAAACTTTGATTATTACAAATGGATTCAATTCTCACTAATTTGAATAACTTTTCAGAGTCATCATGAGAGGTTGATAATAAAAACATATTATAGGAGAGCACAAAATTAATTTAAGAGTTGTTAAACCTTGAATTAAACATAGTATTGAAATGAAAAAGTTTGTATATTACGTGTTTAATCAAACAAGAATTAAGAGTCACAATATATATTCGGGCTTGTAGTAGACAAATGCCACTAGGATCTCATTGTATCATATAAAAAAATATCAAACTATTCATGTCATCTAATAATATGGTATGCAAAAGAAGTTTTAGGAGATGTTGAGCCGTACTTCTAAATATAATTATTGTGTCAATGATGAGTGTTTGGATCCACTTCTATCACAACCCATCTCCTATGAGAACACCTTCAATCTCCTCATTATTTCCTACTCTTTAATGGATGCACTTACCTTAAAAAAATCTAAAGAAGATAAAATATTCCTTATAAATCAAAATATTTCAAATCTGATAGCAAGCCACAACTTGTGAAGATTAAGAATACCTTATTCTTGTCAATTCATGGAATATGTCCCTATACTCAATATTATTTTGGTGTGACCCACTAAAATGTTCATCAATCTTATGGAGTTAGCTTGTGTAGGAAAATTGACTAATATTTTGCCTTCCCCTAAAGTATTAGACAATTGGCTAGATAGATAGTGGAGAGAAAAGATTTAATATGTTTTTTGTAGCTACCTTATATATAGGAGTAAGATTTTATATGTTAGAGTGGAACTGATGTTATGGGTCCCTATGGATTGTATTTGAATAATTATTCCCAAATTTTGATCTTATAGAAGAAAAAACAACAAAGGTCTTCATTAGGTGAGAATCCACTTTCTTTCCCTACATTTATGGCACAAAGATGCCTTAATGTTAATATAAAATATTGTTGGGACATGCAAAACATGATTCAATCCCAAGGAAAAGAACTACATCAATACCCTCCTTTAAATGGAAGTAAATATTTTGAAAGGTTCTCCTAAGGCCATTAACCTAAAATGGAATCAATATTTACTTATAATCCTAATTATGATTGAATATATTTCAAATGTAATATTTGTTAGTAAGATAAGAATTATCAATGGGATTTGCTCCAAAATCGTATGAGAAAACTGTAGGCAATTTTTTTATCATGTTGATGTCAACCTAATGTCTGACAATATGTGTTGTCATTAAGCTAGATGAATGGAGTGTGTGTTGTGGTAATTGGTAATTCAAATGAGGCATATTGGAGAGTAGTTTTTGATAACCTCCAAATGATTGAATATCTTGATGGAAAGAATGGACAAGTAAGAGACAATGATTGATGGTCACCAAGCTATTGAAGTAATATGTAAGGTAATTAAATTAGTCAATGTATTGTCATTAATTTCAACTAGTTTTGACTGTACTTATCATGATGGTTAAAAACATCTGAAGAAGGAAAATGGTAAAGAAATGAGATATCTACATGAAGATGAAATGGATATGAAGATATGGCTATGGTATACATTGGGTAACTTATTGATGAGTCTATGGCATCATGTTTTTGACTTGATTACATTACATGATTTTTTAATGAATTATAGATAAGAATTGAATATTTTTATGTGGTCGATAAATGAAGATTTATGTATACATTGAGCTAGTGTAGTGTATACCGAGTACAATATTAACCGAGCTAGCTATCACCAACACATTCTGTATTGACCGAGTGAAAGAAACAAATAAATTTTATAATAGCCAGCTGAATTGATGAGTTGGACAGTTTCTTATGATTCCGAGGTAGAAGATAAAGTTTTTTATGATGATCTAACGGCTAACAAATTTAAGATTGATCGAATGAAGGAGATTGAAACATGTTATTGACACAACTGTTGAGGAAGCTTAAAGAGGAAAAATGAAGGATGGAGATTAAGAGGCAAAATCTAACAAATGGAAAGAAAATGGGTTATGTTTTCTATTTAAAGAGACATGGGATTCATTATTGAGTTTGGGGGATTATTGCTACTACAGGAGAATTCATGTGAAAGGACTATTTTCATGCACCACTAATCAAACTAGTTGAAGATAGAACCAAGTTGCACTGCAGACATTACCGAGCATTAGAGAATTATTCACCAAGTGGAATAAGTTGGAGGATATGAAGGATTGAATTGATTATTGAGAACATGAGGTATTTTGAGCTTAGCATAGATCTGAAAATATGCAAATCTTAGTTGTATTTGAATCAGATCATTACTATATCAGTTTAACCATGTTACAGTAGAATCTCTTAACTGAGTGGGACTTAACAATCTTTCTTATTTCAATATGACATTCAATGAATGTCGATTATTTTCTTGTTGACCACATAGTGAATGTCAGTCAAAATAGAACTGTTAGTGATAAATCCTCTAACCAGGTCAAACCTTACAGTTTTTTTTTTAACCTTTGACAAGGTTGGCTCCTAACGGAGCACACTTCAGAAGAGTGAATTATTTTGGGTTACCAGTCCCAGGTGGTTTTTCCCCTAACAGGGTTTCCACATTAAAAATATTTGTGTTATGTGTATTTGATGTGATTGAATTGTTATTTTACTTTACACATTTCATAACTGGACTGGTCGATAAATACAGTATTGAATTTACCACCAATCGATAGACGAAGGGAAATATATTATTGATAGCTTACCGAGTTGATAATTTGATTGAAAAGTTTGAATATATACATCTAGGAGATTTGGGACTGTAGGATAACTGTACTTAACTGATTCACCCCCCATCTCAGTTATCTAATAGTTTTATTAATTCAAATGATATATGTTGACATATATTTGAGAGTAGTTGTTCCATGTCAAACTGGTTAGAGACATAGAAGGTAGTCTAGAGGCTCATTAGATCATAAAATATCAGTCCAAAATTATGGTATTTATTGATACACTTGAATTTTGGTTTATTTACATGATGCAGTCATCTTGGTTGATGTTCACATGGTGTGGAATACATTTAGATAATGTTTGATTTTAGAATAATAAATGAATGATTGAAGAAAGTGTTTTAGTGTTGAAATAGTATATTTCCTTGTGATTGTGAGCTAATATTTTACTTCACATTTTACAACATTATATCCGCTAATTGTTCAGTTAGGTATTTAGATTTCAATGGGTGTTAGGTGCCTACTATAAATTTATCAAGTCATAATTCCTTTGGTAGAAAAATTTATCAAAGTTTGAACTCTAAATCATAATCTGTCAGCATAAGGTTTTCTAGTTGGCTCACCCTAGAATTCTCTATATTCTACCACAATTAATGGTTTGGATAGATAATTTTTGGAAGATGGTGAGGATAGTGTTTTAAAATAGTAACATGATTCTTAGAGTAGTTGGTGCTTTGATGTATGATACTCATCATGTTGAAGAAAATATTATCTATATGGCATGCATCTTGATTACCTATATGGTGAATTAATTTATCTAGACCAAAATTTCATGAATAGTGATTTCAGGAGAAGATTGATGAAAGTCTTAGAATGGTCTACATATATTGTGTGGTGGCCTACATGATTTTTTAGTTTCCATACAATGATAAGAAGACAAATAGTTGACAATTTTGACATTGGTGTTGATATTTAGGTTGACTTGCTATTTTCCTTCAATTGCAATTGATATTGACATGTTTCTCTTACCATGGAGGATGTGTTATGATATATTTGAAGCTTATATTAATTTTTTATTGGTATGTAACCTATTTTTTCTAATATTGATGTACTTAAGGCCAACCTATGCGATGTTAAAGGTTTCATTTATTAGGTCTTATTGTATCAACCTAACTAATATTTTATGATGTTGTGGAGGATATATAAGGAATAATTTAAATCATTTATAGAGATTTATGAGTTTATGTGAAGTTCTTAATGTGAAAAATAGATTAGTAATCTATTAGATGATTATGAAGTGTATAGAATCAATATAATAGAGTATATGGGCTACAAAGAGAACTGCATATCAGCATTTATCATATTTTATTCTATAATAGTTCACATTATATATTTCATTATATTCTCATTGTATCTTACTCTAGAGAATTTATCTTCATTTTTCTTGAGTCTATTGTATCTTTTCCTAGGTCAATATGCCTTAGAACTCAAGTCCATTCAACAAGCATTGAGCTTCCTTAGCTATGAGCCTAAAAAAAATCTTGTAAAAACTTGTTTCATAAATTTTAAGTTGATCCTCACTTTGATTTTTCCTTTCTTGGGTTTTCCATGTCAAAATATTAGTGTTCTTGTGTAGTGCATGTTGTATTTTTTACTCTTTAATTTTCCACATTGGATTAAATAGTTTAAAATTTAAGGAATAGGTAATTTTTATTATATGTTAATTCATCCCCTCCCCCTCTCAACATTCAAGTGAGTTCAACAGAAACTAAAATAATAAATCCAAATGGAGGATTTCAATGGCTTAGAAGGAAGACTAAGATGCACAATGTAAAAAAATATCTCTTTTTTCAAGGAACCATATTTTTTAAACCCCTTCAATGTATTAATGAGGAATTTCATAAGGAAGAAGAGTTAAGGACCAAAGAAGAGACCTTAATTGAAGAGAAAGCTAGAGAGATTTCTAAGTATCATGTGTTTTATATTAGTGAATTCTCTAGACAAAGTTGGATGAGGAAAATTTCATATTTATGCTTAAGAAAATATATCACATCTAAGCTGATCTCCTTTTAGATTAGTGTATGAAGCTTTCTGATATCTTCCTTATTTTTAGTATCTTATATTAGTAAGTCTCAATGATATGGTTTTTTTATTAGTGAATACTCTAGACAAACTTGGATGTATTTTCTTGAGCACAAGTCTTAAGTTATTTTGTAAATTTTAGGAGATTAAGGCACTTGTAAAAATTCTATTTAGTTAAGAAAATAATTATCAAACAATGGTGGTAGGTATTTCTCTAAGGAGTTTGACAAATTTTGCAAATACAGTGGACTTAAAAATAGAAAATTACACCTTATACACCGAGTAGAAAAGGATAGTCGAAAGGATGAAAAAAGCCATGATGGATTTTGATATAAATACGTTGAATAGTATAATGCTATAGATTTTTTTTTTGGAATAAATTCTTAAATAAAACTCTTTATTTGATAAAATTTTCCTACTTCTATACTTGAGATAAAACATCATATGATGTGAATGAGTAAACATATTATTGTTCACATCTTACACTAATTAGTTATTAGGAATTTTTAATATTTCTAAAGAAAAATTATCTAGATTTAA
The DNA here is from genome assembly GCA_027943335.1 of Chamaecyparis obtusa. NCBI lineage: Eukaryota > Viridiplantae > Streptophyta > Pinopsida > Cupressales > Cupressaceae > Chamaecyparis > Chamaecyparis obtusa. The sequence continues at coordinate 202,149 of BSBK01007776.1, read as the reverse complement.
TTTTGTAGTTGACCAATGTATTTTTATATGATACAATGAAAGTATAACAGGGTGCAGTATTATGAATCCTTTAGCTTTAAACCTTGTCAATTCAAGATATGTTTATTCAAATAACCTATACTTTAATATAGGGAATAATATTCAAAGGAAAATAAAGAAAATAAATGTAGTTTGAGAACAAAGTAGAGTAGGAAGATGCATCTACAAATGAACAAAATATGAACATGTAGGTTTGTATGGAGATGACAAACACTCAAAATGAATATTAAAGGAGAATACTAAGAATGAAGATTGAAGCGATAGATTCTCAAAACATATGAGAATGTCTAAAAAAAAAGGAAAAACAACTATGTGTGCATATTCCATCAATTTTTATTTTATTTTACTCTAACTTGCACTATTGATGAACCTAGTTCTATGAAAGAAGGTTTGCCTTATAAAGAAAGAGAGTTTTAAAATAATTGTGTGGAAGAGGAAACCTTTCATTGGATAAATTTGATACTTGGAATTCAGTTGATATGCCTAAGGAAGAAACCTTATTGTTCATATTTTAGGTGTATAAAGAAATGGTACAACTAGTATATTGGAAAGATATAATGCAAGATTGGTAGAAAAAGGATATTCTTAAATTGAGGTAATAGAACCTAGTGATATTTTATCTTATGTAACTAGATTGATTTTTATTTGTTGTATGTGGCATATTTCAAGTATTTCTTTTGATTTGAAGTAGAATGAATAGTTTTAACTTTTTTAGTTGTGCATGTTTCTTAGAGAAAATATGCATTGATCAATCTAAAGAACTTTATGTTAAAGAGACAAAAGATAAAATATATAATTAAAAGAGATATATATGTATTTTGAATCATTCATTAAATAGATTGGTATAAAAAATTTGATTCGTATGATTTTAAACTTAGAGTTTGTTAGGATTAAATATGATTGTTGTGTTTACTACAAGTAGTTTGTTGAATGCATCTTGATTATTGTCTACTTGTTGATGATATATATACTCTCTCCAAAATTTATCTCACATTGGTTGTGATTGTAATCTCTTGGGTGGTAAGTTCCTATATAAGCAAGGCATATGAGCATTTGGAAGGAGCTATCTTGTTCAAGAAGTTATAATGATCTCATATTGTAAGAGGTTGTAATATTATCATATTTTACAAAGTTGTAATAATCCCTTTCTCAAGAAGTTGTAAATATTGCATTCTCAATAATTTAGAAGCATTGCAATCATCTTCAAGTATTATCAATCCTTGCTTTGTGGAGAATATTTATTCTCTCTTTGTCTCTATGTTGTTTTTTCTTTGATTATGAACTGGTAAGGATGACATGGCCCTTCATAAAGTGGTATCAAAGTAGAAGCTCATAAGTCTGTAAATAGATCATCGAGCATAAGTTAGTTTTCACTAGGACTATGGTTTCAAGTCTGAGAGATAAGTGGGTAAAATGTCTCCAAGAAGGAACTACCATGGAAGAGTTTTTGGTGTGATAGAAGAGGTTTTTAGAGCCCTTTAGATATAATTACAACCACTACAAGATGATTTTGATACAGGAGATAACATTAGGGAAATAGATGAAAGTGACGATAAATCTGAAGAAGAAAGGCAATTTGAAGAAGAGAAATAAGAGGCCAAAAATCCTGATGAGGCTAGGTTTTTTAGGGCTATTTCCAAGATTGGAAAGAGGCCAAATATTGGATCTTATACCTTTTCTAGAAATATTAATCTAGAAGAGTTGATTGATTGGATCAATGATATAGAAGAGTATTTTGAGTATGAAGAAGTAGAAGATCCTGAGAGGGTTAGATTTGCAAAGGTCAAGCTGAAAGGTCATACTGAAATTTGGTGGAAAGAAGTTTAGTTGGAGATAAATAATAGAGGGAAGGAGAAGATAAAAAGATGGGATCAGATGGTGGACAAATTAAAAATCCAATTTACTCATCTTGGCTATGAGCTTGATTTGTTGAAGAAAATGAAAAGGTTGAAGCAAGTGGGAAAGTTTATCCAAGAATATATAGAAGAGTTATATCGATTCCTTATTAGAAAAACTCATTCTAAAGATAACACAGAGAATATTTTCCATTACATACATGTGTTGAAGCAAAGTATTCAAGAAGATTCAATAATGGTGAGAATGTATACCATTGAAGATTCATATCTATTTTCTTTGAAGGTGGAAGATAAACTAAACAAGAAGTTTGAGAACAAGAAAAATGGAAGAGGTCATGGTGAAAAGACTTGTGGATGATCCTATGGAGGCTGAAATAAATACCAAAATAGGAATGATGATTCTAAAAATAGTCAAAATCAAAGGGTAAATATATTCTATCATCCTCATGATAAAAATAATTGTGATAAAAGAGGAAGAGGAAGAGGACCAAGAATAGGAGATTTTCATGGAACATGTTTCTAATGTGGAGAAGGAGATAGAGCCTATGAGTGTCCCCTGCATCAAGGAACAAAAAACAAGAGACTATAATGAAACACAGGAGTTGCACATGTAGATAAGGATGTTGAGTCTTCACATTCTAAAGATGTTGAAAGAGGAGAGGTTCTTATTACCATAATATCCTTGCTAAATGATGAGAAGGAACTAGCACAAAGGAATAATTTATTTCACACAAGATGTAAGTGTAATGGTAAAGTTTACAATTCCATTATAGATGGTGGTAGTACTAATAACCTTGTTTGAGAGGAAATGGTTAATAAGTTAAAGTTAGAGAGGAGTCATCCAAATCCTTATCGGGTTGTTTGGCTATAGAAGGACCATGAGACTTTGGTCAATGAATAATGTCTAGTAAAGTTGAAAATTAGAAACTATTTGTCCCATCCTAAAAAGTTAGCACCCATAATTGGATGTTCTATTAGGCCCCATTTTTGTGAATTCAAGATTTGATGTCTATTATGCTTGATCTTGGAAATGTAATTCCTCTTTTCCTACATATTTTACACTATCCCAACATTGAGTTAAAATCCAGGATCAATCTCATAGGTATAGAATGTTTCTAATATTCTGTACCTAGAATTTTTGGCCCAAGTTTATCTTGGAGCCCTATGTCAGGGTGTTAGTGTGAAAATAGATCTCATGGTTATCCTAAATTATTTTTGAATCCTAAAATGATGCATGAAATATATAAACACCCTATATCTCCTCATTTTGATATCCTTTATTATCCAATCAATTACTATACTCAAGCTATCAATTTTAATCAAGAGATCAAGAAGCAATCAAGAGAAATTGAGAAATTGGATTCAAGATTTGAAGGAAAGCATCGAAGATCTAGTGTATGCAATTCACTCAAGTAAATTCCAAGGAAATATTCTCCATTGAATCAATTTTATCTCCCATGGTGATCAAGTAGAGGAATTCTCAAGGAATAAAGAAGATCCATTCGCATTCTTCTCTCATTCATTGCAAGCGATTATAAAGTATATCTACATTGAGGGAATCATTGATCCTTATTATACATTTCAATTTCAACTCCTTTATTTCAAGAACATTCAAACATCTTCATGGGTATGAGAAATTTATGCATCCTTCCATGAGGGTTTAAGCAAGGTGAATCAAATATATACATTTTTACATTCTTTTATGAAAGTTCCTTTCATTTTCAAGGTTGATTACTAAATGGGGGTTTTACCAAGGAAAACTCATTTTATCCAACCTTTTCACCATTTTTTATATGTGTAAGAATAGATTTTAGAGCTGTCAAAACATTTTTGGGTAGATCATAAATAGTTAGAGGATCCCTACATGTTTCAGACAAAAACCTAGGGTACCGAATGATTTAGTTTCCCTATACTTAGGTTAAAAATGTTTTAGATGCCCTATACCTAAAAAATCCAACTCATATTTGACCATAAGATAGGTTACAACTTCAAGATCTTAGAACAGTAGTTATAGGTATTTTCAAGATTTCATTTATCTGATATTTAGATCTGAAGAAGCATATTTCCTATTTTTATTCTATGTGCATACAAATCTTTCCTAATTCTCATTTCTTATCTCATTATCATTTCCCATTCTAATTTTACATATTTAGTGAAGGATCATTGACCCATTTATCTCTTGGGACCTTCCTATCCTATTGGGACATCTTCCTTCCAAGTGTGCAACTTTGGAAAGGATGAGTGATTTACCTATTTTAATTGCTTCCCTTTTCACCTCGTATATCTTAGTGAACCTGACTTGTGGCATTTCCTCTTTTGATTTTTGAAGTTAGATATCATTTGTATGCATGTTGTGCTTCTAGATTCACCTTATTGTACATCTTGGTGAACCTGACTTATGGCATTTCCTCTTTTGATTTTGGTGGTCATATATCATTGCATTTATTACATTGTATGCATAAAATCTTATATTTAATTTGATGGTTAGATGTTATATTAATTAATTTAATATTGTTACTAGTTGATGAATGTTTGTATGTCTCTCTAAAATTTCATATTTACATTAGATTTATCATTTTCATCTTCTTGTGCATGAGTGTTATTATATTGAGTCCTACCTATAGCATTCTAGATAGGAGAAGTCATAGACTTATGGTTTCCTTTGATCCTCAATCCTCTTTGTTTCCTAGGAATCTTGATGAGACCAACATTCCTACTAATGTCATTCCTCCTATTATTTAGAACAATTCTTCCCACTCTTCTCATGATAAATATGATACCTTAAGATTTCCTCCTATATACAAATGAAAAATCTTTCCCATGACTTTGAAAATTTTGAGAAATGGTTAAGACAAGAAAAATCCAATCCCTAGGTCATCTCCATAGTATAGGGTTTGTGGAAGATAATTCATAATGATGAAAGCGGTGGTTAACATATTGTGTAGTATCACTTATCTCATTAATAACAGTGGCAAGCCTATTAGATATTGTGCCAAGAATTAGGTTTTGTTCCTCCTACCACTAATATTGAGTCCTTCATTCCTATTCCTACCTTAATAACTAGTGTGTCTACTTATGATTCACCTGTCATAACCAATTCCATTCAAAACATAAATCATATACATGTTATCATTCCTAATCCTATGTTCCTCCTTCTTCAAGTTCTCCATGTGTTTCCTTACCTTCATCTATGCTCACTTACAATAGTTTTCCTTTTTCATATTCTATCATTCCTTCCATTTCCCATAATGGTCCAAACTTTTCACACATATCTCCTACCACTCTTTCTACTGAATCTACTATCAATAGCTTAGCTCAAATAGTTTCATCTTTGCAACAACAAATTGCATCTATGACTGAATCCAAGTTTGACATTCCTAATTGTAACATTAGTATTGCTTTGTCCTTACACATCATTGGTGTCATTATTTCTTAATACATGGAAATTCCTCATTTAAAGACTTACAATGGTAAGGGTAATCCTTTGGCTCATGTTAAAACCTTTCAAAATTTGTGTAGTGATTTATCTCATGATCAAAGGTTCATGGCTAAAATGTTTACTAGAACCTTTCAAGATAAAGCCTTTCAATGGTATATTTCTTTGACTCCTTATTCTATTGATTCCTTTCAAAAAAATTATAATTCTTACATCCAATAGTTTCAAAATAATATTGGTCATAAGATTTCTTTTACTTGTTTGATGCATTGTAAAAAAAAGTGTTAAAGTAAAGGTAATTGATTTCAATGGTATATTTAAGCATTTGCATGCTTAGATTCCTTATTTTTCTCCTGATGGTGTGATATTCAAAATATATTCATTTATAATTTAAAAAAAGACATTATAGATAAGATATTATTGTTTGAATTACCCTCTTTTACTCAATTATGTGTAGTGCTTCATAATTATCAGCTTCAAGTCAATTTGAGAGCACCCCTCTAATGGCTCTGGTTGATAGGAATGATGTTTCATTTCAATTCTATCAAAAGTTTGTAAAACCTAAGAGCTTCATCAAAATTAATAATTCATCAAACCAAGTTGATGAGTACGTGGGACCACCATCCAAAGGTGTGGCTCCTTTTTCATCTATTTTTAGACCTTCTCGTAATTTTACACCTCTTTCTAAATCTTTGCATAATGTGATGTTGAATTTAATTAATGTTGTTTTGTTACAACTTCTTCCCATTAAACCAATTTAAATATCCAAACCTTTTCCTAATTCCTTTGATCAATTTTTTTTTTGTCAATATCATTGTCAACCTAGCTATGATACATAGAAGTATTTCCATTTGAAATAGGTTATTCAAGATCTCATTGATTTCAATACTATATCTATTGAGGGTGTTAATGATTAAAAAAAAAAAAATTTAGCACCTCCCAACCAAAACTTCCAAATTTATACCAATCCTTTTCCTTCTCATTCGACCAATAACATCGAGTCTACACATTATTTACCTTCTTCTTCTATCCATGTTTTTTTCTATGACATTGAGTGTACTAAAGCCAACAATGTTGTCAACCTTATTAATCAATCTAAACCTAAACCTACACTTTGCATTAAATTTGATCCTAAAGAGATGATTTAAGAACTTTATGGTCTTCTTTACATTGTAGAAAAGGTTAATGGTCTTATTTCTCATGGTGCCTTTTAAACCCTACTTCAATGGTAAATTTTATAACTGAATAACATCTTTACACTAGATAATTGCAACAATATTTTTATGATAAATTTAAGGTGATGATCCAAAATTTTAATGATTTCACCTATCCTACTAATGGTCCCATTACTTTCCCCATAGAATTTGGTGGTAAAACTCTAGATGTCACCGTTATGTCATCCCAACTTCTAATCAATTTCAAGTTAGACTTGGTCTTCCTTGGCTCACCTCCCTGAAATTAATATTCTCTCCTATTCATAAGTATTTTAAATATCCCCATGATGGAGAAACAATCATGATTAATCATTATCTCTATCATCCTTTAGCACCTCGATGAAACTTTTACCTTGACCTCTTTTGGCCTTCTATGTCTCAACCAATTCAAACTCGCTAACACAATCTTTTTATGCCATAAAATATTTGTGAGCTGAGCAATCCTAAGGATTTCCCATGTCCTTGACCTAGACCTAGACTTATTCCTACACCTTCCACACCTCCTCTATATGATTTGTTTCTACCTCCTATATCCTATTAATATTTTTTTGATGTTATCTCTCAACCTAGTGTGGTATCTTTCATTCTACCTCCTAAAGAAGAAAAGGACTTGATGTTGATTGATCCTAAACCAAACCAAATCTCAAGAAAAGATAAACATAACCATTGTACTTGTGACCGCTACCATAAATTGTGTGCTAGAGCCCATGAGAGTGCTTTCTAAACAATTTCCTCTCTAAAGACAAATACTGATGCTTTGACTCCCTTTTACCAACCTACACATCACCCAAGGGAGGAAGTTAATTTGAAAAGATAAAATTGAACAAACATTATAATTCCATTTGTAGCTTAGATCTTATTATAGTTAATTTGGATGAAAAAGATACTCTTGATGATGATTATTTAAATTATTCTCATGCAAATGATGATATTCATTCTAGTGATTCTAATGGTACATATGACCTTATTGATTTTAATCATGATTTTATAGCTAGATTTACAAAACAATCATCTCTTAGTCCTAGTGATGAATAAAGTGACCCATCTTTACAACATGGTCCTTGTTAAGAACTAGCTATTGTTCCATTTTTTATTCTTGATGTTTTTCTTCTTGCATATTTCCCACCTTTCCTAAATATTATATACCGAGATGGGGGGACAAGAAATATTCTTGACTACATCCTCTTGTATGGTGGATTCTTTGTGCTTTCTTGTTGTAATGTGTGTCCCCTGTGATGTGCTACTTGGTATATATTTTATTTAGATTTATTTAGATGACCCTTGTTGATTTTTTGGTGCAAGGTGATGAAGGAATCCACCTATTGTTTCATTCCTTTATTTTTATATCATTTATTCTATGTGTTGTTACATGTTATGTCGTGCATGTGCCTCTATTTGTAAATGTGACTTTGTGTTGTCTGATTGAAGATGATGTAGAATGGTAGCTACCTCTTCTTTTTTATCTCCATGATGCTAGCCCAAAAAGAATCTTCTTCATAAATATTACGTGATATTCTTCCATTGTGTTTGTATTTCTACTACCTTTGGGGAATGATGATAGTTCATTTTGATATAATTTTGATATATGGGAGTATCATATGATCATAATAACCCATAATTTAGTAGATCCATTTCATTCTCTTTTTTTTCTTGTGTTCATTTCCCTTGGTTTGTCCTTTCTTGGGGGCATCTCATAGTGGAAATGTATTTTTTGGGTGCATGTATGCTTTGTCAAAGCTATTTCTCTCGTTAAGGTGTTTTCAATCTCTTTAACATGGGGGCATACACTTCACTCCTTATTTCACATTTTTCACACACCCAAAATGATTCAATGGAATCTTTCTTATGAATATGGATAGGGAGACAATGCTTTCCTTATGTTCATCTTTTCATTATCATGCCCCTATGCATTATTTAGTCATCTTTTCATTATCATGCCCCTATGCATTATTTAGTCATCTTTTCATTATCATGCCCCTATGCATTATTTAGTCATCTTTTCATTATCATGCCCCTATGCATTATTTAGTGGATCCCTTAATGGATATAATGATTTCTTGAAGGAATGATTCTCATTTTCTAGATCCCTTAGGAGACAATGCTTTCCACTAATCACCTTTTTAGGATCCCTTAATGGAGATAATACTTTCCTTAAGGAATGAACCCTTTATTTTAATGGGTTTACTAGCATAACACAAATTGCTAGACTATTAATTTCATCTTTTATAGTAGTGATTTCTCTTTTCATGATATTTAGTAAGGAAATACCTTACTAAGCTAGTAGTTGTACCCCTTTCTTTCTCTTTTCTCTCTTATTTCTCTCTTTCAAGTAATGCCTCTTTTATCTTGATTTTGTATTTGATGAGGACTTAAGTCACTTGGGGGATTGATGTTTATTTGTCTCGACCTTGATAAGATCATTTTTACACATTGATCTACTTTACGATGAGTATGAGTTTGTCTCATACTCTCGCTAAAGTGGGGGATAAGTGTATCATCCTAAAAAGTTATCACCCATAATTGGATGCTTTATTAGGCCCCATTTTGGTGATTTCAAGATCTAATATCTATTATTATTGATCTTGACGACCTGATTCCTCTTTTCCTACATATTTTGCACCATCTTGATACCTATATCAAATTTGGGATCAATCTCCTAGGTATAAAATGTTTCAAACATTTTGTACCAGGACTTTTTGGCTAAAATTTTGCTAAGAGCCCTATGTTGGGGTGTTAGTGAGAAATTAGATCTCATGGTTGGCCTAGCTTATTTGTGAGTCCTAAAATGATTGATGAATTATATAAATTCCCTATCTCTCCTCATTTTGATATCCACTATTATGAAATCAATTACTACACTCAAGCTATCAATTTTAATTTAAAAATCAAGAAGCAATTAAGAGCAACTGAGAAATTGGATTCAAGATTTGAAGGCAAGCATCCAAGATCTAGTTTCTCTAATCCATCAAGTTAATTCCAAGGAAATCTTCTCCATTCAAGTAAGTTTCTCACACATTATGGCCAAGTAGCGGAATTCTCAATCAAGCAAGAAGATCCACCTATATTCATATCTCCTATATTGCAAGTGATTATCAAGCATGTCTAAATAAAAAGAGAGGTATTCAAAATAACCTAAGCATATCAAGCATATCTATTGTTTGAAGAAAGTGGTAGTATTTTATAATCCAATATGAGATATTATTAAAAAGAATCCATGTGTGCATTCTTAATAGCTCGATGAGAGAACCAAATCAAATAAAATCATAGTGGAGGATTGGTTGGATACTTTGGTCAAGATAAGACCATTTATTTGGTTAGTGAGAATAATTATTAACCATAACTACAGAAAGATATTAAGAAGTTTGTGCAAAGTTGCAAAATATGTCAGATGACAAAAGGAACCAAATAGAATACAAGGTTATATCATCCATTACATGTACCAAAGAGGCCATGGGAGGATATCAACATGGAATTTCTTATTAGTTTACCAAGGACAAAAAGAGGAAATGACTCTATTTTAATGGTGGTAGATAGATTCTCAAAGATGGCACATTTTATTCCTTGTAAGAAGACTAATGATGTTGTTCATGTGGCATATTTTGTTTTTCAAAGAAGTGGTGAGACTACATGGTCTACCCAAGAGCATAGTTTCAGATTGAAACACCAAGTTTGTTGGGTACTTTTGGAGGAAATTCTAGAAAATTTTGAAGATGGATTTGAAGTTCAATTTAGCACACCATCCACAGGTTGATGAACAAAAATAAGTGGTGAATAGGAGTTTGGGAAATCTATTGAGATGCTTATTAGGAGATAAACCAAATAGATGGGATATGATTTTACCACATAAAATTTTTATGTGTTAGAATTGTTGTCATTCAATATTTTTTTCATTAATGTCAACATATATTCAGTTATGGAGACTAGGAATTCCTAGATAGTACAGACAAGTAGATTGTAGAGAGTGGTAAAGACACCATACGATTCATTAGATCTTGTGGGCTTAGATATATGTTTCATGATGTATCTAAAGCTTATTCCTATGACCGCAAATTTTTACATGATCATCAAACAAAGATATTATTATTTTAGTAAAGATTGGTTAGAGGAATAGAGACTGGGAGTTTCCATAGATCTAGTTGGAGTATTTGGAATGTAAATATTGCACAATGATGAATTTTAGTATGCACACTTGGGACATGTCAGAAGAAATCATGAAGAATATACATTGTGATCACAACATGTTCATGTGAATGTTGACATCATCTATGGCATGTTTCCTAGTGTGGAAGTATTTGGGAGCCAACCAGGAAGAGTAACATGTAGATGATTGATTTATGATTGAATTATTGATGGAGCCAACTTTGGGTGAATCATAATTATTGTAACATGATCAGGGATGACTTTTGTATCATCACCTTGGATAATGAAGTTGGTTTTTGTGTAATGAGGTCCTACAATGAACAACCTCTAGATGAATTATTATTTATAACTTTTATATAAGGAAGGGTTTCTTCCTTGAGATGAAGTGTGGATTGTAATGGTAATATGTGATCTAGAAGGCTATGAGATCTACTTCTAATAGAGTATAAGGTTGTGCATCTAGGCACAAGGATTGGATTGTCTTAATAGGAAATTCAGGTAAGATAATGTATTTTTAGTAAAGGATTGAAGGTGGATGTAACCTTCTGATTGTATTTGGGCATGTGGCTAGTTGTAATACCCCTAATAGGGTTTGAGACTCCTAATAGGGTATGTCCTTTAATAGGGACTTGTCTATTGTATTAATAAGCTCCTAACAGGACTAGAACTCCTAACAGGGTTTCATTCATATAGTGCATATATTTGTGGGTGTCATCCCCATAGGGGTTTTTCCCTTAACAAGGTTTTACTTGAGAACAAATATTGGTGTCACTTGTACTCAATGATGTGATGTGGTTTTATATTATGTTTTTTATAAGATTATATTTGGTGTTGAGTTTGATAAGATTGTTAACAACTGATTCACCCCTCCCTCTCAGTTGCTTGAGACATTATTTTTTATTATGTAAAATAGGTTTTGAAGGGTACCTGAAACCCTGAACAAGGCTTAATATTTTACATTAAAGCTCCAAAACAAAAAAGACTAGACAAGCAGCAAAATCAGGCAAACAACAAGGTCATCAAACAAAAGATAGCATAAAAGGACAAGAACAGGACCAACAACAAAAGAAAAAAACACAAGATGAACAACTCAAGACATCTTCTCGAGCAAGTTGGCCGCTTGCATTTCTAGATGGTCAATTTTTTCAGTAGCTTCCTTGATCTGGATCAAATCTTCAAGGGAATTCATGGCAGCCCTTTTCCTCATGCTCGACCTTGTTCTCATCCCTAGCCCCAACTCTGAGTTAACCTCCGGCTCATCAGTAGTCTTCTCCTCAATTTTATCATAGGGTCTAGCCTCCATCTTGGAAATGATAATCTTAATATGCTCATTGGAGGCTTTGAGGATATTAAAACTCTACTCAACAATGCCCTTGAAGGTTCACTCAATCACAGATACCCTATTCTCCATTTCCAGTATCTTGGCCTCCAGCTTGTAAAAGTCAGCAGTCTCACCTTTTTTCTTCTCCATCTCTCCCATCCTAGTTTTCAAATTTCCAACTTCAAAGAAAAACTATTTTATGGATCTGTAGTTATCAAGCATATTGTTCCTGGTATTATTAAGTAAATTAAAATCAAATTCCTTGGTAGAATCACTCAAGATAACCAATCAGGGATCAATAATTTTAGTGGTCTCAATTTTTTCACCTTCCCCATCAGGAACCATGGCATTAATTATCTCTATGGTAATACCCATCTTGGCATTACAATAGTTGAAAAGCTTCCACATAGTATTCTTACCTTTGGTGTCCTAGTGAGGTTCCGGCTAGAGTACAGGGAGAATGTCTAGAGAGGACATATCACCCTCATAATTATTCTTCTTCCCAAATTCTAAGAAACCAATGGGAGTGGTCTCATGGGGAACAAGGGGAGAAATCATATATTTTCCATCCTCTTCGGAGTCCACAGAGACCTAGTCCAGGCTCGTCTCCCTGCTCTTGTTCAATTTAATCCTCTTGGAGTTATTAGGGACTTTTTTCATTGTTTTCTTCTTCCCCTTATCCCTCGAATCCTCCTCCCTAGTATCCATTTCCTCCTCATTCTCATTGTAATATTTATCATAAGATATGGAAATTTTTATATGTTTCTTAGGGGAAGGACCCTTGACCTCTTTCTTAACCTTCTTCAAATTGTGATATTGCTATCAAGATTCAACTATGTATTTTTTTGATTCAAACTCATTGACCCATGTTTCATGATTAGTGGTTCACACGAACCCATCTCTCACAAAAATGAATGGAACACTTAGCACTCATTGGATCTAGGTGATTCTCATAGAGGTGAAGCACTAGGACTTCCCAGGAGGTCACCCATCCCATTACTACTCCAACTTGAGCACACTTAACTATGGATTTTCCTCCATGGTCAAATCCACTCTACTTGCAACCCCATTTATAAAACCTTCACCAAGTATTGTGCCTTATGAACCAGTCATTAGAAAGCCCCTTAAGCTCATCAATTGATACATAGGAAATATTTACCACAGCAAGTCAAATTATGATATTGCTATCAGGATTCAACTGTGTAGTTTTTTTAGTCAAACTCATTGGCCCATGTTTCATGAGTAGTGGTTCACACAAACCCATCTCTTATGAAAATGAAAGGAACACTTAGCACTCATTGGATCTAGATGATGCTCATAGAGGTGAAGCACTGGGACTTCTCGAGAGGTCACCCATCCTAGTACTACTCTAGCTTGAGCACACTTAACTATAGAGTTTCCTCCATGGTTAAATCCACTCTTCTGTCAAACCCATTTGCAAAACCTTCACCAAGTGTTGTTCCTTATGAGCTTAAGGGGATTTCCAATGAGTGGTTCATAAGGCACAACACTTGGTGAAGGTTTTGCAAATGGGATTGCAAGAAGAGTGGGTTTAACCATAGAGGAAACTCTGTAGTTAAGTGTGCTCAAGCTGGAGTACTACTAGGATGGGTGACCTCCTAGGAAGTTCCAGTGCTTCACCTCTATGTGAATCACCTAGATCCAATGAGTGCTAAGTGTTCCATTCATTTTCATGAGAGATGGGTTTGTGTAAACCACTACTCATGAAACATGGGTCAATGAGTTTGACTCAAAAAACTACGCAGTTGAATCCTAATAGCAATATCACAATTTGACTTTCTGTGGAAAATATTTCCTACTTATCAATTGATGAGCTTAAGGGGCTTTCTAATGAATGGTTCATAAGGCACAACACTTGGTGAAGGTTTTGCAAATGGGGTTGCAAGAAGAGTGGGTTTAACCATGGAGGAAACTCCATAGTTAAGTGGGCTCAAGCTGGAGTAGTACTGGGATGGGTGACCTCCTAGGAAGTCCCGGTGCTTCACCTCTGTATGCATCACCTAGATCCAATGAGTGCTAAGTGTTCCATTCATTTTCATGAGAGATGGGTTCATGTGAAAAACCACTCATGAAACATGGGTCAATGAGTTTGACTCAAAAAACTACACAGTTGAATCCTGATAGCAATATCATAATTTGACTTGTTGTGGAAAATATCTCCTACTTATCTTTTGCAAATTACATTTTCTTCTTCCTACTGGTCTTTGGAATGTAACCCATTACTATCCTCAATATCAAAGGGCTTATAATCAGACCCCAACTCATCCTCCTTGATCCCCTTCTCTTTAATAATTTTACTCACCATTTGCAATTTAAAGTACTCATAAATAAGCAATAGCAAACCCTCATGAAAGGTAGGTTCAGTGTTATCTTTTCCCTTGTAACTATTGATATTTTCATTTATGGAAAAATAAAGGTAGAAGGGAATGGACACCATCTTACCATGTATGAAATGGTTGAGTAGGACAAAGTGGTAAGTGTGAATTATAAAAAATCTTGAATCTAGCCTGATGTAGTAGATAGTTGCTTGTAACATGAACCTCCAAATTTTCTTGATGCCCTCAGGATGGTAGTAAATTCCTATCTTCATAAGAGTCTCTTTCTCCTCTAGATCATAAGGGAAATCATTCATTGCAGGGTCTAAGATCTTGCAATCTCTATAGAACATTTTCCCAATAATGGGAATACCAATAATTGTAGAAATGATTTCTTAAGTCACAGTAAACTAGCACCCATTAATTTCCATGCTTCCCTCATTCCAATTCTTGAGAAACAAATTAGTGAATTTATGATTACCACCATGAAGTATCTCCATGAAAGGAGTAATACCACCCTTGTGAAAAATATCCCAAACAATTCTTCTTTCTTCCTTTTGTTACAGTCAGTGGGCTCTCTCCTGATTCTCTAGCCACCCATGGTGTAATTTTTCCTAACACAAGTGTTGTGCTTCAGAAAGCTTCGGAGCAAAAAGTCAACAAGATAATTTATATTACTCTTGGAATTCCTTCAAAGCTTAAAATGAAACTGAGAACTAAAGCTTAAATCTTTGGTTCTCCTACAACCACATATAGCATGCAAAATGAAAACCTCATAATTATGGGTCACAAAACTACCGTACTTCTTGCACTTGAAAAAAAGTATTAGAAAATGTGAATTAATTATCATAATTATCACATATGGCTCCTTCCTTTCCATGAATGAAATCCCATGTGATCAGACCCTTCACATGATGTGGGATGTCCTTTCCATTATGCCACCTCATAATACCCTTTTTCCTAATAGCCACATTGGACAGGGCATCAGCCACTTCATTTGATTCCCTGAACATGTGAGAAATATGGACATTCTTAAAGGTGTTGAGAATACTCTGGGTCTCCATTATTATGTTTTCAATGGTCCATGAAGGAGAGGATCCATTCAAACACCTAATGATATTATTAGAGTCACATTCTAGCCATAAGTAGTTTATCCCCAAATCCTGAGCCATCTTGGTAACCTAGAGAGCAACCATGGCTTCAGCATAGTGAATTTTTTTGGGTTCCAAGGGGAAGAGAAACGACAAAAATGTAGGCACCATGGTGATTCCTTATCACTCCTCCACTACCATCTAAGCCAGGGTTTCCCTTGGCCACCCCATAAAAATTAGCCTTATACCACCCCATGGGAGGAAAAAGCCAAGTAGAATTTTCCCTTCTATGATCAACTTGATTTAAAATGAGGTCCAAGTAGTTACCTGAAAAAATGTTAGTTTCATTGCAAACAGAGAAATTTTCAAAAAGAGCATGAAGAATTTTAGAAGAAACCACTTTGGAAGGAGCATGTAAGTCTCTAAAAATTATAGTATTTCACTACTTCCAGATGCCCCCGCAGAGATGAGGAAAGGCCCAAGGCCAAAGCTTCATAAAATCAAGAGAGGAAGAGAGAGGAGGAGCCCAATGGGAAAAACAATCATGAATGGTCAGAGGGAACACCTAGACCTAGCCAAAAGAGGAGAGGAGGGCACTCTAGACATCCACGACAAAGGGATAGTAGATAAGGAGATGTTGCATGGTCTTGGAATTAGATTTTAAAAGGATGCACATATTGGGAATAGGAATGCCACTCTTGACAAGGTTGTTGACAGTGAGAATATGGTTTTGCAACAATAGCCAGAAGAAGATATTGATCTTTGGGATTAAACCAGGAAACCAATATTTAGCCCAGCTAGGGGAAGGAGAAGGATCGAGAAGATCCAAAAAGGTCGAGGAAACTGATAAATTTCCATTAGGAGTAGCTTCCCAAACTAACACATCCAGGGATTGAGATAAGGAAAGCGCCAAGAGAGATCTCATGAGGGGTTCCAAATCTAGAGACAAATAATAAAGGTCCACCCAATCATTACCATATCTTTAGTTACAAACTTAAGTCCTGAAGTGTAGTAAGAAAACTTCCTTCCATCTATTGAAGGGCTTCACATTAGCCAGGATTTTGAAATGGAACCAATTTTCATACTAGAAGTTTATTGATTCTCCATTTCCTACTTTCCATTTGGCACAAGAGGCAGCAATCTCTCTGGCCTTGAGGAGACCATTCCAAATAAAGGAGCCTTTAGGAATATCATTGTTGAATAAGAGGATTTGTATAGAATTGTTGGAGTGGAGGTATTTAGCTTCAATAATATCTTTCCAGTCTCCAGTGTCCTTAAAAATGCACCACACTTGTTTGGCTCAAAGCACCTTATTGAATAACCTTATTCTTTTGAAACCAAGGCCTCCTTTACACTTCAGTAAGTAGACTATGTCCTGAGAAATAAGGAGAATCCTCTTGTGGTCTGCCACCCTAGACCATAGAAACCTTTTCTAAATTTTCTCCATAGCATCTTCAAATTTGAAGGGAATCAAGAGAAGAGGTTCAAAGTATAGGTAGGAAGGTTTTGAAGAGTATATTTTAGAAGATGTATCTTCCCAGCCTGGCTAAGCATCACACCCTTCCAACCAGCGAGCTTCATATTGAATCTATAAATTAAACTATTCCAAAATGACTCGGGATGTTTCAAACCCAAAGGAAGACCCAAATAAGTTGAAGGAAAGAGATCCATACCATAGCCCAAGATCTCCTCTATCCTTCTCTTCCTTTCAAGGGGAGTGTTAATAAAGTAAACAGAACTCTTGTTCCAGTTGATAAGATATCATGTTGCATTTGAATAACTATTTAGAAAAAAATTCATTACTCTAGCTTCTTTAACTGAGGCATCACTCCCCAAGATAGTGTCATCAAAGAATTGTTGATGAGAAAATTTAGTATTCCCAAAGGAAGGTTTAATTCCTTTCAAATCTCTAGAAGAAATATTTTTTGAGATAAGTCTTCCAATGCATTTAGCCACAATAATAAAGAGGGCAGAGGAACGGAGGTCACCTTATCTAAGGCCTCTGGAAGGTTTGAAGAAATCTTAAGGGGAGCCATTGATCAATACTGACACAGAGGGGGAAGAGACCAACTGGTAGATGATTCAGCAAGTGCCATGATTAAAGCCAAAAGCTTAAAAAATCTTCAATAGTAGTGGCCAATCCACCTGGTCATAAGCTTTGGAGAGATCGAGTTTATGGAATAACCCTTCTTTGTTGGCTGAATCAAGGGAATAGATGACCCAATGAACAATAATGATGGAATCAAGAATCTATCTCCTAGGGACAAAATAAGATTGTTGATGCGAGATGAACAAGGGGAGAAGCTTGAAAAGTCTCAAAGTAAGCACCTTGGAAATGATCTTGTTAAAGTGTTGCATAATCTAATGGGTCTAAAGTTCTCCATAGCCTCTGCACCAGAAATTTTGGGGATGAGAACCAAGAAGGTAGCATTAAGCTCCTTTAGAATATCCTTCAAACCGAAGAATTCCTAAACAACTTTAACCACATCCCCCTTGAAAATTTCCTAGTACATGTGAAAAAATAACATGGGAAAGCTATCAGGGCTAGGCACTTTGTCCCTTGACATAGATTTTACAGCATTGAAAACTTCCACCACCTTAGGAATAGAATAGAACACTTTGTTTTGGTCTTCAGAGATAATCTTTAGAATGTTACCCAAAACCATGGCCTAGTCATCCATAAAGAGGTGATGATCTTTAGATAAGAGGCTAGAGAAGAAAGAAATATCTTCATTGGTGATGTCCTTTTCCTCCATACAAATTTGATTCTTCCTTCTAAGTCTTCTAATTCTATTAGAAGCTCTGTGTTTCATGGTGGTAAGATGGAAGAACCTAGTATTTTTGTCCCCTTCTTTCAGCCAAATAGATGTAGACCTTTGTTTCCAGTATAATTCCTCCTTGCCAATCACATTATGGTATTTAGAAAGTAAGGATTTCTCTTTCTAGAGAGGATCAAGATCATATCCAAAGTTTTGAATCTCCCCATGAATTTGATTAAGATCCATAAGAATCTCAACTTTAGAAGAAAAGATATTGCCAAACTCATTCTTGTTCCAAAGCTTGATGTTTTGATTATGTAAAAATAGGTTTTGAAAGGACCCGAAACCTTTTACATCAAGATTACAAGATAAGCATTAAAGATCCATAAGAAATAGTGCAACAACACCAAAAAACTAGCAAGTCCTTAACAGAAGGATAGAGGGAAAAAAAAAAAGACAGTAGGACAGTAGACAGCTGGCTAGATACACTTCATAAGATCAGCCACCTGTTCAACCAGCATCTGCATATTGTCAGAGGTAACTTTGAGTTCCTCAATATCTTTGTTCTTATTATCCTCCATCTTTTTGAATCTAATTTGGTTCATTTACTGGGTCCATGGTATTCCTTGACCTCAATGAGCACCTACTCCCCTTTTCCCTATTCCATTTTGTCCACAAGAATCTTGACATGCTCACCCGAAGCCTTGAGAATGGAAAAACTCTACTCAGAAATGTTACCCACCATCTTCTCCAGCTTCTCAATTCTATTTTCCATTTTGTCAATTCTCTTTTTAGCCACCTCCCCATCTTTTATTTTCTCCTCCATAGAAATGATTTTGTCATTAAATGTCGTAAGCCCCTCAGCCCTGCCAACAGTCTCCTTCAGCTCATCAATACACCATCCCATAGTCTCCAAAGCTTGATGTTATTCTTAACATTCCTTAGTTTTTTTAGCAATTCTAAACATGGTAGAGCCATCAATTTGAATATCCCACCATTCCTTTAACTTCTTTCTCAAATCCATGTGGGTAGTCCACATTTTTCAAATCTGAAGGGAAAACTTCTATTTTTAATGAGAGGATCAAGGATAAGAGAAATGGGGGAATAGTCCAAACCAATTATAGCCAAAGATGAAAGAGTACAAGAAAAGAGATGGAAAAAATCAAGGTTAATGAGGGAACGATCAAGACGTACGTGAATGCAATCATTACCTATTCTTCTATTAGACCAAGTAAAATCTACCCCATGGAGATTTAGGTCAAAGAGGGCTTGGTCATTGATGAAGTACATAAGGTCCATTCTGCTTTCCAAATCTAGAGTACTCCCTCCAATATTTTCCCCTTCTTTAAGAGGAGTATTAAAGTCTCCCATGGTAATCCCTCTAGAGAACTAGAAGGCAGAAGTGATAGTCTTAATCCTCTCCCAGTACTTAAATCTGGCCTTTTTAGAATTAGGAGCATGAACATTGAGAATTAAACAACTATGATTATCATGATTACTAATGAATTTTGGTAAACAAAAGATTATCTTCCTCATGGATGACTTCCCCTTTGAAGATAGCAGAGTTCTAGAAAATAGAAAGGCCACCAGAAGCTCCATCGAAACTGGATCCCACAACCTCCATAGTCTTTGATATTTTGAGACTTTCCACCTTATCTTTTTTCATCTTAGTTTCCTGAATCATCAAGATATCTAGTCTATGATCCCTAATCATATTCCTAATAATGTCTTTCTTATGTGTTCCATTTAGACCATAGATGTTCCAAGAGATATTCTTCATTTCTTCTTTGAGGAACAGGCTTCGTAGAAGGTGATTTGAGTCCCATCTGTAATATTCTTACTTGATTCTTCTTCTCTGATCTGGCTAGCTTTATTCCTACCTAGTGTTCTAGGTTTAGCTCCCACATCAGCTTTGTTTTTGCTTCTTGTTTCTGTTGGCGAGATAGGAGACAGGTCCTTATTGTTCTTTTTTTTTCCTTTCTTTCAAACTGAAACCCATTCTCCATCTTGAGTCCCTTCCTTGAATTTAGTGAACAATGCCTCCATTTTAGAAATTTATCTAGGAGAGACAGATTTGAACAACTCCTCCATCTTAGAAAATTGGTTGGGAGAGTCAGGATTTTCACTAGAGACTGGAATCTTCTTGACAGGGGAGAGGATAAGAGTAGTATAGCCTTGGCCCTCTTGGAGAGGAACACTGGCTGGGGTATTAAATCCAAAAAGACTAGGGATAAATTTTCCTTCCTCCACATTCTATATGTTAAGAGAGTCTGGAACAAGAGAGATGCAATCAATATTAGAATCTCCTCCTTCCAAAAACCTATGTTCTTTATCAGTGTCCTTTGGGTGTAAAGAGACAGAAGCCTCCCCATGACAAGACCTATGTACATCTTCGATAGCCTCCTCCCAAGAAGATGGAAATATCTCAACATTTTCCATTGTTATAGCCTGCTCATGGACATTCAGAGATGGTATCCCCTCAGTTTTATTGTGTACTATAGTCTACTTAGGAGCATTTAGCAAAGGAATCCTCATCGTGTTTTCCTTCTGGTGAGGGGAAAAACCCTTGTTAACATGTACTTCCTCCTCAGATAGGCTTGTCATTTCCTTTTTCTTCCAAGATTTCTTTTGGTCTTTTCTGGCTTTTTCCTTAACCATGAACTCTGGACAAACCTTGGCCAAATGACCTACCTTCTTGTAGTGGAAGCAAGAAAAAGGCACAATTTTATAGTCTAGCTTCTGGAGTCTTTTCCCTAGCTTAGAGTGAATCTCAATAATCTTTGGCATATATTTTCCTTGTTCAACTGCAATGCAAATTCTAGCATAGGTTAGCCTACTTTTTGCCATTGTAACAAGATCAATCAAAAGGAGTTCCCAGAAAGACCTAGTGATCCCATTAAAGACATCCTCAAACCAAAATTCCAGAGGGAGTTCAAGTAGCCGAACCCACACCGAGGCCTGATGCAAGTTGGGAGACCATTTATTTAAAGCCAGAGTGGCCTTACCAATGGTCCAAGTCCCAGCACAAAGAATCCTGTCAAAATCCTCTTGAAAAGAGAATTCAAAGGACAAGAAACCCTTAGCCATGGCATTAATACCCACATGGCTCTTAAGATTCAAGTTTTTTCTTTGTGAAATCTCTAACAACATCAATATTAGGTCTAGCCCCAACAAATTTCCCAACCAAAATGAGAGTCATCACAAAAATATTATGATCAACTAGCTCATCAAGAATAGCAATAGCATATTTCCCCTTCCCTTTATTAGATAGGTCCTTGATATTAGGGAAAGAGGATTTACCCATGGGTTTAACCCCAAACAAGGTGGACCAAGGTTTGAAAAGGGAGGCCACATCCTAAGCACAAAAGGGGGCAGAATTAGAGAAACCCGAGGGCTTACCATTTTGTGGTCGATGAGGAGGTTGACCATCCTCCTAGAAATAATCTTTATTGGGATTTTTGAGCTTCTCGCATGGGACCCCATCCATCTTCACCTTATCATTTGATCTTGAGTCAACATGAATCTCCCCACCATGGGTAGTAGCATCTGTAGAGGTGCATGCAACATGCACAAAAGAAATCCTGCCCAAATGCAAATTTGAATTTCCTTCAGCTCTAGCTCTACCCATTAGATCATAGTTTAATTATGTCATGTATGTTGTGTTGCCTAAGACATTGTTATCCTAACAACATACAATAATTATGTGTATAAGAGTACTGGTAAATCACCATTCCAGATAGTATATGGAAGTAATCCTAGAAATACTTTAGAGTTAAGGAAATTGGATAAAGGAGAAAAGAGTATTGTCAAAGTTGATGACTTTGCAGAACACCCAAATAATTTGCATGAAGAGGTGAAAAGAAAATTACTAAAATGAATATTCAATACAGGGATAAGGTAAATCAAAAGAGAGATATAAGGAATTTAATATTGGTGAAGAGAGATATAGTTTTCTTACTACTTCTTTCCTCTTGGATCCCCACTGAAGTAGGTAAATATTAATAAAATATGATGGCTTTGTCCATTTTTCCCCAAAAAAAAAATATTGGTGATGAAGTCATGGTTCATTTGTAAAAAGAGAGATCTCCAATAGAAACAAATAGTAAGTTAAAGATGAATAAATTTGGACCATGCATAATCATGAAGAAGCATGATTCTAGAAATGCTTAAGAGGTAGAGTTGCTAGATGAACTTAACATTTTCACCTATGTTTAATATTTCAGATTTGGAAAAGTGTCACAAAGGAAGAAATGAAGATTAAATAGAAAAATCACAGTGGAATATTTCAACACCTACTTTAGCTACATAAGAGATAGATGATATCTAATAGCCATATGAGTGGAAGCACAAGAAATAGGCAATATTATAAAGAGTTCATAGTTAAATGAAAAGGGTGAACTATTGAATATTCATCATGGTTATCAAAAGAAGAGACTAATGTCCTTGATTTTCCTTTTACACATTAGATGAGATAAGGTCACTTCTCAAATTACGCCAAGTGTCTGATGCAGGAGCATCTAGGGTGTAATAGAAATCTTGCAGCAACCAAAAGAATATAAATAAATAAATTTAAATTCTCAAAAGAATAGAGAATCTGAAAAAGTAGGAAATCCTAAACAAATAGGGAAAAATAACAATTTTTTTTAAAAATAAAAATAAAAATCATATTAGATGTCAATTAATATTATGCTTCTTTCATTTAATATTTGTAGTAGAGTATTTATATATACTCTCTCCAAACTTTATCTCACATTGGTTGTGATTGTAATCTCTTAAGTGGTAAGTTCCTATATAAGCAAGGCATATGAACATTTGAAAGGAGCTCTCTTCTTCAAGAAGATGTAATGATATCATATTGTAAGAGATCATAATGATCTCATATTGTAAGAAGTTGTAATAACCTCTTTCTCAAGAAGTTGTAATGATCTCTTTTTCAAGAATTTGTAAAGATCTCATCCTCAAGCATTTGGAAGCATTGTAATCATCTTCAAATATTATCAATCCATGCTTTGTGGATGGTTTTTATTCTCTTTGTTTCTTTATTTTGTTTTGTCTTTGGTTATGAGTTGGTAAGGGTGGTGTGGCCCTTCAACAATATATTTCATTTCTCTTTATATAAAAAAAATAGCCATTTCTAGAATCATTGGCTTTATTTTTTAAGGCTTCTTTAGCCTTATTTAGGTTGGTTTTGGAAATGGTTTAAACCTCTTATTTGTAGCTCCTTTTGGACTTCTATTCTTCATTTTATTTTATTTAATTCCATCTTTGTTCAATAATTATTTTTAAAAAACTATTGATGATAAACCATTTGGTAGAGTATCCAAACCAATGAGTATTTTTATCAGGATAATACCTATGGTGGTGACATGAGGAATTGATGATATCACAAAAAATGTGTTGTTTTTTTGTATGATTGTTGATATTCGAAGGTAGTAAAAATATGTATTTGGTTGGAATTTTAGGAAATGACTCAACCTACATCTACTTTGAGACATTGAAGGAATAGGTAGATGCTTGAATTGTATACATCTGAATGCATTATTGAGGCATTTGTGTGAAATATTTGTATATTGTTTACATCTATAAATTTAAAAAGGTAGCATAAGGAAATGATTATATTATATTTCAAATTTTTAGTAGACTAATATGATTTTTGTCTCTCTTTTGATGCTAGGTTTTTTCTTAAAATTTCTAAATTTTTATCTCATGGATTATGTGGATCTTATATACGAATCTTACCTTCCCTCATAATGTTTTAATTAATGAATAGGAACAATAAATAAAACTCCACTTTTATCACTTAATCTAAATTTATAAGACAATAAAAATTACCAATATTTTCCACATTCCACACATCTTGTGCCATTATTTTCCTTAGAAAAATTCATTAGAGTAATTAGTATAATCACCTAATTAATTATCTAGCTGGGTCCTTTAATATTTTATAAACTTAAGCTAAACTTAGGAGTAATTTTTCCTTTTATTATATTAGGCTAATAATAGCTTATGTGTCTCATTAATTATTATTGTGACACTTGAATTAGATAATTTAATCTTCCTCTAGCATTTGGTCTATGATTGCATTCATCCTATTATGATTTATTTATTCATTTGTAACATAAAATCTTTTGTGCATCAATTAAATTCTCAAGTTTTTGAGAAAATTTATCTTGCTTGATCTTCAATCATGATAGGTATTTTTCTTACAAGTGATTCTTGGGCATGTAGGATTGAAGAAATAACTCCAACATGGTACCAGAGCTCCAGATTTGTTAAGCTCCAATCTAAATTTGAGTGATACAACTTTGAGAAATATTTCATTGCACTTTGGGTTCAATTTTTGATGAAGGGTGCTCCCCTTAATACCACAAACACATAACAGAAACAGAGAACAACAACAATTTGCAAGAATAGAAAATGGGCTTCTTATTATCTCCACAAATGTGGAATTACAAATTTTAGAATTACAATATGCAAAGCCACATGGGCATTCCCCTTACAATATTTTGTAGGACAAAGCCTCGAATCATTACCCAGATCTACCCCAAACTGCCCTAGACAAAACTACGGGCCTTCCTTATATATGCAATTTCCACCGCCCGAGAAGGTTCCAGAAATTTAGTCCTAAGGCCCGACCAAAATTAGAATTATTTTATTTTTCATTTTATTACATCATAGTTGGCTCAAAATGACTTTTGAAACCCGAACATAAATTTTGAAGAAAAATTATTTTTTGCCATTTCAAGTGGCCCAACTTCCGAAGACCATAAGTCATCACTAGTTGACCCAATTGACTATTATGACCCAAATTCAGAAATGGCACAAAGTGCTCTACAACACCTAACTCACACAAGATCCAATTAGTTGAAGTATCGACCTCATCTGGGACCTCTAAAGCCTTAAAAATTGAGTTCAAAGTTTCTGTACCCTGCTGCCAATACCGAAAATTTTCAATATCTTCAAAACTAGACCTGATCTAGCCATGAAACTTTACTGGCAGGCTGATATGACTGAGATGAACCTCCACATGTGAAATCAGAACATTTTGAGATCATATGACCAACTTACTAAAAAATAGCAAGTTTCCATAAATAGCAGCTCTACACAAGATAGCCCTTATTGAATACAAAAATAGAAATATTTTTGGGTGATGAAAGATTTCTCTTACACCCAGGATGCTCTTGCATCAGACACCTGGGGTAATTTGAGAAGTGACCCTGTCATGACTCAGGTGTGAAGAGGGAAACCAAGATGGTTAACCTCCTCCCTTGTCAGCCATGATGAATCTTCAATAGGTTGTCCTTTCCATTTGACCATATATTCTTCATATGTCATGTTCCTTGTGCTTCTGCCAACATGACTATCCAGTATATCCTCAATCTCTTTGGTATCTAAACTAGTTGTCAGAATACTCCACTATGCTACTATGATGTCATCTTCAACACCCCCTTAATGATACTCTGTCAGATCTAAAATGTTAAACACTGGTGAAATATTCAGCTCAGTAGGCAATTCTACCTCATATGCATTTCTTGAATCATGCTTTTTCAGTATCTTACATGGCCCAAACTTCTTCATTTTCAACTTGTTGTAGGTACCAACTGGAAATCACTCCTTCTGCAAATGAACCATGACTTCATCTCCAACCTAAAATTCCTTATGCCTCCTTTTCTCATCTGCCTTAGCCTTATACTATGCATTCATCTTGGTAATATGCTTTCTCACCTCCTCATGGATGTTCTTCAAATGTTCTACAAAATCCTCAGCTTCAGCACTACTTATTTCTCCTTTATCTATCTTTCTCAACTCAGATGCATTTCTGGGACTAATTCCATATACAATCTGGAATGGTGATTTACTAGTGCTCCTGTTAATAAAATTATTATATGCAAATTTTGCCTATGGTAAAATCAAATCCCATCCTATTGGCTTATCTCCAACCAAACATCTCAAAAAATTTCCCAAACTCCTATTCACCACCTCTGTTTGTCCATCAGTCTATGGATGATGTGATGAACTAAACTTCAAATCTATCTTTAGCTTCTTCCACAATGTGCGCCAAAAATATCCAACAAACTTAGTGTCTCGATCTAAAACTATGGTCTTTGGAAAACCATGTAGTCTCACTACTTCTTTTAAAAACAATTTTGCTACATGAACAGCATCATTAGTCTTCTTGTAGGGAATGAAATGTGCCATCTTTGAAAATTTGTCAACCACCACAAAAATTGAATCATGTCCCCGCTGAGTCCTCGGTAAACCAAGAACAAATTCCATACTGATATCCTCCCAAGGTTTCTCTAGTACATGTAATGGCTGATACAACCCTGTATTTTGCTTCACTCCATTTGCCATATGACATACTCTGCAACTCTATAAAAACTTCTTCACATCTTGCTGCAATTATGGCCAATAATAATTCTCACTAACCAAAGCAAGGGTTTTATCACAACCAAAATGTCCAGCCAATCCTCTGCTATGTTTCTCCTTGATGAGATTCTCCCTCATAGAACTTCGTGGAATGCACAACTGACTCCCTCTGAATAGCATATCATCCTAAATGATAAAATCCAACCACTTCATTCTGTCTAGAGTAACAGGTTCCTTACAAGCTTTCCAAGCTTCACCAAAATCAGGATCTTCTGGATACAAATTCTTGAGTTCATTGAACCCAACCACCTCAATCTGCATCTATGTCAGCAATAATTGCCTTTTGCTAAGGGCATCTACAACCCTATTAGACTTTCCACTCCTATGTTTCAAAACAAATCTGTAAAAACTCAACCCATTTCAAATGCCTTTGATTCAACTTTCCTTGACTATTCAAATATTGCAAAGCTTGATGATCAGTATACAAAACAAACTCCTTAGGAAGCAGACAGTGTCTCCACTTCTTCAATGCCTGAACTATAGCATAAAATTCTTGATCATAGACAAAATATTTTCTCTTGGCATCATTCAACTTCTCACTGAAATAAGCAATAGGTTTACCTTCTTGGCTCATAAAAGCTCCTATTGCAGTACCACTAGCATCACAGTCTACTTGAAACACCTTATTACAATTTGGAAGTGCTAAAATAGGTTGTTTTGTAACTTTTTGTTTCAATAGTTTAAAACTCTTATTTTCCCCATTAGTCCACTTGAACTCTTTTCTATCCCCTCTCATTGTTTTAGTCAAGGGTCCACAAATACTGCTAAAATTTTTGATAAATTTTCTGTAAAAGCTAGCCAAACCATGAAAAGATCTTACCTCAGTAGCACTCCTTGGAGTAGGCCATTCAAGGATAACCTGCACTTTCTCTAGGTCTATTTTCAGACCCTCTACTGAAACTACAAATCCCAAATACACTAACTCTTTCTTCACAAAACTGCACTTCTTCAAATTTATCAACAATTTATCTTCTCTCAGCTTCTCAAACACCCTACGAATATGCATCATATGCTCCTCCAATGTCTTACTAAAGATTAAAATATCATCTACGTAAACAATGACAAACTTACCCAGAAACTCCTTTGGAACCTCGTTCATGAGCCGCATGAAAGTGCTCAGTGCATTGGTTAGCACAAAAGGCATGACTAACCACTCATACAGTCCTTCCTTTGTCTTGAAGGTAGTCTTCCATTCATCTCCTTCTCTAATCTGAATCTGATGATATCCACTCTTCAGATCTATCTTTGAGAAATACATATCTCCACTCAAACAGTCCATAATATCATCCATCCTTGGAAATGGAAACTTGTACTTGATTGTAATCTTGTTTATTTCCCTGGAGTCTATACACATCCTCCATTCTCCATTCTTCTTTGGTTCTAATACCATTGGTACATCACATGGACTCAGGCTCTCCCGAATCAACCCTTTCTATAACAACTCATGTACTTGTCTATTTAGCTCTTCACTTTCTGCTTGTGTCATTCTATGTGTTTCCTTATTTGGCAAACTGGCTCCTAGAATCAAGTCCATCTGATGATTGATCTTCCTTACTAGTGGTAATCCATTAGGTACATTATTGGATACAATATCTTGAAACTCATTCAACAAATTTTCAACTTTTATAGGTACATCTTCTACTTCCTCTTTACCAACTTTTGGAATTAAAGCAAAACACACATGCTCATGCCTCATACCATGTAGGAATTTTCTTCCATCAACAAAAGTTATTCTTGCACTACCACATACCTTTTCTTCTGTGTTATTCAATGGCTTTAGCTTATGTCACACTCCATCATTTGTCAAGGAATAGGTATTCACACGAACATCATGTACAACACATCTATCAAACTGCCATGGTCTACCTAACAACATATGACATGCATCCATAGATATGATATCACATAGTACCTCATCATGGTATCCACCAATCTTGAACTTCACTAGGCATTGTTCATTGACCATGACCTTGTGGTCATCCTGCACCCAAGAAATCTGGTATGGATGTGGGTGTTTCTGTCTCTTGAGCTTCAACTTTGTCACCATCTCTTTTGATGCCAAATTGCCAGTGCTTCCACTATCAATAATCATATCACAGCACTTACCCTCACACTTGCATCTAGTGTCAAATAGGCTTCTCCTTTTCTCAGGTTCATTCTCCCCACTCAGCAGGACTCTTCTATTAATCAGTGTCACTCCTCTTTCAACATCTTCAGAATGTGATGATCTGGCATCATCATCTACATGTGCAACTCTAGCCTAGCCTTCATTTCTCTTGTCTATTCTTCCTTGGTGCTGAGGACATTCAAATGCCTTATGAACTTCTTCTCCATAGTGAAAACATGTTCCATGGAAGCCTCCTCTTCCAGATCCTTGTCCTCTTCCTCTTCCTCTCTGATCTCTATTACTTTGATCTTGGAAGCGATTGGAATTATTTCCTCTCTGATTCTGACTACTACTAGCCTCATCCTTCTTTTTTGGATCTTCATTTCGGCCTCCATAGGATCATCCACCAGATCATCCACCATGACCTCTTCCATTTTGTCTGCTCTCGAACTTCTTGGTCAACTTTTCCTCTACTTTTAGGGCAAACTGGTATGCCTCTTCAATACTATTCATTCGAACCAGATTCAGCTCTTCCTAAATGCTCAGCCTCAACCCATTAAGGTAATGGGTAACTTTCTTCTTATTAGCTTCTACATGGCCTGTTCTGATGAGGAGTTGATAGAACTCGTCCGTATACTCCTGAACATATCTTCCTGCTTGCTTCAAACTCTACATCTTCTTCAGTAGGTCAAGCTCATAATCAACAGGAATGAATTGTCACTTCAATTTATCCACCATTCGATCCCCTCTTGTGATTTTATCCTTTCCTCTTCGATTTCACTCCAATTGGATCTCCTGCCACCAGATCTTCGAATGACCCTTCAGTCTGGCCTTCACAAATTTGATCCTATCAGGATCCTCAATATCTTTATACTCAAAATATTCTTCACATTCATTGATCCAGTTGATCAACTCCTCTGGGTTAAGATTTCTTGAAAATGCAGGAACCTCAATCTTAGGTCTTTTTCCAATCTTGGAAATGGCCCGAAAAAGTCTTTCTTCCTCCTAGTTCAAAATTTCACCTTCTTATTGATCATAATTTCCTTCTCCTTTGGCTTCATCCTCCCTTTCATCTCTGACATTAAGATTCATTCCTCTGCGAATCTCATCTTGCAATGCTCGCACTTGTCTCTGCAGTGCCCTAACCTCAGGTGTTACAACACCATCTCTTCTGCCACATTCCCTTCGTGGAGGCATTTTCATGCAACTCTCTGAAACCCTGACCATGGTTCTAGTGCAAACTATGTCATAGTCAGTGATCTATTTACACAAAACCCTAACCCACAGTCCTGGTGCAAACTGCCTCACAGTCGATGATCTGTTTACACAAAACCCTAACCCACGGTCCTAGTGCAAACTACCTCATAGTTGGTGGTCTATTTACACACTCAAGAACTCCTTCTCTGATACCACTTGATGAAGCGTGCTCCCCTTAATACCACAAACACATAACATAAATAGAGAACAACAACAATTTGCAAGAATAGAAAATGGACTTCTTATTATCTCCACAAATGTGGAATTACAAATTTTAGAATTACAATATGCAAAGCCACATGGGCATTCCCCTTACAATATTCTATAGGACAAAGCCTCGAATCATTACCTAGATCTACCCCGAATTGCCCTAGACAACACTACAGACCTTCCTTATATAGGCAATTTCCACCGCCCGAGAAGGTTCCAGAAATTTAGCCCTAAGGGCCGACCAAACTTAGAATTATTTTATTTTTCATTTTATTACATCATAGTCAGCTCAAAATGACTTTTGAAACCCAAACAAAAATTTTGAAGAAAAATTATTTCTACCATTTCAGGTGGCCCGACTTCCGAAGACCATAAGTCATCACCAGTTGACCCGATTGACTATTATGACCCCAATTCAGAAAGGGCACGAAGCACTCTACACCACTTGACTCACACAAGCTCTAGTTAGCTGAAGTATCGACCTCATCTAGGACTTCTAAAGCCTTCAAAACTGAGTTCAAAGTTTTTGCACCCTGCTGCCAATACCAAAAATCTTCAATATCTTCAAAACTAGACCTGATCTAGCCATGAAACTTTACTGGAAGGCTGATATGATTGAGATGAACCTCCACATGTGAAATCAGAACATTCCGAGATCGTATGACCAACTTACTAAAAAATAGCAAGTTTCCATAAATAGTAGCTCTACACAAGATAGCCCTTATTGAATACAAAAACATAAATATTTTTGGGTGATGCAAGATTTCTCTTACACCCAGGATGCTCCTGCATCAATTTTCCATCACCATCATGTTCAAAATGGCTAAAAACATAAGGATTCATTGCCAATTTTCCAAATATTGAAAAGTTGAGAAAAAACAAAAAAATGGTAGCAGGATTCATACATACATATTTATGTTGTCTTCTTGTAAAGTATCAATCTAAATGCACATATTCAAGGATTTTTTGTTATTGAGTTTTCATTACCAAAAATTTAAAAAAAATCTAGGTTTTAGTATTTAGTTTTTCCCAAAAAATGCAAAAAAGAACCAAAAACTACAAAAAAAGAAAAAAAAATCTATTTTTTTTCTAGAAATTATCTTTCTTCAAAAATATCAAGTTGTTTTCTCTTTTTCAAAAATAAAAAGAATAAAAAAGAAACTTAAAATCCAAAAAAGGAGGGTGTATTTTTTGTGTTTTATTCAAGTAAGTTATTAAAAAGTCCTAAAGGGGGGCATTCAATGCATGTAGTTCTTGTACTATCCTAAAATGTTAGAACCTCTAATTGGATGCTCAGTTAGGCCCCATTCTAGTGATTTCAAGATTTCATGTCTATTATGCTTGATCCAGATACCTATCTATGCTTAATTTGACATCTATCATATCTCCCCAGCTTCCCATTTCAATCTTATCTCTTTCTCCTAGGTACATAGCACCCATGACATTGTGTTCTTAGGAACACAAAACCCAAGGCATTTTGTTCCCCCATAATTGGTCCCAAATTTAAATTGGGGCCCTCTTATGGTGTTTTAATGGGAAATTAGATCATGTGGTCATCTTGGATTAATTTTGAATCCCAAAATATTGTGAGAGGTACATATAAACACCCTATCTCTCCTAATTTTGGATATTTTGAATCAAGAAAGCATTCAAGAAATCAAGCGAATCTGAGATTTAAAGGAAACATCCATGATCTATCATTTACCCAAGAATCCAAGGCATTTTTAAGGTAATCTTCTCCATTATAGAAAGCTTCTCTCCCATGATGGCCAAGTAGAGGAGTTCTCAACCAAGCAAGAAGATCCTTCATTCATCTACATTCATTCTTCCTTCATAGAAAGTGTTCATCAAGCATATTAAAATATTGAAAATATAGGGGTGGCATTCATTGATCCATATATTTATGAAGGGAATCCTTGATTCAAAGTCAACATTCAAGAAACATACAAGCATCTTCATGGATATATGTGATTTCAATATCCATTCATGAAGGGATGTACTCATTTACAAGCTAGATCTATAATTTACCTTTTTCATTTACATACTTTCCTTTATACAATATCATTACATTTTCAAGGTTGATTCCTAAATAGGGATTTGACCAAGGCAAACCTCTTTCCACAACCTTTTCATTATTTTTATGTGTGCAATAATAGGTAGAAAAGTTATTGGAACTTAATACAAAAAGTGTGGGACATGTCAAATCAGTTGTGAAAATTTTAGATAGAATCATACATAACACAATAAATTTCTACAAACTGTTCCTAGGAACAAAACACCCAGTGCATTTTTTTTCCTTGAAAATTTACTCTATATTCAGACTATGGGTTGGTATAACTTTTTGGTTTATGTTTCAATTCATTGCAGGTGTATATCTATTTTCCATCAGTTTTTATTTCTTGAATCTTGTCAATTTTGTTTATTTAGCTTCTTATCTTGCATCATCATATTATTTTCCATCATATCCATCTTCTCTCCATAATATTCATTATTTGTGAAGGAATCCATTTGACCCATTTAGCACTTCAATCCAATTCGAGTGTATTGGGACATCTTCCTTCCAAATGTGCATTTTGGGAAAGGACAACAATTCAATATATTACATTGTTTCAATTTCTCTCATGTACAATGTCCACACCTTCTTCCCTCGTGTTTTTTTCGGCACATGCATAGGATTCCCATTGTAGTATAAGAATTTAAGCAACCATGAAGTTTTTAAAATCCCCATACAATTTGTAACATGTTCTTAGGTGCCTATGTATGCACCCTTTTCAAAATAGTATATTCTCTATCACATGCAATTTGGCTTTTATAGCATAATGATCCATCAACTTTTGAGCATAGTCTAGTAGGCTCAGTTAGGAATGGCCCATAGTCTCCTTACTCATGCCTAAAGGGGGGATTTTTTGTTTCTTCCATAGCTTTTTTTCATACTACATGAAAATTGGGCAAACCAACTATTGTTAGAAAGTTAATTTTAAGAATTTTTTAAGGGTTTACATCTCATCTTCATATTCTACTCCACATTCCTATTACAATATCATTCAGCATTATATCTTTAGTTTATACTTTTGAGTTCATATTATTTGTCTAGTATCTCTATTTTTTATGATTCTTATGGTATTGGAAAGATGATTCAAAGCTCCTAAGATCTATTTTTGCACTTTTCCTTGATTCTAACCTAGGTACATTGTATTTATTATTTTGTGTTTTCACATTTTGGCTAAATACTTAGATATTTCACCACTTAGAGAGAATATATTTATGGTAGAAAATATTTTAGTTTTTAGTTTACATGTACTCAGGTTTTTGGAGCTTTATTATTTCAAGTGAAGGTGTATCATGTGATTTTCTATTCATCCTTTGGTTATGATCCTGGAAAAATGTAATTATGAGTCTTGGCAAAAGGGAAACTTGACACATCTCAAGTGGCATAAATTTTCACCTTACCTATATAGAATCATTCATCAACCAGTTGCATGGAGGTGTAAATGTACTTGGAAGATCATTAATGACCATGTTGTAGAATTTGTTTTTATCTATTATTGATCTTAATACTATGTATTCTTTATCAAATATTATTTTTCCTCACATACTTTGGATTTTCCTTTGGGAGATCTATGGAGACCCTCACATCTAGGGATATTTTCTTATTCCCCTTGCACGTGTATATTGTATACTCTATGGTCATGGTACTCTTGATATGCTTGACCTCATCACTAGACTTGCATGCTCTAATTAATCAAATATTTATTTCATACCTCTCACTCTAATATTGAGACACCATCTCAATATTCATCTTCTATAAATCTTATAATCATGTTAGCACTAGCACATGCATGGCCCTTATTGATTTGGTGTAGTAAGGCATTGTTCTTTGAGACATGACTACTTAGTATGCATATCTTATAGACATATCATCCATTTTTGTAGATTCTCATACTATAGATCTAGAGGATTATTTTAATGAAATTAATCTCCTCTTTTTCGACAACCCAAACAATATTGAACCATCCCATCTTCACTTCCCATGAAGTTTGTTCTACATAAAGTTTTGTAGAGTCCTTGATTGTCACCTTCTACATTACTTGGGTATGTACTAGATTGGTTTACAGAATCATAATCCTCTGTGAACATAGTTATTTTTTACCATAAAGGTGCACATTAGTTGTAATTAGATTCTTTTGTCTTTCAGTTTATGGTAATGGCTTCTTCTATCTCTAGTAGATTAGTTTCTTCCTAAGGGGTAAAATGTTTGATGTGGGTAGTGCATCTTGTTATGTATTTATGGATTCATCATTGGTAGAGGAGCTACTTCCTCATGGAGGGATTAATATCCTTATTTTATCTCTCTTATGGGGGCATTCACTATACTATTAGGACCACAAGGGCTTCATTGAATGAACTTGGGTCATATCATGTGCATGTGTGGAATACTAAAGAATACCCCTATTTTAAAAAAATATTGCCCCAAACTCCTATTTTGTCACCCCCACCTTATACTCCACACAACCCTTTTCCTCTATAAACCCTTTTAATCTCCCACACCCCCCCCCCCCCAATATAAGTAATATAATGCCCTATTTTTTGCCCATTTTAAAACCCCCAAAATAATGCACATGATGTTGTATTTCCCCAACAGTGAAGCCCCCATCATTATGAAAAAATTAGTCCTTAAAGAGTTACATTGATTTCCCCTCTTTTCTTTCTTTCACTAGTACAGTTATTTCATTTTCTTCCATTTGGAGATGATTTTTTCCCATGTGGTTTTCTCATATTCTCTAGTTGAAACATATTGCATATCTTTATATGTAGGCACCTAATTAGGCCTTGTTGTCAATTTCCATTCATGCATTCATCATTATCTCTTTAGCATATGCCTAAGTTAATCTTAAGAGGAAAAGGGGGTTAGAGTAAATAGGACAATCACTTAATTAGGTTCTTTATTTCTTTATTTACTTTAACTAAATTTAGATGTCCCTTTTCCTTTTATTAAATTAGTCATTTTCTATTTTTTGTTATAGTGTTTGATGTCTCGAGGTGGCTAGTAGGAGTTTAGTGTCTAAGCCATAGTGCTGACATATTTTTAATCATGTTAATATAATATAAACTTATAAAGGCTTAGACTTTGATATAATGAGGGTAGGTATAAGGGTGTTTGGTTGTTTTCCATCAAGTTTATCTTCAATATCTAGAGAAGCCCATTTTATGTTTTGTTGGCAATATGGGAATTTTTTACAATATAGTTATATGGTAATTGTGAATGTTATTAATTTTACTATTATTAAAATCTAGTATTGTAAATGATCAAAAATAATAATGGCTTATATTATCTCATTCATTATGATTGTGGAGCAAGTGACATTAGAAAATTTAATCTAGCATTAGGGTTTATCATAGGGTTTCATTCATCCTTTCTATATGGATTCATTCATTTATTTGTGATATTTATTCTTATGTGGATCAATACAATTCTAAGGTTGTTAAGGCAATATATCTCACTTGATCTCCATTTGTTATAGTTGTTTTCTTGTAGGTGATTCATGGGCTTGTGGGGTTGAACAAATAACTGCAACAAAAATTTCATAACTCCAACAAAATTTTCTTATATATCATAACCCTTACACACATTTAAGATAGGTTTTCATTTTCTTCCCTTGTTGAAAAAGTCAATTTATCTCTATCATTTGGTCTTTTGATCCAAAGCATTCAACCACACTAGTCGAACATGATTATGTACTCAAAATAAAATGGTAAAATTTATAAGTTTGACTTTTCCATATTTTTAAAAATCATAATATAATATTTTGATATCTTGTAAATAAAAATATCATCTTATAATTTTTTCATCTTACAATTATATATCTATTAAATATTCTTACAAAATTTATATATACATATATGTATATATAAATATATGTACAAGAATAGATATATACATATATGTACATGTATACTTGTATATGTATGTATGTATGTATTCACACACACACACAGACACACACACGATGTCACAACAATGTATTTAAGAATTTTTATAAGAAAATAATTAACATAATTAAGAGAATTTACATACCGCAAGAGTTGTTGGTCCCACGTGAGATGTGAGATTTTGCTTAACAGGACCACCATTACGAAACTCATCACTAGGTGTAATCTTCCAAAAGCCAACCATGGGATCAAAACTTATCCACCCATGAACTCTATTGTCTTTATTATCACATGAATATTGGTATTTGTCATCAACCTAATTCACATGCATGAGATAAATAGCGTGTTAGAGTAGAAATCATTTAATTTAACACGATTTATAATATTGTCAAGTCAATAATAATAAATTATCAAATTTGGTCAATAAATCATTATATATTATTCCTTCTTGATAGTGGGTAAAACTTGGTATCTTCATAGTAAAAATAGACAATTTTCTAAATAAAATATTTATTTTATAAATGTAAATGCTGAGGAAAAGAAATTGATGGCTAAAAAATATTATTTTTTATTTATTCTTTATAATTATTATTTGTCTCCTCGCCATTCATTTTTGGTATCTTTAAAATGTGTAAAGAAATATCAAACCATATAATATTTTTTATTTCACACTTTGTTAGTATTAATCAATCTAATATTAACTCTGCAATGTTAGAACTCCAACACTTAACACCTTGGAAATGGGTACTTAGACCCCTATGTAGGTGGTTGAAAAATATTATTTAATTATTATTATTATTCTTGTATGTCTTGGAATATTATTTGTAGTGCCATTCATTAGGGAGGTGATTTATGATAGTGGTGGTTAAAAATTTGGTTGACCTAATTTTCTCCTTTAGAAAAGATAGTGGAGTATCTTTTGCATGTAGGATGGAATCTGCCTTAGTTTTCACTCCATTTAGAGCACCATACTTAGAAAGTTTTACCCACTCTTCATACAGGTCGAAGATGTTGATTATTATAAATTATATTCATGGATCATGAGTTAATTGATAATGGAGGACATTGGATTTTTTCTATAGCATTGGCTCTAATGATCGTGGTATTAGGAAACCATTCATGATTTTACCTCTTTAGTTCTCTATAAATTAAAATAGCTTATATAGTTGTTTCATGGTTGTTTGAAAGTTGAGCATCTTTATGTTGTTTAAATGCTAACTAGTTAAAAATATATTGTTAAATGTATTTACATGACATCCTAATGGGATTAATACAAACTTATCCTCACTTTGAGGGTGGATTTTTTCTCACAAAGAGTTTTTCTATGTACATCTTATTTTATGAGTTTTATTTATGTTTTTTTAATTTAAACTTCCTCACATTAATTATATTATTAGTCATAAAAAAATTTCTCAACTAAAGAGGCCTTAAATCCATACCCATATATTGAACCAAAAAATTATACTTTTGTGGTATCTCCTTCATGGATGTATCGTTAACAAAATTACCTAATCAAATGTAGTTTCAGAAAAATAATGAAGGATGCCTAAAAATGTCTATTGTATACATTTTCTACTACCATTTCATACTATTAACTATAGGAAGCCTATATTTGCAGTTTTATAAGTATATGCAACATGTAATTACACCATAAACTATCTATTAACCCTATTGTTCAAAGTTATATTTCTCATCACTTTTTTAGTGTTCTCCACAACAAAAGTTCAATTGATTCTTGGGCATCACATATGGAAAAGTCCAATGGAAAAAAAATGGTAAATGAAATTCATTGAATAACCAACACTACATCAAGAACAAAAGCCAATATCCACTCTAGGATAAAAACCAAGCCCTATAATTTTTAGCATTGTGTGATCAATGTTTTGATTGATTTCAACTTTCTTTTTGAATTAATATCGAAATGGTGAAATAAGTATAGGGGTATAAGGGGATATGATATGTAGGAAAACATATGTAGGAAAAAGTATCTGAAGTCTATATGTAGGAAAGAGTATTTGAAGCTAGCTTGATATGCAAGAAAGAGTATTTGAATTCTCTACTTAGAAATTTAGGTGGCTACAAGAAGTTGAGTCCCACTGTTGGGTAAAAAGTGGAAGTGTTTTCCCTATTTTTTAAATTTACTATCAATTGATGTCTAAATTTGAGGCCCTTAGAGATTGAATCTCAAAAATCTTTAGCAATATAAAATGTATTTTTTGGAATCTACTTTTCAAATATGTAATTTATTTAAATACCCACATGGTATAAATTATTTTTTAGTAGGAATGTTTAAAAACCACTTTTTCAAAATGTGTGTTTCAGGACCATACCATAGCTTTGTACGGCCACCATATTTTGACCTAAATAAATGAATTCTTGCAAATCCTTTTGGGGAAATATACCGAAGACACTAAATATTGATGAGCATATTTTTTCTTATTTTTTTATTAAATTTTTTTTTAGTTAATTTTTAATTGACTATAAAGTACATTTTCAAAACCTTTGGTGTACAACCACCATAATTTGATAAAAAATTCATATTTTTTCAAAAAAAAAAAAATTATCTTCAAGAGAATTGTATTTAGATTGATGTCATATAATTTATTTTCCAAAAAACTTAAAAATAGAAAAAGTTATTAAAGTTTTAGTGAACCTCACTATTTTACATTTAGGTACCACTTTTAATTAATAAATAATGAAAAATAGTAAAAATAATCATATCACTATGAAATTTATATTTTTGAAATCAGGACAGTGAGAACTCTAATGGGTTTTTGTTTCATCAAAAAATACGATTAGGAAGGCCCCCCTCAAAAATTTACAATGGCAAAAATCTAGCATTCTAGTGCCTTAACCAAATTTTTGGAGGTCAAGGCATAGGCTTGGTTCTACCAAGCCTAAACCAAACCTATTTTAAACTGAAATATGAGGCAGATGTGTGTTTCCCACTCATGTCTTAAGAAATGGGTGCCTATTATTTAAAATTTAAAAAATGGGCACCCATTTCTTTTTTAAAAAAAATAGTGCGTAAAATGCATTTCTAGTTGTAAACAAAAAATTAGAAATGGGCACCCATTTTATGAATTTTGGATTGGGTGTCCAAACCTAAATCGAGTGCCCATTTTTTGAAAATTGGTGCTTATTTCGAGTGGCATTTTCCAATTCTACAAGACTTCCACTGAATAGGCACTCGACTTCTTGCACTTAGTTGTGACCAGAATAATGATGAGATCTTATTTCAAATACTCTTTTGAATACATATGGGATAATATGTATGAAAGAGTATTTGAAATAAGATCTCATGATCATTCTAACAACATGTAGTGATAGCAAGGCAGTATGAGGTGTATCCAAAAAATGGAAGCTAGAATATGCAAGAAAGTGAATTCGAATTCCTTATGGGAGAATTCTCTGCATTCCTCTATATAAGAACTCTTTCTCTTGTGGTTTTGGTACTATGAATGATATGTGAATGTTGTACCATCATTTATTCAAGTCCATAGTAATTAAAAAGAATAATTTTTGTTGTGTTGCTTGATGACATGAAGGATGGTTGTCAAGAATGGTCTAGGAAAGCTTGGGGAATGCTCCACATTTGAATCTCGGGGTGCTCAATTTGGTGGACATGTTTCTAATATCTATATAGTGTTTTAGTTTGAATGTTTCATACTAGTTTTCTTTGCGAGTGAAGCTATGTTGTTCTGAGTACAATATAGTTATCTATGTTGGTTTCTATCCTACTTAGTCAATTTTGATGAATTTATTATTGACCTATTGGTATGGATATGATTTCAAAAAAGAGTTGAGAGAATAAAAGAGATCCTACCATGGTATGTGGTGATTTTCATTGTCACATAGATTTTAAATTTTTTTTGGTCAACCTAATGGTGTGGTTTAATACTTTTCTACATGTTTCTTTTGGGGTTGACTTAGGTGGTTATAATGCTTTCATTTTGATG
Source organism: Chamaecyparis obtusa (assembly GCA_027943335.1). NCBI lineage: Eukaryota > Viridiplantae > Streptophyta > Pinopsida > Cupressales > Cupressaceae > Chamaecyparis > Chamaecyparis obtusa. The sequence continues at coordinate 162,063 of BSBK01007776.1, read as the reverse complement.
AATTTTTTGCCTAATTTTTTACTTTTAGGTTTAAAATAGGCTTAGAGAAAGTCCTAGGTCTCCTTAGGTGGGTTTTAAGAGTATAGATGATATAAATAAGTTTAAATGTTTTAGGTTATATTGTTAAAGTTTTAAAAATGGGGACAATGTCTATTGTTTTACATTAAAAAGTCTAAAAAGGTTCTAAAAGAGTGTATATTCTCCACATTAATAAGTCAAAATTTGCACCTTTCATGTTTGGAGGGAAAGTAAGAACAACGTCTTTTGTGTGACTTAACCCAAAGGAAGATAACTAGGGTTTAGAGGTAGGAGTTCTATAAGAGAAAAGGGTAGTTTTTCAAAGAAAATAATAATTTGTATAAAGGAACGCAAAGGTTTCATAAAAGAGTAGCAAAGGATCATCAATAATAATGGAAAGAATGCAATGAATAGTAGTTATAGCTTTGAAAAGGAAGGAAAAACATGTAATACCGAATAGAGAATCAATTTTATTGGAGAATGAAAGAGTTTCATTGAACAATAGTGAAGTTTTTAATCGAGATGACAATACTATTTATTAGAAGACTCTAGATCTCATCCAAAACTAAGGTTTCAAAGAGTTATAGCAGTTTTCAATAAGAGAAGAGAAAGATTCCATAAGTATGAGGTAGGGTTTCAATCATTATCTCTCATACCTTTCAAAATATGCATTGATTATTTTGTGAGAAGCATTTTCTATTTCAATGTTATATCTATTATTTTCATATAACATCTATAGTTCAAAGATAATTGTTCATTGTCTTCTAAAGGTTCCTATTCATTGCTCAAATAATTTGACCTCTTTGTTTAAAAAGGGTCTTTTCACTATTGTAAGGGAAATATTCAAGGGTCTTGATGTGAAAATTCATAGGCTTGGGATATGTTTCTTTCATAAAGTTCATTTTACCCTTTTTGAAGTAGATGTCATTATTTTTAAGAAGTTTATTCGCATTTTTTCATCAAGCCTATATATTGTTCCTAGAAGTCCATTGATTTTTTTGAGGAAAATATTATTGTTTCCAAGAGTGAATGCAATTTTATCAAGGTACAAAATAATGGAAAATAGTAAGAATGCATTGTGCATTGGGTAGAATGAATTCAAATTGGTGTAGCATGTTAAGAAAGATATTGATATTTAGATGCTTAAGAATAATGTTTTGGATGTGAGATAATAAAGAACAATGTTGTAGAGATAGTGAAAATATATGATCTCATCACAATGAAAGGAAAAGTGGTAATCAAAGCCAAATAAGGTAAGGATACAACAATTTGATGGAAGACTCTCGCAAAGAGTAGAAATAGAGGACATAAAGGAAGAAGATATAGAATAAAGTACTATTTCCAAAAGTATAAGAGGGATAAGGAAACTTTTAAAGGTTATTTGATAGTGCACTTAGATAGATTTGTGTCAAGAATAGAGACACAAGCCAATAATACTATAAAAAAAGAGAGTAAAGAATAGTGAAAAGAAAGAGATTGTTGGAAAGCATAATAGAGATCAAAGCCCCTAGAAAAGGATGGTTCTATTGTATGAGAAAGAAGTCATTTACAAAGGAGGATACAAAATATAGAGGTAGTGAATCAAAATATTTTCCATGGGGAATATGAAGATATTTTTATGAAAACACATGTCTATGTAACAATGAAATACATCTAATTGAAGGAATGTGCCACTTCAAGATCTGATAGTAGTGGTATTTATTGCCAATAGTAGTTGAATTAAATAAAAAGACTAGAGTAGTCATAAATATGTGAGATTTGATGAGAATATTTAGAAGAAAAAAAAAGGTCAAATATTAAGCAAGAAATCAAGGTGTTTTTGGAGGCCCAAACATAGGAGTTTTGAAAGAAAATGCAGTAGATAACATTCAGTTACAGACTCTATATGGGTTAAGCTTCAATCAAGGAGGGTCTTTAGACCTCAAAAAAGAAGCTTCTTTTTCATTGACCCCTTTTTTGTGGGTTTTTCATTCTTTTATGACCCATGAAGACATTGCATGCATCTCAGAGCATCATTTAAGGAAACTATCAATCAATTCAAACACATTTTAAAGATTTTCATTTAGTTTAGGACTAGTTCACCTCTAGTTCCATCTCCTAGTTAGGATTGAGCTTACTTCCTATAAGGTGAACCTTATACTCTCTTTATTTCCTAGTTCTTTCCTTATTTTATTTTTCCACATAGAAAAAAGAAAAGGACATTGTGGCTCATTTAGAATCTTTGTCCAGTTTGTAACAACAATTCCTTTTAGTTTAATAGAAGACAACACCGTTTCCTTCTTATTTCCTCTTGTCTCATAATGAATGAATGGTATTTGATATGATTGTTTTGGTTTTGTTTAATAATTTTATAATTATGTCTCATTCTTGTATTATTGGAGTAAGGAGTTTTCATGTTTAATTCAATTTACGGGTTGTGTTTGAATTGTTCTTAAATCATTTGATATTGTAAAAAGCTTTATTTCCCTTCAATAAAATGATTATATTAATAAATTCCTATGATTTTATGACATGTTTTTTTAATTTTATTTGTGAATATAACCTCTTTTATTGAATGTATTGTGTGTTAGAGAAACTATTAGGCTTCTCACAAATTTGGTGTATCACCTCCTAGGGATTAATAGTTTGAGTTTAGGCATTCCTTCTATCCCTTTTCCTTGTCATTGAAGCTTTAGTTTTAGATGATCCATCGAGAGAGCTAGCCCTCTCTGGAGGTTCATCTGCATCATAGGCAACCCAAAAGCCTAAGGATATTCCCATGGTTTACAGTATAGTTGAGTCTCACACTCAGCTAGGGTGCAATCCTTCATGACAACAATTTTTGGCATGCCCAATGAAACTGTTTGGACTTTTTCAATCCAAAATATTTTCACACATTGCTTTTATTTAGTTTGTTATCAATAATTTCATCCTTTGGAGGAAAAAAATATCACCCTTGGAAATTCCAAGTTCAAATCTATTGCTTTCAAGAAGGAAAAGTACTAGTTTTAGCAAAGGTTAAATATGATTTTCCCTTATTTTAAGATATTTCTATAAATTTTTAGTGTATATGAATTATTTAACATGTATTTATTTCATGGAACATGTTCTTTAAACATCATATCATAAGAATGCTTCCATTATACCTTCATATTATGCATATCAATTTGAACTAGTAGTTGGTTTATATCCAAATTCCTTTGCAACAACATATAACTAGTAGGTTTAATATGCTTTCCTCTCTCCCTATTGGAAAAATGGTTAGTGCTCCCCTCAAGATTCATGACAAGGGACTAAATTCCTTCTATGGGTTCTATAAGTCTAGTGGTTGTATTGGGCATTGACAGATCAATCTTTTGGTACAATGGAAATCACACTTGTAACAAGTGGTATTAGAGATTGTTCATAGGTTTGAATCCCCTTGAATAATCCTAAGGGGGAAATTGTTGGAAAAATGGTCAGTGCTCCTCTCAAGATTTTTGACTAGGGACTAACCACCTCCTATGGATTCTATAAGGCTAGTGGTTTTATCAGACATTAACAGGTTGATCTTTTGGTGCAATGACAACCACCCTTGTAATACACCCACCCCTACTCAATATTCCAATCAACCTCAAAATATTGAGAATGTGGAGCCTAGAGACATTATAAACATGGTAAAATATGCTATGATATACTTCACCAAGAAGCTCAATGATATCAAAAGGAACAAGACTCAATTTTTACCAAAGAAAAATAGATAAGGAAAAGTGGTCTTATCCATGGGGCTTCACTTAGTGAACCTGTATCATAGTACGTGTGTTTGTGACATACTAAAGAATCCCCCTATTTTCAAAAAACATTTCCCCAAAATCCTTTTTTGTCACCCTCCTCCAATACCCACTGAAATACTCCCCACACTTGTTTTCCTATATAGACCCCCACCCCTCCTAAAAACCTCCCTCCCCCCTATTTAGGAAATATATTGCCCCATTTTTTCCCATTTTAAAACCCCCAATATGAACACACGTGATATTATATTGCTTCTTTAGTGAAGACTATGTGGTCTTATCAAATATCTTCTCCATGAATGGGAGGAGTTGGATTATCAAGATTATATGCATAAGCAAGAGTTAGAGGTGTAAAAAAGGAAGTACAAGGAGAATCTTACAAGGGATATAGCTATAAAAGATGAGAAAATGAGACTTTTTCTTGCCCAAGTATAAGGGCTAGAAGCACAATCAATTCTTAAGAATGAATTTCCAAACTTCAAACAAAGTGAGCCTATTAGGTCTCCTAATCAATATTTCATGTTTTAGAGGGATTGATTCATTGCAAGAAATTGTGCCTTAGAAAGAAGGTCACCCATCTATTATGTTTCTGAATCCATTTTTTGGAAAATAAGTTCCTAAGTTAAATACACTAAGTTTCATACAAGATGATCCTATTAGGTCTTCCATACTTGAAATTCTAACTTTTAGAGCTTATACATCATTATAAGATCCTATAACACCTCACAAGAATCCTATTGAAGAACCCATTTGTCTCCAACCAACCCAACAAGATCCACAACCTTATCCAATAAAAGTTGATAAGCCTCCATTTTAAGAAGAAAATCTAAAAGAAGAATTATTGTAGCCAAGTGATAATTATAATAAGTTGGACCAGAAAGTTATAGAGAAAGAAAATGATGTTCAACATGATTTTTTATCTTATTTTATCAATGAACTCCAACTTTTTCTTGAATAAGAAGAGGTTGTACCATTTCTTATGCCAATAAATTAGTTGGGACAACATTATGAGAAGGTAGAGGAAGGTAATAATGATTAAATATTTAATTTCTTTTTTTTATGAACTTCCTTGTATCTATAAGAAATATGAAGAATATATGATAGTGTCAATGCCAAATCAAACTCATGACTAGTATGGAAAAAAAATTGATAATTTACTTATGTGCAACAAGTTGCTACTCAAGTTGAGAAAATCCCAAACCAAAACATATAATTCAAGAAGATATTTTTAATGTCTCATCAAACTTTGAAGAGAGATAAAATAGAATAAAAATCAATACTATAATGTAGAAAAATCAAGAGGATTTGGAAGAGGATTCTTTTTGGGATGAATTGGAAGGCTTTTGTTTAACCTTGGACATCAAACCATCATCTCAGATAGATGGCATTCATGGGTAGAAAGGGAATGATGTACAATAAGCCATGATTCAACTTGAATCACATGAATTAATCCATTCCAATCAACAGAATAAGATTGAAGTTGAAATTCATCAACTTGTAACCAAAAGAGAGAGATCAATTTTAATTCAAACAAGGGGTTGTCCTATAAAGAATCTAGTCCATTTGGATGCCAAGAAGACACGAAATGTCATTCTTGCACCCAAGTATGAAGCTTCAACAAGTGATCACTAGTATCAACTTGTCTATGCACTTTCAATTAGCAATATGTATGAACAAATTTAATAAATATGTCACTTTATCTTCATTATTGATGTAACATTGTAGTAGTTGTTCCAATACTTCTCATACATCCATATTTTCTCAGTTGTCTTCAAGAATGTAAATAATATGATGTTGGTAAGAAAGGGAAGTTATTTTCAAAAACTAGTGAATAGTTTTATTTGAACATGTGTCATCATTGGTTAGTCTAGACTAGAGTAGGTTTTAGTTTAGTTTTTTCCTTACTCTAAGTGTTGATGCACATGTTTTTAGTCTAGGTTGGTAGTAGGTTGTTAAATATTTTTAATAGTTGTGTGAATTTTGATATGATTTTTTTCCAAAACATATATTAACTTCTATGCCCAATGGATGCTAAAAGCTACTAGCCCTACATGTTTACCAAGAAAACACCTCTAATAGGTCATAAAAATGTTGAAAGGGAAACATATAGGGGTCTTGATGTGAAAATGCATAGGCTTGGGATATGTTTCTTTCATTAAGTTTTATTTCCCCTTTTTCAAGTAGATTTCATTATTTTCAAGAATTTTATTCTCGTTGTTCTATCATACCTATACACTATTCTTGGAAGTCCATTGATTATTTTGAGGGTTATTTTATTGTATCTAAGAGTTAATGTAGTGTTATCAAGGTACAAAATAATGAAAAATAGTGAGAAAGAATTGGGCGTTGGGTAGAATGGATATAAAGTGATCTATATCATGTTAACAAAGAAAGTGATATTTAGATGCCTACACATATATCTTTCACAAATTTTTCTAGTCTATTCATGTGGGTGTTATTTTTTAATACACATAATACTGTATAATCTTCCAATTGATAAATGAGTGTCAAATTTAGATCATTGTCTCATTTATCTTCTAATTCTATGTTCAATTGAATGAGGTAAGGTTGAACCACACTAGCACAAAAAGATGAAATTTGTGTTTTCATAGTGAAGAGGACTTTGGTTCAACTAGGTTGGGTAGAACCTTGTGATTTCCCCATCGATTCCACATGCATGGAATGCAAGGATTGGGTTGTATATTTGATTGTCAAAACCATTTAGATAAAAGATTACTTTCACAAAAAAGAAACACAAAGTTTTATTCTTCCCCATAAATTTGACTATATGACCCCTTAGGAATTTTATATTATTAAATTCTGGAATTTTTAGAGCTTGTTCCTTTTCAAATTATTATTTTTCTCTTAATCAATATATTTCATGAACTTAAACCTTTTGTTAGTTTCCTATCCAAGTGCAAGCTTAGAAAGTAGTCTCAGAATTTCAACATATTTATAACTCACTCAACCATTAATGGTGAATATCTTATGGGTTGTCATTACCTACTTCCAAATAGAGTAATTATCATGACTAGAGTTTATCCTTACCTCATCTTCCTTAATAGAGTTAAAATTATCCACTGTACAATAAGAGTTTAGAGTCGTACAATTGACCTTTTATTCTTGGGGTGAGGATCCTAGCCTATCATGCATCCACCTCCTCATTGGGGGTGTATCTATTATTTTTCATCTAAGACTCAAAGAATGGTGGATGATTATTAATCATCCCTATATTGGGTTGTTCTTGTGTTGTGGTATTATTTACTTCTCATTTCTTTTGATGTTGTATTTTTCTCTTGGTGAAGTTGTGTTTTCTAACTAAATCTTCTTATAATTTTTACTAGTGTTTGATTGGGTAATGCATAGAAATCAACCATTTTTTATAAAAATCTAAACCCTCATTTATATTCACTTTACTTCTATATCTGTTAGTACAGTCAAGCCTTGGTGTCTTTAAGAATAAAGAAATTGATTGCAAGGGTCATGTTTTGGTACCTCGCCTTTAAGATCTTTGTTAATAGGATTTGTGAGAAGAACGGCTTCAGGATATGCTAGTTTCTCACACCGGCCTGGTAACCTATCTTCAGGCATGGGCATTATCCTTTGCTTATTGTCAGCTATTGCCATGTAATGAAATCTAGATGACAAGAAGCAATACCCATTTTTTTCATATTACTTTCATATAAATTGATATAATGCAAAAAAGAATTGCATAATGTCTTCACATTTTGTTTCTTACTTATCTTTGCGAAGTTTGAAGGCTATACGAGTTTCCCCTAGGACAAAGCCTGGCCACCCTAAAGGTCGTTCATAGATAGCATATGTATAGAAACCAGAACAACCCCTAAGCAAAACAAACCTACACATTTCAAAAAAAGATTAATTTAATAAGAGGTTTTAAACATTTTAATTTCTTAGTAAAATTCAAATACCCAATACGTTAATTTATAGCTTTAAGAAAAAAAAAGTTGTAAAAATTACAATATAATAATCTATTACAATCCAATCTAACATTATCATAATCTATTTGAATGTAACCTTGAACATAATTGGAACACTTGTGTTTATAAATCTATAAGGTGTGGTTCAAGCTTGTCAATTACTTTTAATTATTATTTTTTACAACTAAAATTTAACTTATTATTTTATATTACTTTTTAAAAAGATACCAGTCTTTGAATAGATTTTTTTTCATTTATTAATATTAAGAATCTGTCCAAATTACATGAATTCATTTTAATTATTTCTCTAAATACTCTAAAACTTTAAAAATGTGATTCTATCAAAGAACTATAATTCTATGATTGAATACAATAAATAAGAATAATTATTATATTCCTTAATTGTACCTCATCCACGCTAATTCAAACTTGAATAAAAACAAACAAAAACAAAATTTTAAAAAAAATATGACATACCTTTTATCTATATTCAATGGAACCATTTTATCCTCTTGGGAGGGATCCCATGTCCTGGTGAAGGACAACTCCACCTGATTATCATCAGCTTGTATTACACTAAACTCACTTCCCTTAATCCTGTGTCATTCCATATTATAGAAAAAAGTTAGAAAAAAGAGAACCATAGTGAGACTAAGAAATAGTGTGATGTTTGAACACTCACACATCAAAGATGCCAGGCCCATCAAGTTCACTCCAAACCAGATCCCAATATCTGTAGACCCCATTATCAATAGTATTATAACCAACTTAAAATGGGACTATTTGTACAGAGCTTCTCTTCTTTTGAAAGCCTAAATCCATCATTTGAGCTTAGTCTCAAGAACTTTATTGTGGTAAGGATTTATACCCTCTATTGTCTTCATGGTTAACTATTTCGAGCAAATTGTTCAGTCCACCATACTCGATCCCAGTAACAATTCCCTCTGGCTTAGACAAAGTAACCTTTAAAATCCCATTGTCCATATGAACCTGTATAATGGGAAAAAAAAATTTCATTCTACACAGACTGGGTACTGCAATAACTGTATGAAGAAGTTTAAAAATTTGATATTATAAACAGTTATTTTGTAGTTTATTATCTTGATGATGAATAGTAAAATATGATGCAAAATATTGATTAACAAAAGATATAAAATTGTTATCCAAGATAACTTACATAATTCTCTTCTATATCGAGTTGAACACCTATGGGTGCCATAATCAGTCTGTATTTTTCCAAGAGTATTGTATCTGAAAAAACAATAATGAAAAATGCTATAGCAGGTCATGTTTTGTATGTGAACCCTGCAGACTAGAGTAAAAGTAAATAAATATATATATGAATAATTGTAAATAAGTATAGCATGAATAAGACCTCACTATAAGAAATAATTGAGAGCATGTTATTCTGAAAATCAAGTCAATTTAGTATCAAAACTGTAGATTAATATGTTCTTCTAGATATCATAAACGTATGTATGGAGTATTTTTTATTAATTTGTAACAAATCAAGTAATTTCTTGATTAGATAAGTACCGGAAGAGCTCAAATTTATTACAAGTCAATTATCAAGACAAAAAGAGTAAATGGCATGAAAGGTAAGATTGAAACAAATAAGAAGAAGAAGAGAGGAGAAGCTTTTGACTGGAGTTAGGAACCAACAGAAAACAAAAATCAGACTCTGTATCATAGAAAGGAGGTCTTTCCTCCTTCGACCAACTATGTCTAGAAAATGCTATCATCCATTACTCTGATACTTAAATAATATTGTTTTTTGATCAACTAGATAATTTGTTGAAGGTCTAAAGTTTTCAGTTTGAATATATTTTTCTAATTGATTGTAACCTTTCTAATAATAATTCCATAGATATTAGACGTCAGGATCACGGTAAAAACTTTACCCGACACTACAGTTTATAAAGGATGCTATACCTGATTTTTGTAATCTAAACCAAAAAAATCAATAAACATTGAAAACATATAAACAAAACAAATTATCTGAACCTGAAAGCAACACAGCAGACATAAGCAACTCCTAAATCAAATACAACTGGGTATTGAAAAGAAAGAAATCGTACTTTTGAAGCCCACAGATCTCCCAAGCTTGTTTTCTCCTAGATTGGAAGAACAGCAAGGGTCTTTATAATAAGGCACAGATTTTCCAAAAGGCCCAAAAGAAAAAGATATTCTGAATAATCTTTGTTTGAAAGCAAAGTGCCCACTGTCATCATTTACGTACTTACTTAGACTCCACCTTATGCACGCTTTCTTCTCTTTTACACAAAGCAAAGCTATCTGTGGTCTTATCTCTCACATGCCTTTTAATCATAAATTTCTGTATAGATATGATTGCCTTGATAACTACGATTGACTTTACATATATTTTACAGAGTTTTAGATATGTTTTAATGACTTTCTTTTCTATTATAATCATCTCTTGTGAGTACTGATTACTGTTATTGACTTGTGCATATTTTTGTCATAAGTTACTATATTTTCCTGAGCAGGGACCAGAAAAGATAGTTATCATTTAAGAATACCTTCATTTTTTCCTTTGAGAAGTAGCAGATCTCAACAAGAACTCACGCCAAAATAATGAGCGCATGAAAATCAGGGGGCGTTGAAGAAATATGGGATGCACTAAAAATGGTATTACTTATTTGGAAAACTCAATTATTATGGACTAATAATTACAAACCTTGTCTCAGTGCTTTTGTCATTGTAATTTATTTATTTTATGCAAGGAAATTGCTGGTAATCAGTTTGTAATTAATAAAGAATTATAATGAAATTATTGGAAATCAAATTTTGTTGAGTGTAAAGATTAATATTGTTTTAATTATAGTTTGATGTGAAACTGATTAAAAAAACCAAAAAAATTGGCCAAAAGACAAAGCATATATATATAATGTTGTATATGTCTCCAGAATAGCCAGATATGAACCAAAATATTATGAATCTACCAATAACTGAAAAACACAATAATAATATTAAATTATTTTATGATAATTTTATTTATATAATTAAATTTTGAAAGATTGTAAACATACTTTAATAAGATTTATTTAAATAATTAAATGGTTTAATAGTTGTTGATAATATGTATAATTTTTTAAAGTTTTGCTCAATAAAAATATTATGTTGGCTTAATAAATAAATAAAATGGTTAAATAATCTATAAAAAAAATGGTTATAACATAATATCTAATAAATATATTTTATTTATTATTTGTAATAATGTGTGTTTTGATTAAGATAAGTTGTTTTAATAAATGTTATTAACGGTGAATTTTTGTACACATCTTGTGGTTTCTTCTAAGTTGAGATCAACTTACGAAAAAGGGAGATCAACAAATCACTACCTCGAGGATTCTCTAGACAACATTGGCTTAGCCACCTTGTATATATTCGTCTTTGATTTAAATTTAAAATAGTTGTTCTTTGTCCCTTTTAGAAGTTGTTGGAAAAACAACTATTGATGTCAAATATGGGCAAAAAGTAAATCATAGTCAAAGTTTAATACATATCCAAGGATGGTGACTTTATGCAACATTGATAATCCATACATAGGACAAGTTGAGTAAGACAGAGAACAAAGGTGGCATTCATGTATAAAGGATTAGAATTGATTTAAATGGCACCAATTAAATGCCCCACTTTTTACCCCATAGCCATGCTATCAAAGTGGAAGATTTTGATCTCATAGTCAGGTCTGGTCATGTTTCAGTCTAGGTCTAAGTCTTTCATAGGATAGGCTATTCTTGTCGGGTTTCCCTATCAATGCCTTTCCTTCTCTAAACCGGGTGGGTTGTTCTAAAGGTCTTTTCATATCGGGTAGGTTATAGATCCCAACCTGGCAAGGATAAGATGCTCCTATTGATGATCTTTTTCAGCAGAAGAATGATTGGGAATTATAGTTTCCAGGCCTTTATAAGAAGTCAGAGAAGATTCTACATATGGATGGTGCAATGACAGAGCTGATGTTGGTAATTTAGAGAAGTTCATCTCATATGACAGTGTGCAGAGAATTCATTTCTTTGTATAAGTATTCCTTGCAGGTCAAATTCTGGGACTGTTATGATGCTCCTAACTTTTAGTGATTGCAGATGTGATTCTTCAAATGGCATTGGATTTGACCATGGTGATTGACAAACTGAGCAAAATGAGCTATGAAAATATGGAAAATAAACTCTCAAAATATCAGAGGCTTCTCGCCAGGGACAGGTGATTATTTTGTTTAGAATACAATGCTAAAATTGGGAGCTTGAAATATATTTTTCAATGCAAAGGTGACATACCACAATGCATATGTGTTTGAAATAAGTGATGTTCGGGTTCATTTTCTGCTCTTTCGGGCATGACAGTACAGCATATGTATGTATTCAATGCATTTTCCACAGCCCCAAAAAGTGGATGATTTTCATTATTTGAAAGCTTGGATCAGTTCTTTGATGTTTTATGATCCTATTGGTGAAGACCACATGAGATTTGGAGTCAAAATGATAAAGCGGTCGCATGATCGCAAGGAATAAAATAATACCATGCGATCATGCGACAATGAAGTCTGTCGGGACCCATGTATGCCAACAACGCAGATGCGATGATGAGGTGGAAAGATTATTAAAGATAACATTACTCATTTTGAAAATGTCATTCGCCAATGATAGAGCGGTCGCATGATCGCAAGAGGTTAAAAAATACTATGCGATCATGCGAAAAGGTGAAAGGAGGGGGCCCCACGCAAGCTTTGGTGGTGGTACATAAGCAAGAAAACCAATGCAAATATAAGGTAGTGAAAGGCTGGTCGCATGATCGCATAAACCAGATTTGAGTCATGCGATCATGCAAAAAGTGAAAAAAGCTGCCGGTTAGGTAAGAGAAGTCAACGAAAAGATAGGAAAGACTAAACAAAAGGTGCTCTACTGGGGTCCACGCATGCCAACAGTGCAGACACTATGATTGGCCAGGGAAATACAACCTCTTGGAAGATGTGTGGACTTGACAAAAATAGAGTTGTCGCATGATCGCAAGAGTTTAAAAAGTGTCATGTGATCATGCGACAACGTAAGTCGCCAGATGAAGGTTTAGTTTTTAATATTATATGGCAGTTCATTTATAGTGGTCGCATGATCGCAAGAGTTTAAAAAGTGTCATGCGATCATGCGACAATGAAACCCGAGTAGGAGAGAGAAATCAAAGACAAAGTGAAGGAGACTCAAAACAGGGGATTTGATTTCATAAAGAAATTACATATTGATTCCCAGACTAGTGGCGGCATTCGACCAGTAAATTACTGTTGTGATCATGGATATGTTGGCTTCTCACAAAATGGAGACAGAGGAGGAATTTGATGTAGTGAAATGTTATGACAAGCATCTCGAGATGGATCACAGGCCTGCTTTTTACTTGCTAAGATAAATCTTCAGCAACATATAACTCAGCTAATGAGAAGACATAATATTTACAGAAGCTTGCAAGTGTTTTTTGAACATCTTCAGCTTTATGTCGAGCAGTCTTAACACTTATGGACTAAATTATGTTAATTCGATAAAGGTCTATTCAATTCATTTTATTGAGCAAGGTCAGATGAAGGGACAAAGTCATATTAGTTCTTCTTTGTTGTAATTTCGTAGTCACTTGTCTCATATCCTTTTGAATTCTGGAAGTTGAAACACTTTGTATTCCCATGAACGATGTACATTTGTAAATTCTATATAAACTATTGAAAAAGTAAATACAAGAGTCGGCAAAATTGTTGGTGTAAGAGACTTGATATTGCAGAGTCAATTGAAGGGTGTTTTATGTCAATGATTTTCTGTTCCATTTAGTTAGAAATTGTTGATTCTATGATTCTTTCTTTTAATCCGAATTATAGTAGGAAGGAAAGGATGTTTCATTCCTTTGTCATGAGGATATGAATAAACCAAAGTAGGATGTACTTTGGGATATTCGGGGAAGGATTCATTAGAAGTCTTTAATCATTTCATTTACATTTCTGTAGGTAGATGCTGAGCATGTAAATTCATAGGATTTGTGAGTTTGTTGCTTGGTTTTAGATTTGAGAGCTTTTCCTGCCTGGGTTAAGTCCTGTTTAGGCTTAATTCAGTTTGCCTCTTCTGCTCTTAGGTTAAGAGCATACCCTGGGTTAGATTTAGGAGCAAAAAATTATTCTTTGAATATCATACACATAGGGAACTGTACCTACCAATTCAAAGAAAATCCGGTAATCAAAAAATGGCTTTTCAACTGTTGTAACTAGATATTGTTCATCATTTGGGCATTAAGAGTTATTTCCACAAGAAACAAGAAAGGACAAATCTATTTACTAACAGATTTTTGGCGACTCAGCTGGGGACACAAACAGTCATTTGATCAGTAAGCTACATCATCCTGGAGTGAATAAGATTCATTAGGAGTACCAGAGAACAGGGTGGACGAGATTCTACATTTGATGCATTAGCAGAGCTTGGTTTTCCCATCCTAGAAGTTCCTAGAAAGAAAGGAGAAAGGAAAAGTTGGAGTAGGCCTTCTTCTCCTGTTAGAAATCAAAGCACTTCACAAAACACTTGTCAAGTGTTAACACTTCACGGTACCACTACTCCCCCAATTGTTAATTTTCCACCATACTGTGCTAGGACTATCATGGCTGCTCCATGGGCTGCTGCAGTAGGACCATTAGCACTATCAGCTTATCATCCACTCCCTGCTGGATCAAGAAAAAATTTTCCTAAGTTTTCAGGAGATGGGAAAGTCACCACTGATGAACATATTAAAGCCTTCTTTGCTGCTACTCATATTTTAGGGGTGGCACATGAGGATGTTGCTATGAGATTATTTGTTGAGACTTTAACAGATAGTGCAGCGGATTGGTTTTATCATCTGGATGATGGTTCTATCACCAATTGGAATGTGATGAGAACAGCATTTTAGGATCATTTTAAGACAGCAGAAGATGAGCATCTTTTATCGACACAATTGACATCCATCAAAAAGAAACCTCAAATGAGCATGAGGGATTTTGTAGCTGCCTTTAATAAGATTGTTAGTAGAATCCCTGTTGTAGATAGACCTACTACTGGCAATCTCAAAACATTTTTCATAAGTGCAATGCCTCCAGATATCAATTATGATTTGAGAAAGGCATGTCCCATAGATTGAGCAGATGCACAAAAGAAGGCCATTGAATGTGAAGATGACTTAATCTCGGCAGGAAAATGGAAAAGAGAATTACAAAATAAAGGAAGTTCTAGTAGTACTACGTCATTTGATGAAATGATTCAAAAATTGTCCAATGAATTGGTCGCTATGAAAAGGAAACTACCAGGATTCAATAGTTCTAATCAGTGTAATTTTCAGAATATTTCGGGAAGAAGCGTGGACAATAGATTTCCACAACTTATAGGTCCTCAACCTAGGTTGCAGATTGAAGCCGCACCAAAAAAGGGGAACATGTGCGTGTTTCATTTGACTACAGATCACACTAATGAGAATTGCCCAGAAATTGCCCGTATGATGCAATTATTGACCACCAATGAACTGAATATAGCAGCTCCTATTGTAGAAGAGGATACATACTCAACTGGCGACTCTGGAAATTTATTTATGGAGTATGAATCTAATTCTGAATCTAAAGGTGAATGCTATGCTACTATAGATGGAAACTCATATACTATGCTCACCAAGAATCAGAAATTAAAGAACCAGTCTTCCAGCAATCCTCATAAAAGTGATCCTAGTCCTGCGAGAATCAGTGTTGATACTGATCAGAAGGCATCAAGCTCTCAAACAGGTAAAGATAAACTATCTTTTGATATTGTTCAATTCTGTGAAGAATCAAAAATTTAGATTTCTTTTCTAGATTATTTAAAATTGCATCCTTCAGAATTTAAAAGATTAGTAGAACGATGTAAAGGAAGTATTTTAGAATTAAATAATAGTGCTATTGTGGTAGAAGGGGATGAAATGTTGACAGCTGGTTTGTTTAAAGAAGAAGAATCTATTGTGTTAGCAACCTCTCCTGGGCAAAAACCTTCCCCCTTTTATATTTCATTGTATGTTAATGGATGCAAATTGAGCAATTGTATAATAGATTCAAGCACATCAAATAATGTCATGCCTTATTCCGTAGCCAAAGCTTTGAGTCTCACTCTTACTAAGGTGCATGGAAAATGTTATTCGATGGATGCCAAACAAGTTCCCTTAGTTGGCCAGATCAAGGATGCCCAGGTAGCTTTGGCATCTCATCCTGAAAAGAAACTCTTGTTGACTATCCTGGTGGCTGACATTCTAGCAAGCTATGGGCTCCTCTTAAGCAGAATTTTTTGTAGAGACTTAGGAGGAGAAATAAAGTTAGATTGGTCTCAGGTCGTCATACCAATAGGGAATAAGAAAATCAAGTTGGAGCCTGAGGAAAAGGCAAAGTATACAATCATGAAATCAGATGATCCTAAAGCTCAAATACTTTATCAAGAACTAGAGTTTGGTAATTATATGTTGTTTACTGAAGAATCTCTGAATGAGAATAAGGATGAAGATGATAATGAAAAGAAATCAAGTGAAGAAAAGGACTTATTAGACTTGTGGATTCTTGAATTTGATGGAAGTTGTTCTTTGTCAAGATCCGGTGTAGGTATTGTATTGATTCCTCCTCAAGGAGAACCTGAACCTATGGCATTCAAATTAGATTTTGAGAATACCAATAATACCACCGAATATGAAGCCTTGCTACTAGGAATAGCAGCAACAAAAGAAAAGGTAGTTAAAGTGCTAAAAGCTCGAGGTGATGTAGAGCTCATAGTGAGACAGGTTAGAGGACAATATTCAGCAAAGAATCACAGGTTGAAAAATTATAGAAATAAGGT
The DNA here is from genome assembly GCA_027943335.1 of Chamaecyparis obtusa. NCBI lineage: Eukaryota > Viridiplantae > Streptophyta > Pinopsida > Cupressales > Cupressaceae > Chamaecyparis > Chamaecyparis obtusa. The sequence continues at coordinate 145,494 of BSBK01007776.1, read as the reverse complement.
TTGGGATCAGATAGAAGGTCTGGACGCCTTTTCCATAGAAGAAATACCAAGAGAAATGAATACCAAAGCTGATTCTTTGGTAGTCTCTACGTCTTTATTGTTGCCTCACCCGGAATTCAAAGACAAGAAGTATCAAATTGAAGTTGTCTATCGAGCTTATGTCCCAGATAATATAGATTCATGGCAGGTTTTTGAAGATGACAAGAGCTTGCAAATGTTTTTAGAAAGTGGTAAAATTATTTCTGAACACTAGCATGAAAATGATGAAGAAAGTTCCAGCCATGGATTAAATAAAAAGCAAATTGATGAAGTTCAAGTACGAGGTGATATCATCCCTCCTTAGTTTATATCCTTGGAAAAGTTTTTCAATAGGCAGGACGCCTATATGAAATAGAAAAGAGAAAGGAAAGGGCCTAATACTTGTGAGTATGAAGGGGTGAATATTGGTGATGATGATAATCCCAAATTGATTAACATTGGCAAATGTTGTTCGCCTGAGGAGAAGGAAGCTGCCAAGCTGCTCTTTCTAGAATACAGAGATGTTTTCGCTTGGAGCTATGAAGATTTGAAAAGCTATGGAGATGGAAAAATAAAACATCAGATTCCTTTGAAGCCTGATGCAGTGCCTTTCCAACAGAAGCAAAGAAATTATAATCCTAAAGTTGTAGATGCCATATTTTGAGAGGTGGATAAAATGTTGAAGGCTCAAATTATCTATCCTATCCATCACTCCACATGGATAGCTAATATAGTGCCAGTGCGGAAGAAGAATGGAGAAATCAAAATCTGTGTTGATTTTTGCAACTTGAATCAGGCGTCTCTCAAGGATAACTTTGCACTTCCTAATATGGATTATTTGCTGCAGATAGTAGCTGGATCCGAAATGATGTCCATGCTTGATGGATTCTTTGGTTATAATCAAGTTGAAGTGGAAGAAAAAGATCAGCACAAGATGGCATTTACTACTCCATGGGGTACGTTCGCATACCACTAGATGCCTTTTGGACTCATCAATGCCGGTGCCACCTTTCAGAGATGTATGAGTAAAACATTTGTTGATTTGAAAGATCAGATCATAGTGATATACGTAGATGATCTTCCTGTGTTTTTGAAGAGAAGAAAGGATCACATAAAAGATTTGAGAAAAGTATTGCAGAGATGTCGAGATGATGGGATTTCCCTCAATCCAAAAAAGTTTGTATTTTGTGTAACAGAAGGAAAACTCCTTGGCCACATAGTCTCTCAAGAAGGAATCAGAATTGATCCGGAGCATGTTGAAGCCATTAGAAGATTAAGTCTGCCAATGAACAAAATGGGAGTTAAATCATTCTTTGGACAAGTTAATTTCCTTAGGCATTTTGTACCAGACTTTGCTAAAATGACCAAATGCATCATAGATATGATGAAAGGTGATTCAAATTTTAAGTGGAGTGAAGCAGGTAAGCAGGCTTTTCAGAATATTAAAAATTGCATTGCTAATGCTCTAGTATTATGTCATCCGGATTATAGCAGAGATTTCATTATTTATTGCTATGCATCCAAACATACTCTGTCAGCCATACTTATGTAGAAAAATGATGAAGGAATACAAGGTCCAATAGCTTTTATGAGCGTTACTTTGAAAAATCATGAGTTAAGGTATTCACAGATCGAAAAACATGCATTTGTGGTAGTCAAGGCACTGAAGAACTTTCAATTTTACATCTTACATTTGCATTCTATAGTTTATGTCTCAAACGTAGCAGTAAAAAGTGTTTTGACACAGCAAGAGGTGGGGTGCAACACTAGAGGATCATGGATAGCAAAGACATAGGAGTATGATATAGAAATTCGACCCACCAAGCTGGTAAAGGGGAATGCTCTGTGCAGAGCGATTGCAAAAGATAAAGCTGTAGGAGAGTTGGAAGAATATGAAGAAAAATAATTGGTTCTAGCTGTGGGACTTCGAGATACATGGTTTGAAGACATTGCCTACTTTCTAACATATGGAGAGTGTCCAGAGGGCCTAACAGCAAGACAAAAAAGAGATCTCAGGTTAAGGGAAGCTAAATTTGTGATTTGGGATGGCAAACTATTTAAAAAGGCAATAGACGACACTTTTCTCAAGTGTGTGGATAAGCAGCAGCAGGAAAAATTGTTGAAGACATTCCATGACAAGGCCTGTGGAGGACACTTTTCATCTTCAATTATAGCCTTCAAAATATTGAGACAGTGTTATTATTGGCCCGGTATGTTCAGAGATGCATATGCCTGGGTAGCCAAGTGTGAGAAATGCAGAATGTTCACTGGACATCCTTAATTAGCTACTCTTATGTTGAAGCCTGTCATCATTGAAGAGCCTTTCCAGCAGTGGGGCCTTGATTTCATTGGGCCAATCAATCCAGTATCCAACGCTGGTCACCAGTATATAATAACTACCACTGACTATTTCACCAAGTGGGTGGAAGCCAAGGCAACGAAGAAAACAACTTCTGAAGTGGTATGTGAATTCCTCAAAGAAAACATACTGGTTAGGTTTGGTGTTCCACTTAAATTAGTAATGGACAATGCGGCCTATTTTTCTTTAGTTGAGATTACTAGTTTCTGTTTTGAATATGGAATCACTGTTAGCCATTCATCAGATTATTTCCCACAGGGAAACGGCCAGGCCGAATCCAGTAACAAAAATTTGGTGAATATTGTCAAGAAATTAGTGTCAGATAATCAGAAGAACTGGCATAAGAAGATTCATGAGGCGTTGTGGGCAGATAGGGTAACACTGAAAAGGTCAATTGGTATATCACCTTTCGAGCTAGTTTATGGAACTGAAGCAAATCTTCCTTTACCTTTGGAATTGGCCACAAATAAACTCAGAATAGTTATTGAAGATGACATCTACAAGGATGGATTAGAAAAGAGGATTCTTTATCTGAGCAAGCTAGAAGAGGAGAGAGTAGAAGTAGTTGATCATATCACCCAACACCAGATGTGGGTGAAAGAGATATTTGATAGGAAGGAAAGACCATGAAAATTCATGATAGGTGATAGTGTGTTGCTATGGGATAAACGCAGTGCTCCAAAGGGAATGCATAAGAAGTTTGACAGCCTGTGGAAAGGACCATTCGTGATTCATCAAGCATCTGGGAACAATTCTTTCAAATTGGCTTATCAAGATGGTGAGGTACTACCACTGACCTTTAATGGTCAGGATTTGAAACTTTACCAAGTGACAAATTGAAAATAGGTGACCCCTGTATTGTACATAGTTTTGTTTTGTTCCTTTGTGTTCTCTAGGTTAGTTGCTTTGCCTTGTTTCCTTTTCTTTTGTTCTTGCTTCAGTTTTGTTGTGTTGCCGCCTTCTTTGTTTACCTTTTTGCAAAACCAGAGATTTAGGATTCATTTCTTAAACATGGGAATGTTTAAGTCCCCAGTCAGAGCCAACTGTTGCCCCACTTTTTACCCCATAGCCATGCTATCAAAGTGGAAGATTTTGATCTCATAGTCAGGTCTGGTCATGTTTTAGTCTAGGTCTAAGTCTTTCATAGGATAGGCTATTCTTGTCGGGTTTCCCTATCAATGCCTTTCCTTCTCTAAACTGGGTGGGTTGTTCTAAAGGTTTTTTCATATCGGGTAGGTTATAGATCCCAACCCGGCAAGGATAAGATGCTCCTATTGATGATCTTTTTCAGCAGTAGAATGATTGGGAATTATAGTTTCCAGGCCTTTATAAGAAGTCAGAGAAGATTCTACATATGGATGGTGCAATGACAGAGCTGATGTTGGTAATTTAGAGAAGTTCATCTCATATAACAATGTGCAGAGAATTCATTTCTTTGTATAAGTGTTCCTTGCAGGTCAAATTCTGGGACTGTTATGATGCTCCTAACTTTTAGTGATTGCAGATGTGATTCTTCAAATGGCATTGGATTTAAACATGGTGATTGACAGACTGAGCAAAATGAGCTATAAAAATATGGAAAATAAACTCTCAAAATATCAGAGGCTTCTCGCCAGGGACAGGTGATTATTTTGTTTAGAATACAATGCTAAAATTGGGAGCTTGAAATATATTTTTCAATGCAAAGGTGACATGCCACATTGCATATGTGTTTGAAATAAGTGATGTTCGGGTTCATTTTCTACTCTTTCAGGTGTGACAGTACAACATATGTATGTATTCAATGCATTTTCCATAGCCCCAAAAAGTGGATGATTTTCATTATTTGAAAGCTTGGATCAGTTCTCTGATGTTTTATGATCCTATTGGTGAAGACCGCATGAGATTTGGAGTCGAAATGATAAAGTGGTCGCATGATCGCAAGGAATAAAATAATACCATGCGATCATGCGACAATGAAGTCTATCGTGACCCACGTACGCCAACAGTGCAAATGTAATGATGAGGTGGAAAGATTATTAAAGATAACATTACTCATTTTGAAAATGTCATTCGCCAATGATAGAGCGGTCGCATGATCGCAAGAGGTTAAAAAATACTATGCAATCATGCGAAAAGGTGAAAGGAGGGGGCCCCACGCAAGCTTTGGTGGTGGTACATAAGCAAGAAAACCAACGCAAATATAAGGTAGTGAAAGGCTGGTCGCATGATCGCATAAACCAGATTTGAGTCATGCGATCATGCGAAAAGTGAAAAAAGCTGCCGGTTAGGTAAGAGAAGTCAACGAAAAGATAGGAAAGACTAAAACAAAAGGTGCTCTACTGGGGTCCACATATGCCAATAGTGCAGACACTGTGATTGGCCAGGGAAATACAACCTCTTGGAAGATGTGCGGACTTGACAAAAATAGAGTTGCCGCATGATCACAAGAGTTTAAAAAGTGTCATGCAATCATGCGACAACGTAAGTCGCCAGATGAAGGTTTAGTTTTTAATATTATATGGCAGTTCATTTATAGCGGTCGCATGATCGCAAGAGTTTAAAAAGTGTCATGCGATCATGCGACAATGAAACCCGAGTAGGAGAGAGAAATCAAAGACAAAGTGAAGGAGACTCAGAACAGGGGATTTGATTTCATAAAGAAATTACATATTGATTCCCAGACTAGTGGCGGCATTCAACCAATAAATTACTGTTGTGATCATGGATATGTTGGCTTCTCACAAAATGGAGACAGAGGAGGAATTTGATGCAGTGAAATGTTATGACAAGCATCTCGAGATGGATCACAGGCCTACTTTTTACTTGCTAAGATAAATCTTCAGCATCATATAACTTAGCTAATGAGAAGACATAATATTTATAGAAGCTGGCAAGTGTTTGTTGAACATCTTCAGCTTTATGTTGAGCAGTCTTAACACTTATGGACTAAATTATGTTAATTCGATAAAGGTCTACTCAGTTCATTTTATTGAGCAAGGTCAGATGAAGGGACAAAGTCATATTAGTTCTTCTTTGTTGTAATTTCGTAGTCACTTGTCTCATATCCTTTCGAATTATGGAAGTTGAAACACTTTGTATTCCCATGAATGCTGTACATTTGTAAATTCTATATAAACTATTGAAAAAGTAAATACAAGGGTCGGCAAAATTGTTGTTGTAAGAGACTTGATATTGTAGAGTCAATTGAAGGGTGTTTTATGTCAATGATTTTCTATTCCATTTAGTTAGAAATTGTTGATTCTATGATTCTTTCTTTCAATCCAAATTATAGTAGGAAGGAAAGGATGTTTCATTCCTTTGTCATGAGGATATGAATAAACCACAGTAGGATGTACTTTGGGATATTTGGGGAAGGATTCATTAGAAGTCTTTAATCATTTCATTTACATTTCTGTAGGTAGATGTTGAGCATATAAATTCATAGGATTTGTGAGTTTGCTGCTTGGTTTTAGATTTGAGAGCTTTTCCTGCCTGGGTTAAGTCTTGTTTAGGCTTAATTCGGTTTGCCTCTTCTGCTCTTAGGTTAAGAGCATACCCTGGGTTAGATTTAGGAGAAAAACATTATTCTTTGAATATCATACACATAGGGAGTTGTACCTACCAACTCAGAGAAAAGTCGGTAATCAGAAAATGGCTTTTTAACTGTTGTAACCAGATATTGTTCATCATTTGGGCATTAAGAGTTATTTCCACAAGAAACAAGAAAGGACAAATCTGTTTACTAACACATAAATACATACATGCATGTATGTATGTATGGATGTATATATGTATGTATGTATGTATGTATATATATATACATGTACATACATATGTATGTATGTATATATGTATGTATGTATATATGTGTTTGTGTGTGTGTGTGTGTGTATATATATATACATATATATATACATATATATATATATATATATATATACATATATATATGTATATATATATGCATATATATATGTATATATATATGCATATATATATATATATATGTATATATATATATATATGTATATATATATATATGTATGTATATATATATATATATATATATATATATATATATATATATATATATATATATGTATGTATGTATGTATGTATGTATGTATATGTATGTATGTATATATGTATATATGTATATGTATGTATGTATATGTATGTATGTATATATATATATATATGTATATATATATATATATGTATATATATATATATATGTATATATATATATATGTATATATATATATATATATGTATATATATGTGTGTGTGTGTGTGTGTGTGTATAGAGAGAGAGAGAGAGAGAGATGTGTGTGTATATCATATGTAGGTCAAGCAAATGAAGAGAAGATTTTAAGAACATTATTTGCAAATTATATAAGAAGATTTTGAGAAGTTTTTATGGAAATTTTATGTATGTATGTATGTATGTATGTATGTATGTGTATATATATATATATATATATATATATATATATATATATATATATATATATATATATATATATATATATATATATATATATATATTTATATATATATATATATATATATATGTATGTATGTATGTATGTATGTATGTATGTATGTACACATACATACATACATACATACATACATACATATATATATATATATATATATATATAGAGAGAGAGAGAGAGATGTGTGTGTATATCATATGTAGGTCAAGCAAATGAAGAGAAGATTTTAAGAACATTATTTGCAAATTATATAAGAAGATTTTGAGAAGTTTTTATGGAAATTTTATAATATTTTTTGTGAGGAGATTGGAATTAGATTTATGACATATTTATGATCAACATTATAGCATATTAGAGAAGAGGATTATAGCTTACAATTCTAAATAGAAATTTGTATTGAGATTGGAGCCTCATATTGTAAAGGTTGGTGCCTACAAATTGGAGAAATTGAATTTTTTGACTAGTTGGTGTCTTTAGTCGATTGGTGCCGACAAAATTTGTAGAAAGAAGAGAATTATATAAGCAAATAATTTGTCGTGGTTTTCTAGTGTAAGGGTATCCATGTAAATATCATGTGTTATTATGTTTTTCTCATGTGCATGAGTATTTATGTTGAGTTAATGATGTTATTGTGACTAATAAATTTTTGGACTGGTAAAAATTGCATTATAAATTTTTAATTTGGCAAAAGTTGTGTAGTGTCCTAAGCCTCATTTTGGCATTTTTAGCCTTCCATGTCTGATCATGTTTGATTCTACTCTCATTGACTCAAAAATTTCCATTTTCATCACATGTGATACCTTTGGTCCTTAACACTTCCTAATTTGGTAGGTAAGGCCACTTAGGGCATCCTTGGCCTATGCCCTAGGGTAACCTTGACCCAAGGCAAAGCTACTTGAGGTGATCTTGGCCCCACAAAAATGGACCAATATAAAATAATATAATGACTACATTGCAGGAGTAGGAAATCCTTCTCTATGTCAGTTGGCTTTGAAAATTCAAATATGTTTCATAGGAAGAGGTATAAAAGAGAGCCTACCTCCCTCATTTGAAACATTGTCTCATATAATCTCAAGTCAACATATGCATTTCACTTGAGAAAGTAATCAAGAAACATCAATCCATTGAATACCAAAAGTAAAGTTTCATATCTCAAGCATTCATGATGGCATCCATGACCAACCTTTTACGAAGTAAACTGTACAATCAACATCAACATTTTCATGAAGACTTCAACACAAGAAAGGCTTGTGAAGGCATAAATATTAGATTCAAGAAATTCAATTCAATTCTAGCATCTTCTACATTATAGAGAACTTTTATTTCAATTTAAGTTTATCTTTATTCCATGACTACTTCAAAAATTGAGGTTTGACCTAGGAAAAACCCCATCAACCCAATATTTTCTTCTCTTATTGTGTGCAAATGGAAGTTTTAGAAGACATAAATTTGAGATTATTTTAGCAAGTGAAGACCTATAAATTGAACTTTTGCATATTCAAAAAAGCATAGGCTAAATCACCCTAGACAAATTTTAATGAAACACTTTTGACAATATTTTTTAGGAAAACATCTAAGTAGCATCTTCAACCTGTATTGGCCAATTTTGTCCCCTACTAGTGCTTCCAAGTAAATTTTACCCCAAATAAAATACTATTAATTTGGGCATAGACTCTAGAAATAAGTTTTATTTTTCCTCCTATTTCCAGATCTGTCTTAGTTGTTTGCATAGGTAATTTTTGTAGCACTTTGTATGTGGAAAACCCTCTATTTTCCATCTTGAGCCCTAGATCTAACATCCAATTCACATAGAACTTCACTATCATTTTAAACTCCACACAAGGACCACTAGATCCACCTTTTCCCTAATCCTTATTGATAAAATTTAAGGTTGAGTCTTGTGGATCCACTATCCTTTAAAACATAATCAATGTGAAAATAGGCCTAGTTTCCTAGTTTTCATTCATAATCTAATGAACCCTATTTCCCTATATTATAATTTTGGTGAACCTAATGTTTTCATGTAATATCTTTGTTTTTTCTTTCAAATCTAATTTTATCTTGTTGTTTGAATCTTATTTGCAATAATTTATTAATCATGTCATTTATGTAATAGTTAATTAATAAATCTATTGGAAAGTTCAATTATTTTTACATCTAGAATTGTGCATGAGTTTTATGACCTTTAGTCCTACATTTAATATCCTTGTGAGAGGAATATATAGACTTATGGAAGCTCAAAGTTTGAATAGAAAGGTTGTAGAACTTGATTTTACGAGCATATTCTATGGGAAATTAGGTGAAACGTCTATCCCTACACATGGCACACCTAACATGTTAGGCCCAAATGAAGGCAAGCAAAGAATCAATTGTGTACCCAACAAGTAAACTTAAAATCACTTAAACCAATTAATAATATGAAAGATAAATAATGAACCAAGATCCAAAACACATAACATAGAACACCAAACTTTTGTTCTTGGGGAAAACCTATTAAGGGAAAAACCCTGTGGGGATGAGTCCCACTAGATAGATGTACTCTATTAAAAGTATTTCCCAATTAACAGAAGATGAAAAGAATAAAAAAGGGATGCAGATGCATTCACATGCTCATTTATGGAGCTCACTGCTCACAATACAATCACATATCTGGCCCTCAGTCGGGTTCACCAATATAGCTTTTGATTACAACAGGGTGTACATACAATTCATTACAACCAAAGTGACTGATAAAATCTTGAATGTTGATATAGTTCCAATGAAGTACAATTTATGGCTCTAATGTAGATTACAAATACTAGTTTATCACCTTCACACATATTGTTGGGATTATGGAAATATATGTACTAAGAGGGGAGGGGTGAATCAGTTCCTTTAAAAAATTTTCAAACTGAATCTCTGTAAATATGAATATCATTAACCGACTGAATCCATTGCATGTAACATACATTCAAAATATTACTAAAAATCTAAATGCATGTAATCTAATCAATAAACCATTCATGAAACTCCATACACATAACTCAAGTATTTTGGTATCGCAGAAACCCTTGTTAGAAGGTAAAAACTATGATGGGGATGAGACTCACAAATCTTCACTACTATAGTAACAAATTTTTTGGTTAAGGATACAAAGATTGTGATCACTTCTAGTAATCTTACCCTATTAGGAGTAACAATAAGATCAACTAGATCTACCTGGTTAGAGGATTTTAGCAACACAATCAAGTTTGCACTCGGTTAAGATATTTACAAAAGAACTGTTAAGTTCACTCTGTTAAGAGATTTAGCAATCTGCTACAATGGTTAAAGAGTAACTGTAAAGTTTATCTGTAAATAGAAACTCAAACTTGCCTCATTCAAATTGTTGGAAACTGCAATTGAAATAATTGGTGTATTGTCATTGATGTCAAACCTTAACTGGTAAGACCATTTCTATCTAGGAGAGTACCATATTTATTGATTGATGAAAAGGATAAGGGCAAGGAGTTAACAAGAGAACCTAAGGAAAGGTTGAGTTATTTGATACTTCAATGGGTACTTGATTATTTGGCACATTGATAAGATAATGTATTATTTATCTAAGTAAGAAGAAAGACTGAATAAGTAGGCTTAACCAAGCAAAAGTGAATAAATCTAGTTTAAGCCGAGTGATGTTAGTGTCGACTGAGCGCCAATATATGCCGATTAAATTTAGTGTTGACTGAACATCAATTTATGTTGAGCAACACGAAATTACTGAGCAAAGACAGTGTTAGCCGAGGAAGATAGTTTTTAGAGATCACTGAGATATACAGTGATAACCGAGGAGAAGAACACAGTATTGACCAAGTGTCAGTAATTTACATTTGGAGAAAGAATTGAGATTCCCAGCTGACATGGTTGAATCTTGGGATATGTAAATCGTGTTGACTTTATTAATGAATTGTATGGAGAATTTAATGCATGGTAAATCATTTTATCATGGATTCAATGAGAAGTTTGAAGATGTATCTAGAAGGAAGGATGAAGAACATAATGATGGAAATATTTGATGAATCTGACCTAAACCTAAGATCTATGGAGGAGATTAAGCGGCAAAATATGGATCTACCTAATTGAATAGATATAAAGGAAAACTTAATTGTGAGGTTACAGAAGGAGCTGAAGTTGTTGATGTTATTGATTGATAAGTCTAAGCAGAAAGATGAAGGTGAAATTGTGAAGGAGTTGATCAAAGTTGTGATTATTTGAAGCAAATTCTGAGAAGATTAGTGATGGGGATGGAAATGAAGCTCAGTCAATAAATCAACATATATATGCAAAGTGGATCTTTATTTGCAAAGTGAGTTGTATATTTTTTAGATCAGAAACTATTGTTACTTTCTAACCATTGTACCAGTCTAAATCCTTTAATCAAGTTTGACGTAACAGTCATTGTATAAATCATTTAATCAAGGTGGCATTCTAATGGAATGTACTTAAATCCTTTAACCAGGTCACTTTTGATAGAGCGTTTAAATATTTTAAGATGGTCATACCTAGTAGTGTGTTTGTAAACCTTTAACAGGGTTGGCTTTTCACAGAGCTCACTTTAGAAGAGTGAAATATCAGTAGCATGTTACAAAGTGGTTTTTCCCAAATTGGGTTTCCACTATAATTTTGGTGTTATACTTGTGTGAATGCTTTGATGTGAATATTGTTATATTCTGCAAGTTAATTACTTTTGGACAGTGGACTGCATGTTATTTATTTGTGATATATGTTATGAAGACCGAGTTGTGTTGGTGATTAGATTTGAGATTGTTGAAGTGCTAGAAAGTTCAATTGGTACATTTGGACTTGAGAACAACTGATTCACCCCCCCCCCCCCCTCTCTCTGTTGTTCTAAATAATTCTAACAATTGGTATTAGAGTTGTCAGTGCTTATAGAGAAAAGTTTAAAGGTACTTGAATCTAATGATCAATATGTATAAAAAGGAGGTACCGAAGTTGAACAAAGAGAACTTTCCTGTATGGAAAAGTATAATGAAATTGCATCTAGATGGTATTAGTAATTTGGTGAAGTACTATGTGGAACATGAATATGTTATACCTATTGCACCTTTGACTGTCTAGGAGATGAAAGAAAAACAAGAACACCATCAAGCAATGTTAGAGATTGCATTTGCCTTAAGCTATCTTGAATTTGAAGATATCAAAGATCGTACTACTATAAAGAAAATGTGGGATAATCTTGTAACTATCTATGGTGGTGATACAAATGTACTAAGAGAAAAAGCTGAAAGTTTAAGAGGTGAGTTTGATGTAATGAAAATGCAAGAAGATAAAAATATTGCTCAATACTGTGGTAGAATCAAGGAGATAGTGAATGCTATTAGAGGAGCTAATGGAATCATTGATGATGAGACTATTATTGGTAAGGTATTGAGAACTTTGTTTCTTATCTATGCCATCAAAATTTTTGCAATTCAAGAATCAAGATGTAACCCTAGTAATGTTCTAATTCTGGAAAGTCTTGTTGGTAAGCTTACTGCTTTTGAGCTATCTAACTATGATACCTACATTGTTCCTAATGTTGAATCTTCATTTAAGTCACAAATGGTTTTTCATAAGTCTAAGAGAGAAAAAGAAAAATGTGTGAAAAGTGATAGTGACAGTGACAGTGATAGTAACACTTATGATGAGGAACTAGATGATCTCGAGGCACTCGTGGCTAGAAGACAAAGGAGAAAAAAGAAAATACAAAGGTAAACTTCCTATAATTTGTTTTTCATGTAATAAAGTTCGCCATATTGCAGATAAGGAAAGGGAAAGCAAGTACAAGGATAAGAGAGATAACAGAGATCACCAAAGGTATAGAGACTACAAGGAAAAAGCTAAGAAATCATGTTATATTGCTAAAGATGAAACTGACAGTGACACTGATGATTGTAATATTGAAGTAGTTTATGTTGCTATGAAAGATGATTCTGATGAAGATGAGAAAACTACACTTATTTCTTATGTGAGTAAAGGTGATAAATGGATTATTGATAGTGGTTGCTCACATCAAATGACTGGTGATAAAAGTAAATTTGAAACCCTGGGTCATTACAAAGGTAGAAGTGTTAAGTTTGGTAATGATGCACCATGTCATGTGAGAGGTAAAGGATCAATTAAGCTTACTTATAAGATCACATGTGAAAATACTTATTGGGTTGAAGGTCTTAACTATAATTTGTTGAGTGTTGCACAGTTGAACAACACTGGTTATCGAGTGGAGTTTCATCATAGAAAGCCTAAAATATTTGATACCACTGGAGAACTAATTGGAAGCGGAGAATAGACTAGAGGTCACTTGTTATATCTAGACCTATCAGAGGAAACATGTTTTTTTGCACAATTTGATGATGTATGGTTATGGAATAAGAGGTTGTGTCATGTAAATTTTGACAATCAAGTAAATATTAGTAAAAAGATGAAAGTTAGAGGTTTGTCGAGATTGAAGAAACCTAATAATGTGATGTGTAAACAGTGTTAATTGGTAAAAATGACAAAGTCTAGTTTTAAGAGCAAGACATATACTTCTAAAAATATTTTGGAATTGGTTCATACTGACCTTTTTGGAACTATGGGTGTACAAAGTTATTGTGGTGATAATTACTTTATTGTGTTTGTTGATGACTATACTAGGATGATGACTATAATGTTTTGAATGAAAAAATTGATACATTTCAGTTGTTTAAGTGGTATTTGGAAAAAGTTGAAAAAGAAATAGGTAGAAGCCTGAAATGTTTGAGATCTAACCAAGGTGGAGAGTTTATATCAAATGAGTTCAATATGTTCTGCAATGATAGAGGAATCAAGAGAAAGATGTCTGCACCAAGAACACCTCCACAGAATGGCATAGCAAAGAGAAGAAATAGGTCAATTATGGATTGTGAAAGAACACTAATGATTGAGAAGAATTTTCCACAAAAATACTAGAGATAAGTTGTAAGTACAGTTGTGTATACCTTAAACCAAGTACAAATCAAGAAAGGTACAAATGCTACACCTTATGAGTTATGGCATGGATATGCACCTAATGTGAAATATTTTAGAATTTTTGGGAGTAAATTCTATATACTGAAAGACAATAGGAATGGAAAATTTGATACAAAAAGCGATGAAGGCATATTTCTAGGTTATTCCACTAAGAGAAAAGCTTATAAGTGTTTGAATTCGAACACTAACAAAGTTGTGGAAAGTGAAAATGTAGAGTTGATGAATATGCAAAAAAAAATGAATTGGAAGGAAAACAAGAATATGAAGATTATAGATCTTTTGTTTATATGGAAGAAGGAGAGGCAAGTAACACATTTGAATCAGATGCAGAGTCACAGATAGTCAATGTCAAGCATTAGGAGGATTCTTTCAAGCATCAAGAGGATGCTATCGAGCATCAGGAGGGTGCTACTGAGCAATTAGAAGATGAAACTAATAATTTTCATGATGAACCTAAAGATAAAGGAGAAAATAAATCTGAACCTACATTGGCACAGTATGTAAGAAGACACCATAAGTCTAAGAAAATCATTGGAGATAAATAATTTTGAGTCTTGATAAGAAGTAAGTTGAAAGACCCTACATGTTTACTATGTGAGAATGAGCCTGAAACTATAAAAGATGCTTTAGAGAATCATGAATGGATACAAGCTATGAATGAAGAAATTGATCAGATAAAAACTAATGATACTTGGACTCTGGTACCAAGACCAAAAGATAAGAATGTTATTGGAACAAAATAGGTATTCAGAAACAAGCTAAATGAACATGGACAAGTCATAAGGAACAAGGCAAGATTGATATGCAATGGTTATGCACTAGAAGAAGGAATAGACTATGGGGAAACATTTTCCCTTGTAGAAAGATTAGGAGTGAGGACTCTACTTGCATATGATGCATACAAAGATTTCAAAGTATATCAGATGGATGTCAAATCTGCATTTTTGAATGGTATATTAGAAGAAGTATATACATTTAACTACCTGAAAGATTTGTTGACCCAAGCAAGAAAAATATGATTTACAAGTTGAACAAGGCGTTGTATGGATTGAAACAAGCCCCTAGAGCATGGTATGAGAGACTACATAATTATTTAATAAAGATTGAATTTTCAAGAACAAATGACAACAACAATCTGTATATGAAAAATGAAGAAGGTAAAGGGATTTTGTTAGCTGAAATTTTTGTTGATTATATCATATTTGGAGGACAAGATGCCCTATGTCAGAAATTTTCAAATAAAATGTAAACTAAGTTTGAGATGTCTATGTTTAGTGAGATAAAATTATTTGTTGGATTAAGTTTATCAGATGGAGAAAGGTATCTTTATCACTCAATCTAAATATGTTAAAGAGATATTGAAAGATTTTGGTATGGAGGATTCTAGACCAGTAAGTACTCCTATGGCTACTAGACAGAAACTATCTAAAACTGATGATATTGCTGAAGTGAATCAAACCCTATATAGATCTATGATTGGAAAGCTACAATATGTTGTCCACAACAAACTAGATATAGCCCTAGCAGTTAGGATTGTGGAAAGATTTTCTGCCAATCCTAAAAAAAATCATATGATGGCAGTGAAGAGAATACTAGGAGATATTTGAAAGGGACAGAGGATTATGGATTGTACTACAAGAAGAATGAAAAATTTGAACTGAGAGTTTACACTGATGCAAATTGGGTTAGAAATGTTGATGATGGGAAAAATACAAGTGGTGGAGAATTCTTTCTAGGAAAGAGATTATTCTCTTGGACAAGCAAGAAACAAAATTGCATTTCTCAATCTACAGCAGAAGTTGAGTATTTAGCAGCTCCAGTGAATTATTCAAATTTAGTGTGGATCAAGAAATTGTTAAAAGAAATGAAAGAGGAAATCACTGAGCTGATTGTTATTTTCTATGATAACACAAGTGCTATCAATATATCAAAGAATCTAGTGATGCATACAAAGACTAAGTGTTAGCTTGTGGTGACTGATCAGGAAAGTACTATACACTTTTCCTCCTGCCCTCCGGGTTCGGGGGCATAGCCCCGAGGCAAAAAATTTTGAGGCTGACATATTTTCTGCTATTTTTGGGCCAGCGTGATTATAACTCATTCTAACCCTAAAGTCAAAAAATATTGTATAATATGGCTTGGGGTTAGGTATTTCATTATGTATCATTTTAGTACTTGCAGCGGAATTGAGCTATAAGAGGATTACAGATTGTAATCAAGTTGTAATCACTGGATAATAAAATATTGGACTCATTGTTGGTGGATATAGCCCAAGGATTAGGTGAACCACGTTAAATCTTTGTGTCTTGTGTTCTCTTCTATGTGGTTTATTATTTTTTGATATTGGTTATATTTGCATGTAATTGTTATTTTTGCCTTGTTAAACCTAACAAGTGGTATCAGAGCAAGGTTGTTTTCAGTTATCCTCTGCGGGAAGATCTCACGGTTTAGTGGGAGTCTCATGGTTGAGTGGGAGCAATGGCAAATGAGGGTAGGCTGAAGGTTGACAAGTTTAATGGGTAGAACTTTCAGTTATGGAAAATGAAAATGGCAGACTATCTCTATTAGAAGGATCTATGGCGGTTGTTGGAAGGAAAAGAAAACAAATCAGCAAGCAATTCTAATGAGGACTGGACAATTCTTGATAGAAAGGCTCTTAGTAGTATTCGATTATGCCTGGCACAATCAGTGGCATTCAATATTACACAAGCAACAACAACTGAAGACTTGATGAAAACCCTAGCGAAGTTGTATGAAAAGCCCTCTGCTTCAAATAAGGTATTTCTCATGAAGTGTTTGTTTAATATGAAAATGGTGGAAGGTGGGTCAGTTGCTGATCACTTAAATGAGTTTAATACAGTTACCAGTTAATTAACTTCTGTCAATGTTATTTTTTATGAAGAAGTTAGGGCTCTCTTGATTTTGTGTTCTTTGCCTGAAAGCTGGAATGGTTGTTAGTAACTTTGTTCCTAGTTCTAATACCCTAAAATTTGATGATGTTATTATTGTTATTCTGAATGAGGAAATTCATAGGAAAATCTTAAGTGGATCCACATTAGGTAGTTTCTTAAATGCACAAAGCAGAGGTAGAACCAATGAGAGAGGAAAAAACTTTGGAAATTGAGGGAAATCAAGATGAAAATCAAAGGGAAAGAGGTCTAAATCCAAAGGGCCAAATGATTGTTAGTACTGTGGAAAACTAGGTCATAAGAAGAAAGATTGTTGGTCTCAGAAGAATAAAGAAGGAGACAAACAAGAAGGTAACAAGGAGGCAAATGTGGTAAGTAATAAACCTGAAGAGGATGCCTTGCTTCTTTCTTTAGAAAGTATTGATGATTCATGGGTTTTAGATTCTGGGGCTTCATTTCATGCTACACCCCATAGGTTACTTTCTTGATTATGTCCAAGGGGATTTTGGGCAAGTTTATTTGGGCGATAATGAACCCTGTTAGATAGTTGGAAAGGGAAAAATTAAGATTAAGTTGCATAATGGGAATCATTGGCTACTACAAGAGGTAAGACATGTTCTAAAGTTGAGTAGGAATTTAATTTCAGCAGGGCAATTGGGTGATGGGGGTTGCACAGTTACTTTTAATGATAGAAATTGGAAGGTTTCAAAAGGTTCCTTAGTAGTAGCAAAAGGTGTGAAAGTAGGCATCTTATATCTTTGTACAAGTCATACTGTTCCTTCTACTTTAATTCTTTCAGAAGATAATGAATGTTCAGGAACAGTGGCTGCAGTTGAGTAGGAAAAACATCAAATTGTTGTTGTAAGTTCTGACACAGCACTCTGGCACAACAGACTTGGGCACATGAGTAAAAAAGGTATGAAATTACTTCATTCAAATAAAGTTTTACCTGGTTTGAAATGTGTCAATATAGATTTTTGTGAAAGTTGTGTTTATGGAAAACAAAAGAGAGTTAGTTTTGTAAAGAGTGGGAAGGAAAAGAAAAATGAGAGATTAGAGCTTGTGCATATAGATGTATGGGGACCAACTCAAGTATCTTCCCTTGGTGGCTCTTTGTATTATGTTACATTTATAGATGATGCAACAAGAAAAGTATGGATTTATTTCCTTAGATAGAAATATGATGTATTTCAAACTTTTAAGAAATGGAAATGCTTGGTTGAGAATGAGACTGGTAAAAGGTTAAAAGGTCTCAAATCTGGTAATGGTGGTGAGTATTTTAGCACAAAATTTGAAGATTATTGTTCCTCTAGTGGTATTCATAGGCAGAAAACTATACCAAGGACTCCACAAGAAAATGGAGTGGCTGAACACATGAACAGGACAATAATGGAGTGTGCAAGGAGTATGAGATTGCATGCTAGGCTGCCCAAAAACATGTGGGCAAAGGCTATGGACACTATTGTTTATTTAATCAATAGAGGCCCCTCTACTCCTTTGGACTATGGTATTCCAGAGGAAGCATGGAGTGGTAAGAAGGTGAGTTATTCTTTTCTCAAAACCTTCAGTTGTGAATCTTTTGCACATATAGATTCTAAAAATAGAACCAAGCTGGAAGCTAAGTCAAAGAAATGTGTATTTGTTGGATATGGCATTGATGAATTTGGTTATAGGCTTTGGAATTTTGAAAATCATAAAATTGTAAGAAGCAGGGATGTCATATTCAATGAGGTGTTGTACAAAGATCTATTGCAGCGGCATGAGAAGAAAGAAAATGATTATGTAGTACTGGATGATACTCAAAAAGATGATGTTCTAGTAGTTCCTTATACTCCGCAACAATAGCAACAACAAATACCACACACCCCAATGAATGTTAGACGGTCAACAAGGCTAAGTAGACCTCCAAACAGATTATCTCCCTCTTTGTATTCTATTTTATTAACAAATGTTGGTGAACCTTATTGTTATAATGAAGTTGTGTAGGTGGATATAAAGCTTCAATGAGAGTTTGCAATGACAGATGAAATGGACTCTTTGCTGCAAAATTAAACATGGGATTTATGTAAGTTACCTATAGGTAAAAGGGCTTTATAAAATAAATGGGTTTACAGGATAAAAGAAGAGCATGGAGGTAAGAAAAGTTTTAAAGCCAAGTTAGTTGTAAAAGGATTTGCACAGAAAAAGGGTATTGATTTTGGTGAGATATTTTCTCCAGTTGTTAAAATGATTTCTATCCATACTGTTTTAAGTATTGTGGCTACTGAAGATTTGCATTTAGAGCAGCTTGATGTTAAAATAGATTTTCTTCATGGTGATTTGGATGAAGAAATATATATGATACAACCACAAGGATTTGAGGTCAAGGGTAAGGAGAATTTGGTGTGCAGATTGCAGAAGAGTTTATATGGCTTGAAGCAAGCACCTTGGCAATGGTATATTAAATTTGACACTTTTATGAATGAGCATGGATACAGTCGGTGTCATTCTGACCATTGTGTTTATTTTAAGAGGTTGGATGATGATAGCTACATTATTTTATATTTATATGTTGATGATATGCTTGTAGCTAGGTCTAACATGGATCACATTAAGGGGTTGAAACAATAGTTAGCACATTCATTTGCTATCAAGGATTTGGGTGCAGCAAAACAAATCCTTGGTATGAAAATTTTCAGAGATAGGAAAAATAGGAAGTTGTCTCTATCTCAAGCTGATTATATTGAGAAGGTGTTGCAACGTTTCTCTATGGAGAACGCCAAAGCTGTCAGCACACTTTTGCCTATTCATTTGAAATTGACTAAGGAGATGTGTCCTAAGACATCAAAAGAAGAGGCTAAAATGTCCAAGGTACCTTATGCTTTAGTTGTAGGGAGCTTAAAGTATGCTATGGTATGTACTAGGCCAGATATTGTACACACAGTGGGATTCATTAGCCGATATATGAGTTACCCTAGTATTGAGCATTGGAATGCAGTCAAATGGATTATCAGATATTTGAGAGGTACATCCAGTAAGTGTTTACACTTTGCGGGATCTTCTACTATTGTACAAGGCTATGTTGACTCAGATTTGGAAGGAGATATAGATAGTAGAGGGAGTACTACAAGCTATGTATTTACTGTTGGTGGGACAGCAGTGAGTTGGATTTCTCGACTACAAAAGGTGGTTGCTTTATCCACTACAAAGGTAGAGTATGTTACTGCTACATAGGCAGCCAAGGAGATGATATGGCCTAAATTCTTCATGGAAGAATTGGGACATCCACAGATGGATAATTTTCTACATACAGATAGCCAAAGTGCCATTCATCTTGCAAAGAATTCTAGTTTGCACTCAAAGACAAAACACATACAGTTACAGTACCATTTCATTATATCAGTTTTGGATGATGGGTAGTTAAAGATGGAAAAGATTCATACAGATGATAATCCAGCAGATATGTTTACAAAGGTAGTAACAAGGGAGAAGTTGAACTCATGTTCAGCTTTAGTTGGTCTTCTAGACTGAACAGAATAAAGAAACAGTTGAGTCCAGGGTGGTTCGATCCAGTGGGAGCCTCATATGGTAGCAGTATTGCTACATGAACAGTCTCCAAGTGGGAGGTGCTTTAGTGTGGATATTGATCAGTCACCAAATGGGAGATTTTTATCTTGTGGTGACTGATCAGGAAAGTATTGTACACTTTTCCTCCTACCCTCGCCGGGGTTCGGGGTCGGGCCGAGCCCTGAGCGAGGGTTCGGGGGCACAACCCCAAGGCAAATTTTCTTGAGGCCGACATACTTTTGGCTATTTTTGGGCTAACATGATTGTAACTCATTCTAACCCTAAAATAGAAAAATATTGTATAATATGGCTTACGGTTAGGGATTTCATTATGTATCATTTTAGAACTTGTGGCGGAATTGAGATATAAGAGGATTATGGATTGTAATCAGGTTGTAATCACTAGATAATAAAATATTGGACTTGTTGTTGGTGGACATAGCCTAGGGATTGGGTGAACCACATTAAATCTTTGTGTCTTGTGTTCTCTTCTGTGTGGTTTATTATTTTTTGATATTGGTTATATTTGCATGTAATTATTTTTTGTCTTATTAAAACTAACACTAAGCATGTTGCTATGAAGTATTATTACTTGAGAGAATTGGTACAAGATAAAGAAGTGAGAATAAAATATGTGAATACAAAGGAACAACTAGCAGACATATTCACAAAAGTTTTACCTAAGGATTCTCATGAATATCTTAGAGGTAAACTGGGGGTGATTCCCCTAACTAAGGCTACCTAGTCAACTAGGAGCACTACATCAAATGTTTTACACAAAATATCTGACAAATTGATGTAGAAAAAGTCACACTTTAAGAGCTTCCTAGAGTTGTGAGAAGTAAAGTAGAAATGATAATTAGTCATAATTAAGATGACAAAGGGAGAAATATTGTATACTGAACTGACATGAAGACATCTACATGTAGAAGATGTAATTGATAGATATTACTTTGGCATTGTTGTCAAAGAGGGAGAGATTTAGATGAAAACACAGAGGGAGACATTCAGAGAGATCAGAGATTCAAAGACAGTTAGTTAACTAGAGAGATTCAATGGGAGTAACTGTGTATGCGGTTAGGCAAGGTAAAGTTGTTGTGAATCAAAATGAAGCTAAGGATATTATAAAAATTTATGATGCACATGACAAAGTTTTTGGATTGTTTGGTAAATCATGCGTTATTCATGTGGTGTTGCCATAAATGCCAAAGAGGGAGATTGTTGGAAACTACAATTGAAACAAGTGTTGTATTGTCATTGATGTCAAACCTTAACTGGTAAGATAGTTTCTGTCTAAGAAAGTATCATATCTATTGATTGATGAAAAGGATAAGGGCAAGGAGATAACAAGAGAACCTAAAGGAAGGTTGAGTTATTTGATACTTCAATGGGTGCTTGATTAGTTAGCACATTGATAAGATAATGTATTGTTTATCTAAGTAGGAAGAAAGACTGAAGAAGTAGGCTTAACCAAGAAAAAGCGAAGAAATCTAGTTTAAGTCGAGTGATGTTAGTGTCGATCGAGGACCAGTATATGCCGAGTAAATTTAGTGTTGGCCGAACATCATTTTATGCCGAGCAATAGAAAATTACCGAGCAAAGATAGTGTTAGCCGAGGAAGACAGTTTGTAGAGATCACCGAGATATACAGTGATAACCGAGGAGAAGAACACAATATTGATCGAGTGTCAATAATTTACATTTGGAGAAATAATTGAGATTCCCAGCCGACATGGTTGAATTCTTGGGATATGTAAATCATGTTGACTTTATTAATGAATTGTATGGAGAATTTAATGCATGGTAAATCATTTTATTATGGATTCAATGAGAAGTTTGAAGATGTATCTAGAAGGAAGGATGAAGAACATAATGATGGAAGGATTCGATGAATCTGACCTAAACATAAGATCTACGGAGGAGATTAAGTGGCAAAATATGGATCTACCTAATCGAAGAGGTATAAAGTAAAACTTAATTTTGAGGTTACAGAAGGAGCTGAAGTTGTTGATGTTAAGTCTAAGTAGAAGGCTGAAGGTGAAATTGTTAAGGAGTTGATCAGAGTTTTGATTGCTTGAAGCGAATTCTGAGAAGATCAGTGATGGAGATGGAAATGAAGCTCAGTCAGTAAATCAACATATATGTGCGAAGTGGATCTATATTTGCAAAGTGAGTTGTATGTTTTTTAGATCAGAAACTACTGATAATTTCTAACCATTGTATTAGTCTAAATCCTTTAATTAGGGTTTACCTAATAGTCATTGTATAAATCATTTAATCAAGGTGGCATTCTAATGGAATGTACTTAAATCCTTTAACCAGGTCACTTTTGACAGAGTGTTTAAATCCTTTAACAGGGTCACACCTAGCAATGTGTTTTTAAACCTTTAACAGGGTTGGCTTTTCACAGAGCTCACTTCAGAAGAGTGAAATATCAGTAGCATGTTACAAAGTGGTTTTTCTCAAATTGGGTTTCCACTATAATTCTGGTGTTATAGTTGTGTGAATTTTTTGATGTGAATGTTGCTATATTCTGCAATTTAATTACTTTTGGATAGTGGATTACACGTTATATGTTTCTAATATATGTTATGAAGACCGAGTTGTGTTGGTGATTAGATTTGAGATTGTTGAAGTGCTAGAAAGTTCAATTGGTACATCTGGACTTGAGAACAACTGATTCATCCCCCTCTCTATTGTTCTAAATAATTCTAACACAGATCTATAAAGTAATATAAAGATATCACCTTATTGTGATCTGTATGTCCTTTTGTACTACTCAATATCCATATGTTTATTCTGATAAACTAAATACTCCTTCAATGCTTTTTCAATCGAAAACCCTATCTGATATTTAGATGTCTTCCACTACAAAGGCTACTTCATGTGTGATACTTCTCAAAATGACATCCTTGCAAATTTATATCAAACTGACCTTGACCTAATTAGGATTTTACAATATCTTGGAAAACCTAAGAGCTACGGTGGAAATAAATAACCTAGATCTACAATACATAGGAATCGTCAACAATTTAATGATTACATCCATATTTGTCTCAATCTTGGTAAACCATTTTCTGATCAGTGTAAACCATTTTCTGATGTTTGTGTCATTCCAAACTACTATGTCATTTCATGTTTCACTCAATGTATATTGCATTCATCGTTCATTAATTAACTAGTGCTTGGTTCATATGAATTCTTGGTGACTATTGTGCTCGGTACTCAATGATCATCTAGCTTGGTAAGAGTGCTCGGTCAAAGATATGTTCAGTTAACTTAGGTATTTGCCTTATGTTTTTCTCAATGTATAGACTATGTGTATTGACAGATTGTCTTGTCTTGTCTCCTTTATTGACTTTATGACTGAATGATACTAATGACAACCATTAATACTCTTTAGGAGTAACATTCTCCCCCTTTGGAATTAGTATCGAAAACTTTATGAATATGTACCGGCTTCAAAATTTGTACTTAACAAAAAAAATATGAATCTTATGTGAACTCCCCCTTTGTACATGCTCTCCGTGTGACGTACATACAAGCATATATATACATATGTTTTCCCCCTTTTTTGAAATTAATGCCAAAATAATAATGTACTCACAGCTTGTCAAAATTATCCTGATGGGTTTTCTTCAGTGTATCCAAGAGGTTTTCCCATTCCTCCTTAAGGTTCTCAAGAGCAATGAGTTTTCCCTCTTTCTCTGATTTATGAGAGATGGCATTGCTTTAGCACTTGCATATTGTACATGTGTACCTAACATGGACTAGCAGATGGGACACATCATGTATTTTCATCTAGCATTGTGAGATTAAGTGCATTCCCTAAGTTTCACTTAAGGGGGGTGTTAGTGTAATTAAATATTACTAATTACACTTTACTTAAGTTTACTAAGGATAATGCATTTGCATATTAGTTGTCACGTAGACACCTAAGAGTTTGCATTTCATTATAGCACATGGTGGAGGAGAAATCCATATTTGGTGGACTTATTTGATATCACATTCCACTTTATGTGTGAGATCCACATTTAGTGCTCCTTTCATATTATCATCCTCTCATTGTTGCACATTTTGCACATACTTTGTTGTACAATGGAGGATAATCCACCTTTGGTGGACATGTGATTACACCTTGTCTATTTGATAGGTTATCTCTCACATCACTCCTAGTTATCATACATTGCCTGTATATTTAGGCACATCTACACTGTATTCATTACTTTTGTATCCATCATTATCTGATCAATATTGAATCAATTATTTGATCGTATCATTTTTCCTATCTCTTTTTTTCTATCAATTGAGATTCTAGATCTTGGCATTTTCATTCTTTTCCTTAGGAAAATTCTTTAAAATGTATGCAAGTTAAATCATGTGAAGATGGGAGATGGAATCGAGTGTTACAATTGTAGGTTAGTAGTTCATAAACCTACATGTTTGTAGATTAAAGGACACTAGCATGTTACATGGATGTCTATGTGGCACGCACGGGTCTTGAGTCGTCCAGGTAGCATGGTCATGATTTTGAAGAGAGTGATGACATGGAAAGGAATGTATATTTAGGTAGAAGATGATGGTTTTAAGCCTTAGGCTAAGGTGAGGGTGATGCAAAATGGAAATTTACACAAGGGTGTAAATTTAGTTGATTACATTTTTCCAGAACTTTAGCAAGCATATCATATCATAGAGAGAGATGTGAGCTAAAGTAAGAAAAACTTACCTCACTTACCTGCAAGGATTGTGTTATGTAGGGTTGCTCCTAGCTAGGAAACCATGAATTTTTGTTGAGTCATATCCAACACACAAGTTACAGATGAGCGTGCAAGATGATTAATACAATATGTAGATATAAAACCATCGATGGGTGGAAAGTTGTGTTGTGCCATATATCCATATGATAGGCCAAGTTTGATAGTGCTCTGGAATGTGTAGCAAATTATAGATAAGCATGTGATATGTTGGCTTTGATAGCTCTTTGAAATATTTAGAAAATTCTAGATAGGCATGTGATATGGAGGCTTTGATAGTTCTTCAAAATGCGTAGCAAATGCTAGCTAGGTATGTGATAGGGAGTCTTAGACGCATCTACTGATATGCATAGAAAAAGCTAGATAGGTGTGTGATAAGGTGGCTTAAGATCATGCCAATACACACTACATTAATATAGATAGGAATATGATATGGAAATATCGAGCCATCAAGGTAATGGATTGGGCCCCACAAGGGAGACACTGAGATCAAATTTTAAATTTTATTTGAGAAAGTCCTATGGTGTAGAGACATCATGGTCCTTAGATAAAAGCCAAATTGGACATAGAAAATACAGCCCCTACTTAGAATGGACTTTGTTTCTCAAATGGGAGCATAAGACATTCCAAGGAGAGAAGACACACTATGGCATGCTGACATACAATATGTTTCCTTGAAATGTCACTTTCTAATGGGTGACACATGATTCTACGACATGTGCATAGAGATAGGGGAATTTGATAGATTGGCATTAGAGCCAAAAAGAGAAAGGATACATAATCTTAGGGGATATCTCATCACTACCAATCATATCTTGGATTTGAATAAAAGGACATGAAGACAAAGGAAAACAAAAATTTGAGTCAACATGTAAGGAGTGCCAAAATTCCCACAACACTTTGCATCATCCCCAAATGTTGAAAATTGAATGTATGATACATAGAAGAAAAATATGACAAATAGAATAAGTTACACAATATTAAACCTCTCATTTTTAGGTACCAAAAGAGTATAAGGGTCCTCTAGGAGGGAACAACACTAAAATACAATCTCTAAGGAACACAAGCAAACACACTTTGATCTAAATAGGTAGAAGCAAGTATTGCCCTCACAAACTGTCCATTAGTAGATCATCATCCTCCTAATAGTTATCATATAGGGAGGGAGGTCATGATTTCCATGGAATGGACACAATAACATCCCTAAGAACTCCACCAGTAGTAAGAGCTAGAGATGAAGTTGCCTCAACATTATCATACAGTAGCTCTATTGTGGTGAGTGAGAAGGATCATGTAAAGATAAATGTGTCAAAATATCCTCTAATGAGTCAACTATGAAAGCCTCAACACTTTCTAGAGACCCATGAAGAGGAGAAGATGAAGAAGAATCTCTACTTAACTGAGTGAAAGGGGCAAAGACAAACTCAAGAGAAGTTGGAGCTTGCTCCACTATGAGAGTGGACATCAAAAGAAGATCTACTAAATAAAATTTGTAATGTCTAAAATCAAGGATAGGAACCTACTTAAAATTCCTCTTAAAAGACAAAGGAGAAGACCTCCTATCAACTATAGAATCCTTCAAGACATTATTAAATCTAGGATGGAATTCTTGAGATGGGGCTAATGCAACTTGGCTATAAATTACTACACTAGACACCACTTGGATGTGCAGCATGTTTACCAGCTCAGGAAATGAAGGGACATCTAGAAAGGTGTTGATTAGTGGTGGCTCTTATGAAAGAGATATGAACACCTACACCCATTTTTTGTGGCACCCAATGGTCACTCCTGGTGAAGGGGGAAGCATGAAAAAGGTATCAGCGGGACAAGGAGCCAATGCAGCTACAACTAGAGCGGGAGTGGAGCTAGAGGCAGAAGTAGAAGTAGCAATAGACATGGTCTTAAAAGATTCACTATTTTCCCTTGTAGAAGCCTCACAAGCTAGATCCTTTTCTGATTGATGACGCTTACACTCATGTGCAAGATAGTTTTGATGTAGATGTAGGTCATCCTAGGAAGCTTGCAAGGCTACAACACCATCCTGCTCCATAGGAGAGGACATCAATGTCGCTACTAAAAAAGGGGAAGTCCCTACTAATGGAGTATGATGTGGAGTTGATGGAGGCACTGGAAGCTTAGTCGTAAGTGACCTTCCTCTTTTTTCCATTCAAGAAGCTAGAGGAATAGATTGTGTCCTCGAAGGATGAGTAGAAGGTGCTAGAGGAGACTGTGCAATCTTGTGAGGCCTCTTACCTTGGCCATAGATGGTATGGAAAGGTATGTATAGGATGAGGGGGATAGGAGGATGCAGATGCACCTTGGGATTTAGCAGCATGGGTATCTTTCCTTTATCCAAATTATATGTAGATGTCAAAATAGAAGGCACTATAAGAGGTTATGTGGCTCGAGGTGGGTGAGGAGGCTTTCTATGGGGAATGTGTATTCCTTGAGCCCCTAATGAGGAAGGGAAAGAAGGTGAATCACGTTGAGCCTCGTGATAATTTTGAGCAAGAGAAGGCACCACAGATCTTAATCTTATTTCCCAAGCTTTATATGCATGATAAGAAAGAAATGTGACATCTTATTGAGGATGCAAGGGTCCTATTGGAGTAGGCCAAAAATGATCAAGAGAGAATCCCCCATAGGACACCAATGGATGATATCCAGTACCCTGGATAGTGTGGATAGTCCCCTCATGAGGAAACTTTAGGCACTTGTGGATAACCAAAGAGATGGCTCCCATAGAAGTCAACTAGGGGATACCCAGTTTGACCCTGACAAGGTCTAATTTGGGGATTACCAAAAATATTGAAAAGACCACTTTGGGCCCTACCTAGACTATCAAGTTTGTAGACCCCAAAGGGTGAAGGGACAATCCTGATGAACTACAACTGATTGAATGTCTGAATGAACTGAAGAAACAGCGATTATAGATCACCGAGTACTGAAATGATATGTAAGATGATTAAATCAGTCAATATGTTGTCATTGATGTCAACTAGTCTTGACAGTACTTATCATGATAGTTACAAACATATGTTTGAGGAAGAAAAGATGGAGAACTGAGATATCTACATGAAGAAAAAGATGGATATGACAGATAAGGATAAGATAAACATTGGGTAACTTATTAATGAGTCTATGGCTTTATATTGTTGACTTGAGCAAGTTACATTAATCTATTATGAAGAAGAGATTGGAAATTGAACATGTCAATATGGTCGGTAATTGAAGATTTATGTATACACCGAACCAGTGCAGTGTATACCGACTGACAATATTAATCGAGCTAGTTGAACTAGTTATCACTAACGCATTTTTGTATTGACTGAGTATGGATGAAAACATTAAATGCAAAGAATAGCTGACTAAATTTGATGAGCTGGAAATTATTATGATTTTGAGATTAAGGATGAAGTTTTTTATGAGATCCACGATGGACAAAATTCGGAGAAGATCTAAAGGATGAGATTGAAATGTGTTAATGACACATCTGTCGATGAAGGTTTAAGAGGCAAAATGGACGAAGGAGATTAAGCAGCAAAATCTTATGGCTAATATGAAAATGGTTTACTTGTCTATATAAGAGATATGAGTTTCATTATTGAAACATGTCGGAAGAAGAAGAAGACTGCAGAGATTTCAAGTGAAAATTATTCATGCATACCTGATTATACTGGTTATTGAAAGAACCAAATTATAGAGTTTTTTAATTAGGGTAACAACATGTTTTGAAGGGCCCCCGAAACCCTTTACAAACAGATTTTGGTGGGAATCTAGAACCCAACTAAGATGAAACTTTTGTTATAGAATGAGCATTTTAAACTAGCTGACCTAAGATAGAAAATAGCCAGTAGCTGACCAAGAATAAATATTAAAAACCCAGCTGCTCAAAGAGCAGGCAAAAGCCTCACTTCATTACATTTTTCGGAATGTAAAAACACCTGAGATAGAGAACAAGGATTTTGACATGGATTCCAAAACCAACAATACCAACATCAAAGAGCGACAACTCTCCAACCCTAGCCGTTAACCCTAAACAAAAACAACCAGCCTTTAGAATGGGCCCTTGAAAACTATCAGCATCCACCTTCAAGCACAGGGCAACCAAACATAACAAAAAACACCAAGAAAAGGGGAAACTATGGATTCGCTCTTCCTCATCATAAGAGATAGGACTGATTCCATCCAGCACTAGAGGAATACTACCAGCACTGTTCTGTCAAGCCCGCTTATGGATATATGAAGGAGGAAACCACACACCACTTCCATCTAACTCCTCCCAGCAACCTTTGACCACCTCAATAGATAGATCCCTCACCTCAATAGAGATATCCACCTCAATAGAACATGAAGGAGAAGAGAACTAGAGGACGGGGGCTTTCCACCACCAAATAGCCACACGAAAAGCCCCCGCCTCAATAGGGGTATACTCCACCTCCATAGGAGTAAAGAGCAGAGGAAATAGGCCAAAACAGGGTTCATCCCTGTAGTAAAAAACTACCAAGAACAGGAGGCAAACAAAAACAATAGTCCTCAACTCAGTGAAATAGGGAGAGAAGCAAACCACCCAAATAATGACCATTCGGTCAGCCATCACGAAAAGAGTGAACCCCCCTCCCAAGCCATTCCAAACCAAGGACCTCCTGGCAGCATCAAACTCCAAGGACAGATCCATACAATCTCCAAACACGTTAGCCAACCAGCAGTGCATAATAGGGTTTCTAAAAATAAGAAACCCAGCATCATAAGATCTGCACTCAAAACAAAGAGGTAGGTTGCTCCAAGGCCACAAGCTGAAGAAGCAACAAGCAAACAAGCTTGAGCTCCCCCCTTCCTTAGACATCTGGCAGGAACTGACCAAGGCATAGAAACCATGATTCACTACCCTAACAAGAAGCATATGGAACAACAGGGTTCCCCAAAAAATCCACCCTCCAGTAGATTTAGAGCAGGCAACACCCACCATGCGAAAAGCCCTGCAATGGTATCTACCACCATCGTTTCCTCCATGAAAGAGCAGGACCCATCGGTGCCCCCAACCACCATCTGCAATAGAACAGGTAGGAAACACCTCCCCATCTCCTTCCTCACTGTCTTCCCCTCCTTCCTCCCCGCTCACCATCCCTCCCTCGCCTACAAAAGCCCAAGTGCAGCAGCGGTTGCACATCCCTCCGCACGACCCTCCGCTTCTCGCTCCCATCTCCGCCCCATCTCCTTCATCAGTGTCCTCCCCTCCTTCCTCTCCGCTCTCTGCAACTCTTGCGTCTGCAGCACCTGTGCTTGCAGATGCCCTAGCGCAGCAGTAAGAACCCGTCCCTCCACTTCTCGCTCCCATCGTTAAACTACAGAGTTAACCGAGCATCAGAGAACCATTTACCGAGTGAAAGTAAGTTGAAGAATATTGATGAAGTGAATTTGATTATTGATCAGAAGATTTGTATGGGCTTAGCATAGATCTGAATATCTACAATTGAGTTGTATTTGAATCAAATCATACTATATCAATTTAACCATTGATTCAGAAAATCTCTTAACCGAGTGGACTTAACAGTCTTATATTTTGCCCTATGTCATTCAGAGAATGTACATTGTTATCTTGTTAACCCCATAGTGAATGTTGGTCAAAAGTTAACTGTTAGTGATAAATCCTCTAACCAGGCCGCACTTAACAATGTGTTTGTAACCTTTAACAGGACTGGCTCTTCACCGAGCTCACTTCATAAGAGTGAATTATTTTGGGTTACCGATCCCAGGTGATTTTTCTCTTAACAGGGTTTCCACGTTAAATCATTATGTTATGTGTTATTTGCGATGATTGTTTTTGCTATCATACTCTACATACTGCATAATTGATTTGGTTGGTAATCATAGTTAGCTATTTACTAGTAATTGGTAAAGTGAACAGAAAGACTGATATTTTATGTTACCGAGCTGCATAATTTGTTGGAATTGTTTGATAAGGTACATCTTTGTAATTGGGACTGTAAATAATAAACTCGAGAAAAGATGAATGTATGCATGTATTATTGTGACCTTTCAAATGATTTTCTATTTATAAATATCATGTTCTAAATTAGGATTGGAATTCCATTATTTATTTGTGTACCAATTTTAGATCATATATGACATGAAAATTGAAAATATTTTCAAGCTAATAAACTCTAAAAATTTATTATACATAAATATAATATAATATACTCTAATTTGTAGTATTAATATATTTTTCATATTATTTAATATGAAAATACAAATTGATTAAGATGGGATATAATTGTTTCTAATTTTTTAAATATTTGAATATAAATTTTTAGAATAGTTTCTATTTTATAACATGAATTTTAAAATATATTTAATTTAATATTAAAAAAAAATTACTATCATCTTAAATATGAATTTAAAATCTCATCATAATATAAATTTAAGATTTTGACAACTATTATCAATAATTATTAGTAGTATTTTTTTAAAAATTATAATATTTATGAAAAATAATTAATTAAGTTCAATAATAATATGTTAAGATAATAATTAGATTATTTGCATTATTTTTTTGTTAACTCGAGGCATCTTGAGCATGCACTTGTATCATTATGTATAGGTATTGCAACTTCGCCTAGCACCCAACCTATCATTACCTTGATCTTACCAACTACAAATTTGGGGAGAGGAAGGGGCTAACAGAGGTAGACTAGTCCTCTTGAGGGTGTATGCAATCCCCCGCAAACCACATACATCGGTTAAGTCTAGGCCTCAGAGTCAAACTTGAAACCAATGGGAGGAAACTCACGGCCCAAGCCAAATATGCTACTCATCAAAGTTATTTGCATTAATTTATTAATACAAAACATTTTTTCATATTTAATATATATGATTGATAAAATTGATAAACAAAAATATTTAAATGTATAAGATTTTATATAACATTATTCATAAATCAAATATTCTTTTGACAATTAAGATTTTTCCTTGCAACATCAAATAAAATGCATTCAAATGACCAAAACGTCATAAAATTTTCATATGACAAGTAGGAGCTGAACATTAAATTCCAGGACTCTTCCAAACTCAAAATAGTATTAAATGAAAATATGTTTATTGCTAACAAAACCAGGGAAATCGCTTTCTTTAATTTCATACTTTTTAATTTGGTCATAAAAGCTTAAATATTATTTTGGTTAATCAGAAATCCCATAACACAGTAATTTTTGAAATACCCCAATTCAAACTACAACATGCAAATGTGTACATGCCTACAAATCACAACACTTCAATAAAACATTAGATCAAGGTGTTAGTACATTGAAATCAAATCAAACAACTCAAGAATGTTCTATTGCTTCCTAGTCATGAAGAACAGCTAGATTATTTTTAGTGCTCTCAAGCTGTGTGTTCATATCTAATTGAATGACGATCACAAAATGGAAGATTCTAAATTGAAATGCACAAAATTATGCAAATTTGAGTCAAGTTGATGCTAGAATGGATAAATTATGATGAAGATTGATCTTGATGGATGCAAAGCTAAGTGAGATTTATCTAACATTAAATCTATATGCTGCAACTATGATACTACATGACTGAATTCTAGTTTGAAATGATCTAAAATAATAAATTAAAGCTATGATTTCACTAAATGCACTCAAAAATTCAAACTAGCATGATCTCCCAACGCAAATACTCAACCTTGAAATGGCTTGAATTGAGTTGATCTTATAGATTTCTCAATGGAGGGAAATGAGAATTTGAATTGAATGACCAGGATTCATCCATTTAAAGTGGATGGTTGAGATGTCAAATGCACGTGAGCAATCCTTGTGCTTTGCTCTCATTGGTTGATTTGTGCCAAGCTGTTTGTCCTTTGTGAGTTAGTTGAGTGACATGTGGCACTACTTGGTTGAGAGATATTTTGACATTTAATTAAATCAAGATAATTAATTTTCTTAGCCATGTGATTTTTTATTTGAATTTAATTAATTGGCTAGGAGAATTAATTAATTAAGGATCATGGATTATTGATGATTATGCAATTAAACTGATTGACTTCAATTACACAATTATGCTTTTGAATCCTTTGATTTAATTTGATCACTTTGTTAAGATTTTCTCACTGTCTTGACCATTTGATCACTTTGTTAAGATTTTATCAGTCTTGACCATTTTTAGGTGATTACACAAACATTAATACCATAACAGGGCATCTTTGAAATAGCTTAAGGTTAACCATAACATTCTATCAAATAGACTTCATACCAAAATTAGCCCCCACTATCATGGCTGACGTCCAGATTCTCTCATGAAAGAAAACCAGTTTACAGGGGAATCAGGTTTTTTCTAAATTGGGAAATGTAAATATGGATATTACTTAAAACACCAGTTTATAGAGAAATTGCCTTTTTTTAATTGAGAGGAGTCACTTTTTTTAAATTATAGAATTTCAAATTGGTCATGAAATTTTAAAGATAAGTTTGGTTAAACAGAAACACCATAACAGAGCATCTTTGAAATAGCAGTTCAAACAGAAGTACCATAACAGGGCAACTTTGAAATAGCTTATGTTCAACAGAAATAACATAACAGAGCACCCTTAAAATAGCTTAGGTTAAACAGAAATACCATAACAGAACATTCTTTCAAATAGACTTCACACAGAAATAACATAACAGAGTACCCTTGAAATAGCTTAGGTTAAACAGAAATACCATAACAGAACATTCTTTCAAATAGACTTCACCATACCTAAATTAGCCCCACTACATGGCTAAAAGTCAAGATTCTCTCAAGAAAGAAAAGCTCGCTTTTCTAACAGGGCATTCTTTCAATGGGCTTCATTATACCTACATTAACCTGCACTATAATGACAGAATGTCACGATCCTTCGATTTAATAGCTTGCACTTTATGGTAACCATCCTATGATAAATAGGCTCCACATCCCACATGATAAGCCTCATTACCCCAACAGATATACTAATCTGCACAATTAATGAATAACAACCAACTTACCAAAATTATACAAACAAATTGAATTACATATACAGTTTAGTTTCCAGCTTGGCCAAGTCTGAAAATAATTAGCTTCATTTGTATGCCAGAGTGAATAGTTAAACCCAAGATTCCGGTGGAAAAGCCACTTGAAAGCAAATTTGTCTTGCCTTCAATGAGTCTAATTGTAGAATGATTTTTCCCTATGCCAACTGTCTATAAAAAGAATCAGTCTCATATGCAATGCAAAACATTTTACGATAATAGCCTTGCTGACGCCAACTCACAAAAGATCCAGAGACAAGATTTTAACGAAAAAATTTAGTGACTAATTATCATTTGTTTCTGTGCACTTCTCACACTCAATTATGTTTGTTTAAATCGTTGTATGTGTCCATCCACAGCTAACACACATTTGGCAATGGAGTTCATTAACAAATGGAAAGGGGATAATAACTGTTATATTCCCATGCTATATGATTGTTGCACTGAGTTAACTGCACAGTTCAAAGGAAATACATTATGCCTTGTCTCCAATTTTAAGCGTTAGTTGAGTGTGTGGTATACCCTAAAAACAACCCAGCAAACCAAAAAACCCAGCCTTGTGGACTGAGATGCTTCAAGCAGTGCTAATACCACAGATCTATTAAGAAGTACAGGATTTAAATCAAACTTCTACAGATGGCATTGTTTGTCCACTTCAACCCGCAAAAACACTTCTATTTCATTGGACTTCATTAAACCTAGATTACAATTTCAGCAATTAGTTTACCAGTTAGAAGTTGAAGAAATTAACCAATTGTCATCTTACACGGAATTTTTGGAGACTAAGACTGTAGCTTTCAAAAAAGCTTAGTTTTAGAGGTATGTACAGTAGCAAAATGCATACTCTAGCCAACAGTCATCATAACCTTTAAGAAAACTATCAGGTTTTAGCAATAAGAATTTCATACTTTAACAATGTAGCATCAATGGTCACAACAAGAAGTTTAATGCATTTTCTAGTCAACAGTCACCGTAACCTTTAAAAAAATCTTGCAGATTTCAGGAATATACTCAACAAGATATGTCATCAGAAGGGATTTCGAATTTCAAACAGGTTTCAGGCTTGGGTTTGGAATTGCCTGGAAAGCATAGTGGATGTCAAAGAGGGCAAGGAAATGATAGTGGTACTGAAGAAGACTAAAGGGGAGCTGGCAGACAAGTGAACCATCAGCTCAATAAGGACAAGAGGAATATTTGCTCAACCGTTGGGTGGAGACTTTACAAAGTTCAACTTCAAAGGTCCACAATAAGTCTTTCCCTTGGGAGCTACTTCTAGTGCCAAAGAAGGGCTCCTATCTTTTGTCGTTTCCATCCAAAGGGAAGGCTTATGGTGGCTCTGCGTCAAGGTAAGGGTATCAAAAAGGTTTCCTCCTGCCCCCTTACCTTGCAAAAGAAAATGGTGCAGCTATGGTGTACCTAGGGGAGTGTGTAGTGACAAAGTCCCCTCCTTCCCCTAAGGGACTTTTATTCCTACAGACCTAACCATTTCGTCAGCCTTGGTGGTCCTGGTGGACGTTGTCGGCTCAATGGTGCCAATAGGTCATGGGACTGTGGTGGTGACTTACTGCTCAACACATTAAGCCTGATATAAGGGGGTCGAAGCGAGTTCAAGGTGCTACCAAATGTGAAAGTTGTTGCTTCCAGTGGTAGGTTAAATGAAACATTTTTTTTGCACCAAAGTTGCTTCTAATAAACAAGGTACAGCTTTGCCTTTTTCTTCGGTGCTGACTGGGGAGAGCCAACATCTTTCTCTTTGGATTCCTGAATCCACCATTCATAGAGCTGCCTCTAAGTACTCCCTTATTGGAAGTTTTTGGGGGTCAAGTTGAACATTGATGCCTTCGAGAATTGAGCCAAAGGAAAATGAAACTTGTGGCCCTTTAGAGATTGTAGCTATAGTGAAGGTTTTATCTCCTCAAGTCAAGAAGATCGTGTCCGAACTTTGTCGGGTGGCCCATCGTTTAACTGTATGGGCAAGTTTGGGCCTTTCCTTATGAGGTGGGCTCCACACCTTGATCTTGAGAAGTAATCCATCAGTAAGGTTCCTATCTATGTGAAACTTCCAAACTTTCCTTTGGAGCATTGGGGAGAGGAGGTCCTGAAAGGTATTGCCTCTTCAATTGGTCAACTCATTGCTTTTGGCCTTAAGACCATTCTAGGAACCATTTGTTATTTGCAAAATTCAGTGTGTACTCCAATGTGGGTAAAGTGCTTATTACCTTTCCTCCAAAATGGGTGATTGAGTGCAACATTTTATTTACAAGGGCTCCTCACTTATGTGTCACAAAATGCCTTATGTTTGACATCCCATTTTATTTTCATATATCATGGAAGGCTATTTCATAAAATATAATCAAGTTTAATTTTTAATTTTGATAGATTGCTGTATTTGCAGAAACTGTCCATTTTCCAATAGGTATATTCTGTAAATCAAATTTCCACAATGGTGATTTCTGTGTGAAATCACTGTAACAATTTGTGGGTTTTCCTCATCAAATTAAATATAACTCGATCAAAACAAAACTATCTAGATGTACTTCATTCTCCTTTCCTCTTGGAGCTTCTCTTCACGATGCATGGACTATTGACAAGTGTGCTTCCTTGTTACTGCTCAACAAGCATCTAGATGCACTAGGATCTAGGGTCACAATTTGATTCATCCCCCTTGGAGTGCATGTACACTACATCTACAACATTTGTTTCGATTCCATAGAGAAGGCATACCATCCTACAAGTTAATGATCTTTGTCCAAACAAGATCAATCCACTCCTCATTGATACTTGTGTGATTTCCAATATCAATGCTTCCATTCATGCATTGCCTCATTTCATTCTACAAGTTTTTGATCTTTGTCCAAACATCATCAACCCACTCCTCATTGATACTTAAGTAATTTCCAATATCAATGGTTCCATTCATGCATTGCCTCATTTGTGAATACTATACCAATCTAGAACTTTCTGCCTCAAATTCAACAATCACAACTCCACACCACCTTTCAAAACTTCTCTCTATACTCATTGCAAGTACTGCTTTCCATCTTTACATATGTGCTTCATCGTGAACTAGCTACACCCTCACTCACTCACCATAAGAAAGATGAAAGACTACTAATCCATTGTAAAACATGGAAATAACCATGAAGTATGGGACCTTGCTAAGTAGGATTGAATCTCTGGAGAAGGCCAGCTTCCTTTCTGATTAAGGTGCAAGTGTTGAACCAACCCAACACCTCAGGAAAAGGGGAGAAGAAATGCATAACGCGGAAAGGAGGTGATCCACCAAGATTAGAAGTTGTTTCTCTCTGCCTATAGTTGCACAAGACATCAGCAGAAGACCCTGTTGTATCGTAAAGACACGCCCCATTGCAAATGGGGACCCCCTCTTTTTTTGCCTAGTGGCCTAGTTTGTCATGGTTGTTTGTTAGTTTTGGTCTAGCTTGGCATAAGTTTGAGTCTCTTAGTCTCCTATACAATTGAAAGGTCTTGTCAAGTCCAGTTAGAGTTTTGATCAACTTGTGGTTAAGTGTGAGAAGTTGGGTTTGGAATGAAGAGGTCAAGTCCTAGGTTGCACATGTTGGTGCAAGCGGTGAAAGAAACTCCCATTTCACAAATGAAAATCCTTAAGGGCCCGTTTTGGTGCTGGAATACCAAATGCCAATTCCAGTCAATTCTGGAAGATACAAATCCTGAAAATGATTTCCGGAATATGGGCTGACCTGTTTGGTTCACCCGGAAGATGACTAAGAAGATGCATAAGAATTTTAATTATTTATTTTAATTTCTTTAAATATGGTGTGTATATGTCTGTATATATACACATATGCACACATCTATATATAGTATATACACATACACAAATGTGTGTATATACAAACATGTATACACATGCACACGTGTATATATACACACGTGTGTTTATATATACACACGTGTAC
Source organism: Chamaecyparis obtusa (assembly GCA_027943335.1). NCBI lineage: Eukaryota > Viridiplantae > Streptophyta > Pinopsida > Cupressales > Cupressaceae > Chamaecyparis > Chamaecyparis obtusa. Next base: position 107,449 of record BSBK01007776.1, on the reverse strand, counting down.
TTATACACACGTGTATGTAATACACACGTGTGTATTTATACACATGTATACACATATACACACATGTATATATATACACAAATACACACGTGTATATACATACACACACATTTGTGTATATATACACGTGTGTGTATACACATGTATATACACACATGTGTATTACATACATGTGTATATATACATCCTTATAGCAATGTAATATACATCCTTATAGTCACAGATCCCACAAAATATTAAATTTGGTTTTATAAAAATTGGAATTGGAATTCGAAATTCCAATTCCACCTATTTGAGTGGAAGATGAAATGCCCATTTTGGGGGCAAAATTGGAATTTTGAAATTCCAATTCCAATTTTTTGGATGGACACAAACATGGAATTGACATTATCCGAAAATCTAATTCTGGAATATCCAGTCTAATTCCAGCACCCAAACGGGCCCTAAGAGAGTTAGGAATTTCAATGTTTCAAGCCAAAAATCATAACACATGTGAGCTCTTCGACCTCTTTTAGTGAGCTGTTCTGGGCAAGTTTGGAAACTCGATTGAAGTGCTCAATGAAAATCCTAACAATCATCTAATTTCCAATCATTCCTTGGGACTTATCCTTGTGTGATTTTAGAATGAGCTCAACATTTTGAATGAATTTGTAAGTGCAATTCAATGTGCAAAGAAAAATCATAATCCATGGTGAATCTTCAACCTCCTTTTAAGGAGTAATCCAAACGATCATGGAAAATCCGGCCTCTTGTTGGGCAAAATTCCTAACACTTGTCTAAATCTTGACCTACCTTGGGGAGTTGTCTTTGGTAAAATCGAGTGTTCAATGCAAAATCCTAATCAATATGAGATTTCCACTCAACTCTTATGGACTTATCCCAATAACTTGCAAATTTCCAATCTCATTTTGAGGACTTGTGCAATTTGAAAAAGCTCGTCGTTTTGATCAAAATGCTTTAAGTTTGGGTAGAAATTCCTAATGGAAGCCTAATTTCCACCTTATGATGGAATTGTCAAGGTCTGATCTTTATTTTGGCATTCTCGAAGTGTGGAGCAAGCTTTGACAAAAACAATGGAAATCTAACTTGCATTTCGAGAGTAAAATCCAATCAAGTGGTGGATTTCCGACCTAATTTAGAGGCTTAACAAATCGCTCAAGGCAAATTTCCAATGAAGGGTGGAATTCCAACCCCTCTTTCGATAAATTTCAATACTAATTTCCAATTAAGGGTGGAATTCTGAGCCATCATTAGACAAATTTTCAAAGCAATTTTAATTAAGAAATTGCCCCAATTAAGCATGAAATTCAAATGCCTATCAAATCGGCCAGCCTAAGGAAAGGAAAATTGATCAAACAAATTGTTTAAATGATGTACAAGGTCGGCCCTATTATCCCAAGAGATGCGGCCCTTCGTAGAAATTGATATAAATAAGGATCAAACTCAACCATTTCAACCACAATGCAAGGCAAAATCAATTAAGTGCAGAGCAGACCAAGGAGAGGCAAGCGAACCTGATCAATAGGAAGGCAATTGTAGGAGCAGAACAGCAAATTAGTTTATTAAGAGGCAGATTGGAAGACAAACACCAGCACCTTCAAGAAGAATGAATAAACCTGATCATTAGGGGTGCGAAAATCAGAACTCAGCCATAGAGGAGATGTGAACCATAGCAGGCTTGGGCGAATTTTAAGAGAAAGATCAGAAAATCTCAACACCTACAGGAAGTAAGGAAAGAATTCATGCATGCATAGGGATGGGATGATGTTTAAAATAGTGTGAAGTCAGTCAAGGGTATGCATTTTTTGAAAGTACACATTAAAGCATTATCAAAGGAAAATCACAAATTGTAGTTGAAACCATGTTCTTAAAGATGTCATGAAAATATTTTTGGAGTTTTACTTCATAAACTTAACATAAGTTATTTCTCTTGTTTTACAAGAACCAATACATGGAGATGAACTGGAGAAGATTGTAGAAGGTGATGATCAAGTGAATGCACTAAGGAGAATTTGAGGCCAAGGCTTGAAGGAGAGATCATTGCAACATCAAAAGCAACATGGAGGAAGAAGGACAAGATTCAATTCAAGAGGAATTGAAAGATGAACAAGTCTACAAATGGAAAAATACCTAGGATGCCGGTTCGGGTCCAGTTCCAAGTTCGAGTATGAAGGACCGGTTCGCTGGTACAGAAAAATTTTTAAAAGGGGTTTGGGTTCATTTGGGTTTGTTAGTACAAAAACATGTAAAAATTATATATATACAAATTTATGAAGCCTAGAAGCATGAGTTAAGATTAGAATGTCACATAGTATCATAAAAAACATGTAAACAACAAAACACCATAAACTTGTAATCATAGCATCATGAATCATGATCATACCATCATAGCATCATATACTTCAAGTTCAACATCAAAGATTCAAAACATTAAAATTAAATCATTAACATCAAGTTCAAGTATCGTTGTTTGAAATTCAACTAAGGTAGTCATAGGTGGTCTTAGGTGGTAGCATCTTCGAGTCCAAGAGTGAAGTTTGAGCAATTTTGGCCTGCTGAAAAATAATCTTTGTTTAGGGTGTGAGCAAGTGTTGAGCTAAGTCTGACAAGAATATAGAATTGAAGCCAAGAGATTTGTGAGGAAATGAGTTAGAATCTTTAGAAAATCCTTGTTCCAGCTTCAATTTGACCTCAAAAAGCCAGGACAGGTTGTGGGAGATAACACTGCTGAAGGCATGCTGAATCCAGATATTTGGCTAAGTCTGGAATTTTTTGAAAACCCCCAAAATCTAGAATCTGCATTTTAACTCCTATGAAGTTGAAACCTATCTCAAACATCCTGACAGTATTTATACAAATATAACTTAAGTATAATAATACTTAAATGTTATATTTGTATAAATCCTCCTGCCCCTGAGCTGAAAAACTGACCAGGTATGACAACATGTTATCAAGACAAAAAACTTTAAAACTGAAGTGAAGAAGAAATCTTTATTAAATTTGCCGAAATTCGATCGAGGTTGACATATTTTGTGTCTGGTCCGCCTGGTTCCAACAGGCCCATGCTCTAGTTCGAACCAGGCCTGTGTGGACCGGACCCAGTCCAGACCAGACCAGTACCACGAACCAGTTCGAACTGTGGCTGGTCCGGGGGCCCATTTGGACGAACTGGACATCTTAGAAAAATACTATCAAATCTTGAATTTCCTTCAAAATCCAAGATCAATTAGAAGGATCCAACAACATGAAGGTCAACCAGTTCAAGACATGAAGAAGGATCAAGGCAGGATATCAAGAAAAGAGTAATTTCATGAAGATTTCAAGGATAAGATTTCCAAAATAGAGAGGATGAAGAAAATTCATAAAGATGAAGCAATTTGGGAATATGAGCCATCACAATCAATTGAAGGCCAAATAATGTTGAGTATCAAGAGATATTGCTAAAGATGTATAGACTTATTTATGATGATGAAGAGGTGGAATTGAAACAAAGATAACAAGATATGCATGTTGAGGTGGTGCGTATTCATCTTCAACCTATCGAAGGATTCCAACTTCACATGTCCAAGTTCATCCAATCAAATTCATTCACAAATGGACATATGGAAAGCATTTAATATTTTACTACAATGAATTTTCTCATTGGTTCACCCTTAAAAAGGATACATATCTCAAAGCAATGTAATTTTCTCATTGGAAGACATTTAATATTTGTAAGTAGTTGTTGTAAGAACCCTAATTAGGGTTTTCCTTGAATTATTTTCGTCATTGATTCAAATTAATTTGGGCCCTTCATTGTAATAAAGAGGACTATATAAGGCATGGCCTTCTCATTTGTAGAGGAGTTAGTCAGTTACTCATTTGATCATTAGATAGCAAGTTAGAGTAGAGTTGGAGAAGACAAGAAATTGTTGCCAAGACTATGTTGAAGTTAATATACAATTTTCATTGAAGATATGGTGGATTCTTGTGTGTTGCTTCTACATTTGCATGGTTTCTACTTCTCGTAGTTTAATTAAAGTTCATTCATTGAAATGGAGAAATGTGAAAATGAATGATGAAATTGGTGTCCATACCTTTTGTTTCTTGTTGATCGCAAGTTAGTGTAAGGTTAGTCTAAACTTGTTAAGTACTAAGTTCAATTGTGGATGTTCATTTGAATTGCACCAAAATTTATTTAGATGAATGTTTACAATATGAAAACCCTTCATTCCTTTTGGAGATTGCATCATCTTTATGTAGTTGTTTCAATTGGCGAAGTAAAGCTTGGTTAAAGGAATTTACTTATCTAAGCATCATCCATTAAGATCACTGTCCTTAGGAAAAGAGTAGATTTCCTAACTCTTCATCCCTTTTGTCATTTATTTGAAGTCGAGTTCGTATTCCAAGTTCTGGCCACTTTAAGGAGAATAAGTGATAAAGTCCACGACAAATAGCATAAGTCCCCACATGATTACCAAAATATCACATCATAAAACTGAGTTGTGTCCAACCTAAAGTTGCATGTTTGCATTGTAAACCTTGGGGTTGCTTCATTTGATGACACATTCATTACATTGTTTAGCATTTGAAATTTCCTTGCTCAATAGAGGATAGGTTCTTAGTATTTTATTCTACGTGTAGGAGTGGTCACAAAACTCACATCAACAGACCCTAAAACATAAACAAATCTCTATCTTGATCCAATCCCAAGGACGCAAATGAAGGTTAGAAACACGATTAACACAACATACAATTTGGAAACAAAGAAAAATATATTCAAATATAGAGGTAAGATAATTTTGTAATGTCCCCTGTCGAGACTTTACTTGATTTATCTTAAATTTCTTGATTAGGGTTTTTTTGCAGACTAGTTCAATATCATTCCCTCTATATCGTATTTTTCAGTGTTAATATTTCTCTATATACCTTGTCATGAGAAAAGGTGTGTCTTTTCATTTAATTAATTTTATTATCTTATTATTTATCAATATTAATATTATTATTATGTTCTTATTTATTAATGTTAATATATGTAATGCATATTATAAATACTTCAATTTATATATTTTAATCATTATAAAAAATTATATTTTATTATTTTATATAATAATATTTAATTATTATTTGATTAAATTTCATACTTCAACATTATTATTATAATGTAATATATTGTGTGATATTATAATATGATTATAATATTATATCATTATATATGTATATTGTTCTCTCTTTTATTTATTTATTAATTATTCATTTAGTATTTATTTATATAAATCTTATTTTGACGGGGATATCACAGTCCACCCCTCTCAAATTTTGCTTGTCCTCAAGCAAAAATTATTTATACATAATTTCTCGGAGAGCCAATTTACAAAGCATATAATCGGATGCAAGAAGACATAAGGGATCTATGGACTATACATCTTAATGCATGAAAACACAAAGCATACATGAAGTAAACACACGAGTGCATGAAAACACGAAGTAGACACAAGGTAGACACACGAGTGCATGAAGACACTAAGTAGACACAAGGTAGACACATGAATGCATGAAGCACGAAGTAGACATGATGTAGACACATAATACATGCATTCTTGATTAATGCCTGAGCTAGGGTCAAGAAAATGATTTACAAAATTTACTTCTTCAATAGAATCTTGCAACCACAAGTGATCATTAGTACATACGTGTATATATATAAGTTCCAAAGAAAACGTCAGTCTTGATAAATTACTCCAAGCGAATCCCCTACTAAGCCCAAGAGTGGACTTTGGCCCCCTTGGCCTCGGTGGCAATTAAGCATCCACACAAGGTGGCCTACTTAGCGGGATGCTTGTTTTGTTCAGCTCTTATTATTATTCTTAGTCGAGAAGAACACTTAGGATGTAAACAGATTGCTTAGGCACCAAACTCAATGGTTTCCCTCAAAGTTTACAGATCCAAGCCCTTGAGCCTTTCTTGGGACTTGCCTGCAAGGTGCTCGGGGTCGTTGATCCGTTCCCTATCTTGGGAATAACCAATTGGTTGGATTTACACTAGCCTCTCCCTAAATACACCTTTGATCTCTCTTATCAGCTTTAATACCAATCATAATGTTCCCTGATAGGATTAGTTGCTCATCTTTAACACTCATATCCAATCCTTATTAATAATTCAGCTCAAGACGAAAGGAGTTGATGTTATCCAAGTTGCCTAGACACTACTATCAATGGATTCCCTCAAAGTTTACAGATCCAAGCCCTTAAGCCTTTCTTAGGACTTCCCGCAAGGCACTCGGGGTCGCTGATCCCGACCCTATCTTGGGACAAAGAGCCAGTGCTTGGAATTTACGCAAGCCCCTCCTTGGTAACATCACATCCTTCCTTTCTTAGCCTATTAGCAATAGACTGAGTATAAATACATATATTTATATAATTCTGATTTAGTTATCAAGATTCAATACTATTGGTAATGTCCCTTGATTGGGTTTAGTCCAAATTAATACGAATTAAGGATCTTACTATCCATGATCATTACATTCATGCTAACCTTATTATTATTTTAGTTTAAGAAGGATGTTTTGGATGTAATCAGATTGCTTGGACACCAATCCTCAATAGGCTGTCCCTCAAAGTTTACAGATCACGCCCTTAAGCCTTTCTTGGAATGATGCCCTCAAGGCGCTTGGGGTCGCTGATCCCCACCCTATTTTGGTAATAACCTATTGGCTGGAATTTACTCTAGCCTCTCCCTGAAAACATCCTTGACATCTCCCCTTAAATAAAATGATAATAAGTTTTAAGCATTCAATTTCTAATGTATTCATTGATTAGTTTTAACCATTAAATAATAGTCTCCAGTCTGTGTACCTACCTGGGACAGCAGTATGATGGTTATAGATATAATTTGCTTGTGAATGGTAGTTATATCTGATTGATACTTGTTGAATATATATATTTATCAGTAGACTAATCGACTGCTCTGAGTCTCAATGTCTCATATATTGTGAGTGCCTTGACAACTCTGAATCTTGATGAGTTTTTTATTTATTTTTATTTATTTTTTTATAAAGGATGAAGGTATTAATAGAGGTTGCCCAAAATTGTCTTTAGTAAACTTCAAATGATATAATTTTTCCCTCGAAACATTTAGTGGCCTTGTCCTTTATGCAATGATATTGACCATGTGCTGGAAATGATCTTGTAATATCCCCTTCCTATTGCTTTTTGTGATGATTCATTTCCTTTTCTCATCTCTTCTTTAAAGAGTATGAATTATGTTTATAATCTCTTTCTTCATATCAGTATCCATACTTCTCCCCCACTCATAACATCTTTATAATCTCCTGATTCAATGATGCCATAACACTATTTATTTACCATCTATCACGCCCTTTCAGATTCCTGATGCAATTAGTCTTGGAAATGCATATATAATGATTATATAATATTATACTTGGCCACATGATGAGTTTGCTAATAATTAATAATATTTGTTGAACGTTTCCATGTATCATATCTTGGCTCATTTTATACTTAATTCCTAACTCCACAACACCATGGTCTTACAACTCCTCAATCTCATCTCTCTCATAGGGACATTGATTATTTATAGTCTTATGCGGCCTCCTGAATACTCTTTGTGATAATTGTCGTCTCCTCTTCATGGCAAATTTAATGGTTGGAAATGCCAGTCTAATCCCCAACACAAAACATATCGAATAGTTCAAAATATTCAATGGTCATCAATCACTGGAAAGTGCTCACTGTAAACGATATATCTTGATTAGGATTCAGCGTGAAAAAAAATCGATATTGTTTCTTGCAATTTTTAAAATATCGCCTTAAACTCTTCCTTTCGTCCTCCACTATCTGCATAGTGATCGTATGTATCTATTTGTTGTATATATTATCTATCCTCCCTACGTATTGCCAAATTTGGAATATAATATATTTTCCTTCCAATCATGTGTGGATAAGCCCCCATATCTCCCATTTTGAAGCGCAATTCATTCGAGCATCTCCTCTATGTGTTTGAATCCAATTCCATAGTGATCCCTGATTCAGGTCCAACTATGGTCAATTCCAGATATGTATTTTGATTTCATTTGAAATGTTGACTGTATTGGCATTTACATATTAGGATTTCATTTTTTTCACCATGAGCTTTAATGGTGACATCGATTTGTTATCTATGCATATCTGTGTTGTATTCTATGATCCCTATGTTTGTTTGTTCTATTCTGCGTGCTGGTTTGTTTTCTTCCCCAATCGCGGCTGAGTTTTAATAATTATTATCACCATTGAGTTGGATATATGGTTCCTTGTCTTTCTTCCATATCTCCCATTCCCATTATTGTTCATGTACAGTCGATTGCTGATGTGGTGACTCCCAAATATGATCAGTACTATCCCTGCAGGGTGGCAGGATCATAGCTCTGATACCATTTGTAATGTCCCCTGTCGAGACTTTACTTGATTTATCTTAAATTACTTGATTAGGGTTTTTTTGCAGACTAGTTCAATATCATTCCCTCTATATCTTATTTTTTGGTGTTAATATTTCTCTATATACCTTGTCATGAGAAAAGCTGTCTTTTCATTTAATTAATTTTATTATCTTATTATTTATCAATATTAATATTGTTATTATGTTATTATTTATTAATGTTAATATATGTAATGCATATTATAAATACTTCAACTTATATATTTTAATCATTATAAAAAATTATATTTTATTATTTGATTAAATTTCATACTTTAACATTATTATTATAATGAAATATATTGTGTGATATTATAATATGATTATAATATTATATCATTATTTATATATTGTTCTCTCTTTTATTTATTTATTAATTATTCATTTATTATTTATTTATATAAATCTTATTTTGACGGGGATATCACAGATTTGCACAAGATGTTTGAATCAGAGAAGAGGTAAAACAAAGATCTATTAATGTAAAGGCAAAGAAAATTTAAAATTAGAGAAAACATAAGTTTCTATAAGAGAACAAGGGAGAATGCAATACATATGTTGCAAGCTTGCCTTTATAGGTCAAGCATAACTTAGATTTGCAATTTGAATTCAAAACCCTAACTCAACTAGGATTTGGTTGCAGGACAGATTGATCGGACCAATCAAATCAAAGATCTAATCTTGACATGTAGATTTGATCTTCTGGAAGTGGAGGACAACCGCAATGAATGCCCCTACAGTCGAGAAAGGAAAAACCTTGCAAATCAAGGTGGCTCTGGCATAGATATGGAGTGATTGTTCTCTCTATCAAAGCAAAAGTCACCTACAAATCATAAAGAGGCATAAAGAGCATCATGGGATCATGTGTGCAAAACTTGGAGAGAGTAATATGATCGTTCAAGGTCAATGAGAGTGATGAAAAGTTCATTTCAGCAGCTGAACATTCAATTTTCGTCTCTTTGCCTAGTAAATTTGTGTCGTGACTGTTGGAATTTGAATTCAGCCTACAAGTTTAAACATTGACCGTTGATGTAGATTCTCTACCACGAGATCGAATAGTCAGCATTGAGCCAAAGAGCGGAAATGAATCTGCAAGATTCCAGTCATGGGGCAACAATGGCCATCAATTTGATTTGTTGAATTGTCAACACACCGTAGACTATTGACTATGTTTTCAGAAGTGGAAATCCCCATTAATCGAGAGGTTGGCAATCTATCGAACCATAGAACGGTTGCTACTGAGGAATTCACGGGTTCAAAGATTCCCCAACTGGCCAACTACGAGGACTTCATCACTGTACATGACCAACAATAAAGATATACTTTCAAAGAAAGGTCAGGCGATTAGACAATTTCTGAAGGGAAGAACTTGCTGACTAGGTTCAAAAGCTTGATAAATGGTTGACAACGAAGGCTAAGATTGAATACAACAAGTGGCCTAGGCAATAAGAGCCAATAAACAGACGAGGTAAAGGGCTCTAGCCGATGGACTAGGTGATAGTTGACTGGAACAACTGGTCAACAAGAGATTAAAACTTGGCACGCAGAGCGCACTGGTGCACGCTAGCCACTAGGGTTTAGGGCTTAGTCTTGGCTTCTTGACAGGGTTTTGCGACTGTAAACCCTTAACAAATTATGAAACTGTAGAATTTATCCATGATGAAGGGTATCTTCAGTCGGTTATCAATGCTGGCTGAAGGGTGGCATAGAATGCCAACAGTATCTTTATCCAAAGCAAAATTAATTTGAAAAGCTTAAGCCTAAGAATGACAAGAACTTAATGTTTCTTTCATAGGCATAGACATCATCATAGCAAACCACAAGATGTAGAAGCCAATTGCAGCCTTCGGCACACATCAACAACACAAATCCAAACAAGATCAACATGCTCCAACTCAGACAACACTTTTGACAACTAAGTGAGTTGGTATCAATGTATTTCAATCAATGTAAGTCGACATGGAAGCCATGTAGAGAGCCAATCAAAGATTTTGTTGGGAAGCTTGACCCAAAATCCTTGTACAAATCAACACCGAACAGCTCCTCTCGCCATTGACAAATCCTCTCTCCATAAGGGATGTTTACTTAAGTTCTTGATCTTACCAATAAATCACTTTTGGATCTCATTCACTATAATCTGCCAAGGCATAGCTAATCCACAACATGCCAAACTAGAGAGGATCTGGACAACAGAACCAAATTGTTGACCATTTGACAGTACGTGTTCTTAGACCATTGTTAGTACTTTATTATGGTATTCCTAGTGCATTGAATTATAGTCATTCTCACATAAAGTGCACATAGGTCCAGAAACACTTGTTAGGTAACGCATATTGCTAATACATGAGACAAAAAATGCAAAAGACCTACAATTTACCATGATAAATAGATACTTTATGCATAAATTATTGTAGAATTTCTTCTATTGACTCTTTGTTCGCTGGATTACATTTCTGAGGTTTTAAAAGCATGCTTTATCCCACACACATTACTTCATTCAACAAAAACTTGTAATGCAAACCACAACTCCAATCATGCACACATGCATGGAAGAGAAGCACCTAAACTAGATCTTACAGATTATGCAGCACACTCCGGTTAACCAGTTGACAAGACAAAGAACACTTTCAGGTAACTAAAAGATTACTACACTACAGGAAAGGCACATTATGTTGCCAGCAATTATAATGACCCAATGCATGTTAGTCCATGCATTCCTTACTTATAGCATACTCATTAGACTTCAACTCTTGTTATACCCTTTTGATAAATCTTGCATAAAATACTAGGTTGACAAGACCTTAACAAAATCAGAAGTACCAAGTTCTTGCTTTCTTCACATTGTTTCATATAACTAACATGATTATCATAAATCCAAAAATCTGTGTAAAGAGATATCAGCTAAAAGGTCCATATATGCTGGGTTTCTGTAATTATATAGGCAACTCCATGTTGATATAAAAGTTTATGTATTCAAGATATTTGAGCTTGTAGTAATTGTGGTTTCATTCAATAACTGCATGGAACACTTTACGGAAGTTAAGGGATCAGCTCGAATACACTGCTTGTACGATTAAAAAGAAAGTGATTTGAAGGACCCGGGGAAGTTAAGGGAGTCAGAAACTGCTTGTACGATTAAAAAGAGCCAAGCATATATGTGACGGAGTCTATTCTATCAACCTTTGATCTCCAGAAGCGACACTCCTATCTAAATATTGATGTTCGTATAACTCTGCATAGAGACATCCGAACAATATCATATCTATGCCATAGGTTGGAGACTGAAACACCGTGGGGAGAGGAATTACTGAGGGGAATTGATTTACTGTTCATGAAGATAGTCCAGGCTGAATATTATCCATGCAGCTCCTTGACTCAAAGATTCAAATAATCATTGCAACTAATATCTGAGTGCTGTCACACCCATAGACATCAGAGAGAGAATCCATACATGACTTGTCAGATAGATTATCAACTCTGACACTGAAGTAAGAAGAGGCAATCAACATAAATATTGCTGGTCGCTTAAACCAAGGTAACAGAGTATATAATCAAAGTTTATCATTTGAGGCTAGAGTTGTCCATCCACCATTACTTACAGCAAAGTAGACATATATGGAAGCCTGCTCAGGGGACAGAGCACTGGAGCTCGTACAAGCATTTGGGACTCCATTTCTACTCGGTTGGAGCTCTGCAACCATATGTTCTCTTTATAATATTATATTCTTCATAGTGCAAATAAGTGCAGCTATAGATTTATTAGCAGGTCCATATAAATGTTGTGGTAAAGACAGAGGTTTATCTTTGAGATTCTCTTTGGGAATTATACTGTTATTTTGGGTTTGCATCTATTGTTGTCATGACCATTATAAGCAAGCTGTTGGGAAAAAAATAGAAAACAAGAAATTGGATGTGTTGCTAGGGATAGTAATGGCAACATTCTGAGCATGGAAGCAAAAAGAATTGAGGATGGGGTGGATAATGTAGCAGAAGCTTTGGCAGTGTTACAAGCAGTCAAGCTTGGAAAGAAGATGGGTGTTAAAAATCTGCATCTGGAAGGCGACTCCCTCCTTATTGTGGAGACGATTATAGCAGGTACAACACAGGCATGGCACTGCAGAAGTTTATCCATGCCATACAAAAGGAATTAGCTAATTTTGAAGGTTTTAAAATTTCACTTATTAATGAGGTGGCAGATTCTCTTTCAAAGTTGGTGCTGACGTCTGCTGTTGGGGAGGTACAGTCGAAAGATTTTCAAAATCTTACACTGGAAAAATAAATCATTACAAACCTGGTGGCCGATGGTGTATTAATGACATTGAATGAATGTCATTTTGCTTGAAAAGCATGGTGAAACATGTGATGGGACATAAGTACCTGCGATGGGCTTTAAAAGTTGAGGTTTGTTGGTTTTGGCAGAATTGTGTGTCTTACTCTCTGTTACTGAAGTACAGATGGAGACAACCTTTTCTCTTGTGACACCACGGCAACAGCAAGGTTTTTTTGGAGCGGTTAAACCAGAGAGATGGAAACGATTGTTCAAATGCAAAAAAGATGATGTGGTGAACGCTACACTAGATTTGTTGGGTGATGAATTCATTAATGCCAAGCACAGGTATCATTTAAACATGGACATTATTACCCTGGTGCTGGCATGGGGCCTTGAGATTACTGAAGGTGTTGAAACCATAAAATGGGTCTTGAAGTCACTTGTTGATGATGACTTGCTGTTGGGACTTGAATCTATGTTTTAATGGGCGGTGCCTAGAGCAGGGTTTGATATTTTGGAAGGGATTGAAAACCAGAAGGAAGCGGAGGAGTTCGGCATTGTCCCTTTTGTTCAATGGCCAGGGCAAGTAAACAGAAACGAATATCAAGCAAAAGTGAAGGTGGCATGGGAAGCCCTGAAGACGGCTTTGAGAAAGCATGAAGCACAGCTGCACCGAGTCATGGACTTGGCGGATGCACACCAACAGGTGCCAAGGCGAAGGAGATCAACAAAAATCAAGCATGCGGGCACAAAAATTGCTGAGGTAGGCTCTGAGAAGGGTGGTTTGGGTAAGGTGGCATTGGGTGTTGGTAGATTTTGTGTCCCCTTATTATGTAGTGGGCACTAGGAACCCTGAATTTTAAATTCTCTGGGAGGGTTTTCACATTGTGTCATTTGAGTAGTGCCAAGGAAGTTTCGATACATGGACCTGGAATGCCCTAACTCTGTAATGCATAATCGCTGGTTTTGTGCTGATGAAAATGGGCAGTAGGATGGTGGTTTTGTAATCAGCTAGGGGGTGTTAGCTTCACTGGGCAGGAACCGCCAATATGGTAGTCATTTTGGGGGGTGATGGGGTGGTATTTGGATTGCTCTGCTGAAGGTGGTTAATACTGTAGCAAATGATGTACTTACTTTATTTTAATAATAATTAAAACTATACAATTACTGATCAAAAAGAAAAAAAGAAAACAGGAAATTGTGTTAGATTCTATCAGGGAAATTTCAGTTTCTTTGCATGTTCTCAAAATATACCCAGTAATTTTGTTTCATGCCACTATATGAGCGTTCCCATATAGAATATTGTTAAGATTTTTAGGATCATTGCAAATGTAATAGCACTTCTTGTATTGTGTGTGTTTTCCAAATGCATCGATCTCTTTGAATTTATACATGACAAGTACAAGAAGAGACATGTCCCTTCATGGGACATGTCTATTCATTAATTTATTTTATCAATTTAACTACTTAGTTATTATGAGAATAATTATAATCTAACTTTATATATATATATAGTAATATCAATTATTATATATATTGATATATATGTATATATATAATAAATCATTTCTCATGATAATCATATAGTCAGTATTATTTACCTGACCGATGCTACAAACATCAACACTCCCTCTTAGCTAGGGAGGATAAATCAATCCAATGTCAACACTTAAGACACTTGACAACATCAATTATATGATGTAAGCAATAAAGGCATCATCCTCATGATGTAATCAATAGAAACATGTCTCAATGTGTGGATTGCCTCCATCGGCAATTCTATCCATTTGATATCTTGAGTATTGGCCTATCAGAATGTCAACACGTGACATTCACCTAAGTACTCAAGAGTTAATAAAGATATCATCTCATGATATCGAGAGCATTGGCCTACAGAATATCAACTCTCAAGATATTCACCAAGTGCTTAGAGTAATGGCCTACCAACATCAATTCTCATGATGTCCACCAAGTACTCAAGAGTTCATAAAGATATCATCTCATGATATCCAGAGCATTGATATGCAAAATATCAAGTCTCGTGATATTCACCAAGTGCTCAGAGTAATGGCCTGCAAAATATCAAGTCTCATGATATCCATCAAATACTCAACAAATGTTCATAGGTAATGTGCACTTACAATAAGAACATTCACATCATCTATTATGATCTTTTTCAGCTATCACAAGATATCTATCACAATAGAAGATGCCATCTAATATGATCTGTTTCAGCCATCACAAGATGTATATCACAATAGAAGATGTCATCTATCATGATCTGTTTCAGCCATCACAAGATGTCTATCACAATAGAAGATCAAGTTATTGTAAGATCATCACCTTCCAATAACTTTTGCAAATACAAGTGATAATCATTTGGAAGTTGTCACTTCCTCATGATTTACATAGGGGACAGGCCCATTAAAAACATTCATGATACATTAGTATAATAATCAATTATATCAAGTTTACCTCAGAAGTGTTTCACCTTCAATAGTGAACTCCCTCTCAATCAATATGATCAAGATTGTCACAAGTTGACTGAACCATCTGCTCCCTCTAAAGCTCAAGATTATCAGCTTCTTGACCTCTTTTAAAATGTCAAACTACCTTTGCATCTAGTCTCAATCATCAATTCGTTTGCAAGCATAAAGTTCTTTCTCCCTTGAATGCAATTATCTTGTGCTTTTGTCCTGAAGGTATGTCAGAGAGAGATTACAAATAGCTCACTAAACTATCTCAACCGGAAATACCAATGATAGAAGCATACAATATTTTACTAACCAATAGTATAGCATGAATTACAAACTCAAAAATTATGTGCATTAATAAAACATGAAATACTTATCTTTTATAAATTTCAAGTATTTCATTCTGTAAGGTGAGCCCATATAGAAAATATTATGCAAATTCACAAAATGATGTCGTCATTCTTGAAGATTACCATAATTCTTCACATGACTTGTCTTGAATATCCAAAGCTTCTATAAACTAACAACCTTCAATATGATTGAATCTCCCTTCAAGCAGTTAGGCTTTTAAAGAAGGAACCTTGCTCTTTTACAGATTTTGCATAGACTCATACACAGCTGGTCATAACTTTTGAACCTGGCATTTTCTCTCCAATCTCTCTGGTGAGATTCTTCTAAATTTGTTTATCACCAACATATCCAAAATTCAGAATAATCCAACAGTGCATTTGTGAGATATGGTCCTCGTACTGAGACTGTATTTTCTGAGACAGTCACACATTCATTATCAACAAACTACTATCTTACATTTGCGACTTGGCTCTGATACCATGTTAAGATTTTTAGGATCATTGCAAATGTAATAGCACTTCTTGTATTGCATGTGTTTTCCAAATGCATCGATCTCTTTGTATTTATACATGACAAGGACAAGAAGAGACATGTCCCTTCATGGGACGTGTCTATTCATTAATTTATTTTATCAATTTATATATATATAGTAATATCAATTATTATATATATTGATATATATGTATACATATAATAAATCATTTCTCATAATAATCATATAGTCAGTATTATTTATCTAACCGATGCTACAAACATCAACAAATATTATTTGTAGTTCAGTAAAAAAATAGACAATTACGGGAGAAAATAAAGGTAGCTTGGAGATATAGAACTGTAGATATTTACAATAAATAGTTTAATCACGTAGCTACAATCCCTATTGAAGTACCATTGTAGCGTAAAATATTGCTATCATGGATTAAAATATAACCCATCCAATTCATTATCAACAGTTGGAAGCTTTCAAAACACAACACTGCGATAAATAAATATTGCTATGTTATCTTTCATTGGCAAAACACAAACAGAATGGCATTTGCAATCATAGACGGAAAACTCTCTAATTAATTGCCGAGTTTTTCAACCTTGCGAGTTTTTCGGCCAATTAATCGCACAAAAAACTCGCCGAGTTTTCCCAAAAAACTTGAAGAGTTTTTAAAAAAACAATAGGAGGCACAATCACGCGCAGTTTTTCCCATTACTTGATTATCTTCTTCTAGGCTCGACGAAAATCATCTGAATTGCTTTCCTATGAGAAGCATGACCCAACTGAACTATGACTACACACATACCATGGAAAGAGCACCTGCATATGCCGCCTGTTATGTTTTCTTGGAGGCTCTCACCTTAGCATGTTGATCCCCATTCAAATGCACTTGTAAGCTATTGTGCCACAATCATCTACCTAGATGACTACCACTTCCTTGATATAAGGCGGAGGAAAGAGGATGGAATAATTGCAATGTAATGATTTCACCTTTCTATCTACTCAGAAGGTGGATACATGTCAGAATATTTTTTTGTCAGCAATGGGAAATTTTTTGGCTACATGAGACACTTATCCGGTCAATGGTTTCTCACAAAGAAAATCCTATCAGCTAATTAAAAATAAAAGGATCATTGTTTTGTCACACCATAATAATTATGGAGGATACTCATCTATTAGATCATTTCCTCTACTCAATCTTTTCTTTATATAGATTCAAAAAATCTCACACAATTAAATTGATAGCTGATGTATGGTTAAGTTTTACTGAGGAGGCACAGTCACGCGGACGCCCATTGTAGGGTTCCTCTTCTAGGACTAGACACTCTCCCTTATATGCTAGTAGAGCTGGGAAGAGGCAGATGTGATTGTAATGATGTATTTACTACTATTTTTGTAAAAACTATTTACTATTTTGCTTCTAGCTATCAACATTGCGCATGAGAATGTGATTTTGTACCCACTTTGCATTTATATATATCTAAACTCTGCTTGTTTCTTTTGTGTTCTCATTAATTAACTCATTGGATGCATCAATGTATTTTTAATTAAATTTAAGCTGTTTTTTAAGTTCCCGAGTTTTTTCAAAAACTGGCCGAATTTTTCCCGAGTTTTTTTTTGGGGGCTTGGCGAGTTTTTGCCGAGTGAGAGTTTTCCATCTATGTTTGCAATACTGTTGAAAGATGAGATTTTTTATAGCAACCCAGATAATCAAATGCAATCCTTAAACAATTGAGCAAATAATTGAGAGCGCCATGAATTATTATATGAATTTCAGTCAAAGTCTAAGACCGCTTCCTACTTGATTTCATCTTCAGTTGTAAAAATTGAGAGCACCACGAAATATTATATGAATTTCGGTCAGTGTCTAAGACCACTTCCTACTCGATTCATCTTCAGTTGTAAAATGAGCCAAAACCACATTTTCTTATATGTTAGATAATAGGAAAGCCAGTGCTGATCTTGACCCTGAGTAATGGCCTCCCCCTAATTGACTGCATCATCCTTAAATGCACACTACAAACCTGAACAAATATCCATGGCACACCCCACAAAGAAGTTACACCCATTGTGATTCCAAAATCTGCAAGCTTCTCCACAGACATGTAGACAAGCATTATAAAAACCAGACATATCCTACACAAGGCAGATCAGGTAATAATAACTTGCAGGCAATTTAAGATGCAAGCTACAAAGCAACAATGACAAGATCATTATTTAAGAGCTCAGGGAATATCAAGACTCTAAGTGTGTCAGTACTTGTCTAACTAGAAAGGGCAGCTGTCTTGACCTCTAATCCCTGTGTGCACAGAAGCAAAAACTTGGGAAAATATGCAAAACTAAAAGAAATACTTCTGAAGTAACATGACTGAAAAAACAAGAGAAAATTGTTTGTATGGTTGGGTTTGCTAGTGCTTCGTGGTTTTTTTCTGAAGGAATGATAAGTTTTTTAAAATCAGCATTTGGGGATATAATACAGGGTCCTGACTGTCTGCATCAGCTGCACAAAAGGGCTAGAAGTTAACCATCAAAGTAGTAGCTACATTTTGCAAAAATGCACATTTTCTTGGAGGAAAACACTGTTACCACCTGAAACACATAATAATACAGAATTTCAGTTTAAATAAAATCTACGCTTACCGTATGATCTTAGTTGTTAGTTTTCTTAGTTTTTATGTGAAACCCAGTAAACATAATAAAACTAATTGCCAATCAAATGTCCAAATTTAGCATATGCACTTGCCAACCATTCATCAACGTATCCCAATGTCTCAATCCCAGTGAAAAATAGACAATGTTTCATATAAGGGAATAAGCTAAAGATCAGTATCTGTAATGTCAAGAGTTTCTTTTGTACATTACAAAATTAAAACTACTACCCATCCCAAAATAGATGCACATAATATTGTGCTAGGCTAGCCAACAAAACATACGTGCAAACCAGATTTTTCCCCAATAAATATATTGCCAACCTTTTGAGAAAGCTACCATGTCTGTCAAACAAATTGGTAATTTTTACCTAATTGGAGCAATCACGGCACAATTGAAAACCCATGGAGGTTTATTTATACTGCCCAAAGAGTACATCCATGACACCCCGGTTGAACCGACCCATTTTCTTCATGTGATTCCGAGCTTCCTTATCATCTGCAACAAAGCCCTTGTCCTTCAATTTCACAAGAAGGTGCTGAAGATCATTCTCTTTCTTTGCCCTCAAGTAAGCATCAACCACCGTGACATAAACAGAGGCATTAGGATTCCAGCCATTACTCAGCATCTCAAGTGTGTATTTCCCAGCATCCTCAAGCATTTTTGCCTGACAGAGCCCTTGGATGAGAACAGTGTAAGTGTAGGAATTGGGTCTGACCCCACAAGCCTGCATTCTCATGTAACTCTTAAGGCCTTCCTTGATCCTGCCAGCCTTGCAGTAAGCCTCTATGATTGCAGTATGCGAAACAACATCTGGCATTTTGCTATTGTCCTTCAATTGAGAAACCATACATTATTAGAAGTTGCAAAATGAAAACTTTCACATTTGATATTTTAAAATCAATGAAATAAAACTAGT
This sequence comes from Chamaecyparis obtusa, assembly GCA_027943335.1. Lineage (NCBI taxonomy): Eukaryota > Viridiplantae > Streptophyta > Pinopsida > Cupressales > Cupressaceae > Chamaecyparis > Chamaecyparis obtusa. The sequence continues at coordinate 87,848 of BSBK01007776.1, read as the reverse complement.
TTTTCAATATCAATTCACACTGCATAGGCAAATTTCAAGATATGCCATTATCCAGTATAAAAATGTGTCAATAGGAATTTTTAGGTACAAACTTCAAAGCACACATTTAGCATAGCCAAATACTATGCACTAAAATTATCCATAAACATTCAGATAAAAGTTTGCAAATTTTCAGTAAAAATATCCAAAATCCTCCAAAAACTAGCCAAGTCCCATTTATCAGCAATTAAAAAATTTCCTTAAATTTTATAGAAGTAGCTAACTAGAGAAAAACCTAGCAACTAAAAGTTTCCCTTTATTTTCAGAAAAATGACTATCTGAGCAAAATATTAACCACTAGACCTCCCAAATTTTATTAGTGAAATAACTAAAACTCTATCTAGTTTTTCATGAACTATCCATCTGATTAGCAATGAATATCACCCACTAAAGGTCAATACCAATGTTCAGGAAGAAGATAAGATTTAGTGAATACTAGCCAATTAAAAAATAATAAATGTTTCAAAAGGTAAAGATTGTGGGAATGTTAAGCAGGAAAACGTTCCATGATTTTTGAAGAAAAGTGATCAATTGGAAGAATGTTAATCACCATAATTTACTCCAATGACTCCCCGATAACTCTAGTCCCCAATTTAGCAATTGAAAAATCGAATCAAGAATCAAAGTCCAAGGAGCCCTGGGCTCCAGCCCCAATCCAGAACCTGCTGGGCACCATCAACTTTGTTACATCAAGTCTTCTTTGGCGGAAAGAAGGTGCTCGCAATGGTTGATTCTGGTGCAATGCACAATCACATGGCTGTGGAGAAAGCCAATAGTCTTGAATTAAAAAAACAGAGAGAAAAAGGTGACCCTGGTTCAAATGGCTTATACCTCATCCTCCTCAACCTTGACCTCAAAAAGCATGAATGACCTTCTGCTAAAAGAGCTTCACAGTCTCCTCTAGTCAAAACGAGTATTAATTCCCTAATGAAGCTTGACCTGAAGAGCTATCATACCATCCAGTGGCAAATTTCCCCCTGTAGCTTTAAAACTTTTAGGCAGTTGTCTAAAATAACAAGGGGAATAAGTTCTGGGGGAACGCAAACCACTCAACCTCAGATAGCTCAAAGTATGACCACCCTAATAACCATGAACGTTACGGGAATATATAATCTTATCTCTAGGGCAGGAGAAAAAATTCCAATTGCAGACGTATGGTGTCCACGCTCTATAATGTTGTACATAGTTTGTTTGTTTTTTCTTTTTTAACTCACACAGTCAAAACCAGAAACTTAAATACTTGTAACTGGAATTCTCATAGAAATAGAAAGAGAGACAATCATTAGGCTGAAAAATTCCCCTACCTTCATTACACCGAAGAGGCTCATGGCCTCAGCCATGTATCCATCCTGCGAGAGCGCATCAAACATCTTGGCGGCCTGCTGAACAAAATTATCTTCCTTCATTTTGTGGAAAATCTCCGGGAGATTGGTAGGGTCATCGGGCTCCTCAATGGCGGGCTTCTTGTTGAAGGGATCGTAAAAAGGTTTTATCTGCGAGGCATCTTTGGGTTTGGCGGCGGCGGCAGCAGCCGCTGCCTCCTTCTTCTTCCTCTCTTCCTCTTCTTCATCGTCGTCCGGTTCGCTTTCGTCGCCGGCATGAATTATTAAATTTCTGTTCTGCAATGGCTGTGCAAAGGAAATTACAGGGAATTGGGTTTTCTGAGTTGGTTGGTTTCTAGGACTAGAGTTTTGAAATTGAGAGAATGTATATACGGAGGGTGTGAAAGGTTTGGAGAAATATTTGGATGAGATGAATACGGAGAATAAACGAGGATGGTAGGAGTATATGCGCTTGCTGATTACAGAGGATGAGTTGCGGGCAAAGGGTAGATAGATCAACATCTTCGTTCCAGAACCTCAACACAGAAGACAGCTCCGAGAGTGTCGTTAGTAGAGATTCAAAATCAGAAATTTCAAAACTTTGGGGGTTATGTTAGGGTTTTTCTCATGTGGGGTTGATACAGGAAAGGAGGTTTTCTGTTTGGGAGTCTAAAATGAAAATAGATTAAGGGAGATGTAAATACTGAAAATGAGCATTTCCTAAAAAAATTCAGAAGAGTTTTTAGGAATATTTTCTTTTATGAATAGGTTTTTTTATTAAATTATACTAGCAATTGTATCTTGGTGTGCAATGGACAATTATAATAAATTTTAATCTATTTGATTTTGCATACATTAGTGTAGTACATTTAAGTATTTTAAAAATAGGAATCTAACAATAGGCCTTACAAATATATCATATATCATTAAAAACATAAATAAAATGACATTTATTAGTACTTGCAGATAGGCTAGTATTATTGCATTACTTTTTGAATTTCTTTTATTAAGTAGTGATTAAAACCAATTCTTTGCACCAATTACAATTTAGTATTTTTTTTATTTTGTTAAAAATAACACATATTCTATAATCTAAATGTTAAGTTTTTAAGTTTATAATTTGTAAAAATTATTTTTTGATGATATGATTGGCTAATAGACCACTTTTTTAGGAATAAAGAGCATGAATAGCTTTTTATTTATTATTTTTTAATTATTGAATTTTTCAAAGTTTTTGAAAATTTTAATTGATTTTGTTTAATTTTTTTACAATTTTTTTATACCAAAAGTCTAATGTGTAATTTGTATCATATTATATTAAAATAATATTGACTATTTTTGTTATATTATAAAATATTGAATATTTTTTAGATTTATTTTAATATATATTATATAAATTTAGATTTAATAAAATAACATTATAATATTGCTGGAAAATATTTATTTAGACTAAATAATTAATATTAAAATTAATTATAAGTAAAACTATTTTACAATTTAAATTAATTACAATTGATATTTTATAATTATTTATAAAATTCAAAAATATTATTAGAACTATAATTATAATAATTTTATAACTATTTGTAATTAAATAATTACTTTACATATAAATTAAAATTAAAATTAAACTTAGTTATAAATTATTATTATTAAAAATTTACTTTACATATAAATCAAAATTAAAATTAAACTTATTTATAAAACTAAAGGCAAGTACTTAGCCACTAGTGGCACTTGTTTAATCTATAACAATAAAATTATTTTTGAGTGTTCTTACAGATTCCTTTAAAAAATACATGGCTCGACATGTTGCATAAATTATGTAGGGTTGTCAACGAGACTAATAAATTTAAACATAGTTAGATTTTGTTTTTTAGGTACTTAAAGATAGTAAAAAAGAAAATTCTTAGATTATGGTATAGTCCCATTTTCCACAAATTGTACTCTTCTTACCTATAAAGAAAAAAAAGGACATAATTTTGTTTACCAAATCTTTACACTATATAATTCTTTATAATAACCATAAAAATAGGGGGGAAATATCACAAAATGCTCATAGCCAACTTTAAATATTACTATAATAAATTTATTAAAAAAAAAAAAATTATTAATTATAAAATAACTTTTTAATATATTTAAATGAATATGATGTGTCTAGTATATTAAATTGTATTTTAAGTTTGATCAACAATATTAGATTTATTTTTTTATTTAAACTAAATCTATATAATAACATTATTTATAAAATTATTCATTAATAATCAAATTATTAAATAATTAAATAATTTAATAGATGTAACTGACTTTACAATATAGAAAATTAATAACAAATTATATTAAAATTATGAAAAATGAAAGTGACTTTATACTTATATAAGTCAATTAATTTATAATTTTGATTATTTATTTGATCACATCTAGATATTTTTAATTAAAAGATTAATTAAGTATTGTATATTCATGAACAACAGAAGGCGCAAATAAGGGAAATCCAGTATGCGTTTCCATTAAATGCAGGCTCAAATTCCCTTGTTCCCAAACTTCAGGATCATTTTTCATCCACACAAAAATTTCATAAATGTGGTCAAATGGTATAGGTTTTAATTTAGTCATCTACCTATGACATATTCAGGTCTTCTTCGCCGATGAGTAGTCCTTCGGTGGAAAACCTGAGCATCCAGGTCTATAATCTTGATGTTCAAACTACAACTTTACTAAGGATATTTTGTTAGAAATAGGGAATACTGAGAGGGGGGGTGAATCAGTATTCTACAAACTTTATCTTTTGCCCAATTATGGATATAACAGATTATCTTTATACATGCATAACATAAGAAGCTAAACAACATGTATAACAATAAGGAACTCATAACACATAATTTGTTCTCGAGGAAACCCTGGCCAAGGGAAAACCCTAGTGGGGATGGTACCCACAAAGATCCACTAATCAAAAGTATTATGTTAAGGATGTTGACCCTATTAGGAGTCTATTACAAGCATATAATGTATTAGTCCTAGTTAAGGGACTATAGGCCTTGTTAGAAGCCTCAACCCTATTAGGAGTTGTAGTACAAAATGTGATTACCAGATGAGCCCACTGCCCAAACAAGTAATGTACAATATACAGTGATTACAAAATAGGTTAAGGTACATAACCTTATACTGCTTGCATTAATATCACTTCGATGATCTTTCACTATCACTATTACATATGCTTCATATACTTCGCATCATATCACATGTGCTTCTTTTCATTACTACAATTACTTGTTGCTTTCTACAATTACAATTACATTTACATTTACATTTATATCAATAGCTTTATCCAAGAGTTAACATCTATGATGTCGTCCCTTTATATTTTTAAGTCATTATTTTGATAAACAAAATAATCCCTTAACTCTTTACTAGTTCTGTCTTCATATTTTGTCCTGTCCGCTTCACACTGTCTTTGGTAAAACTATCATAACTTTTTCTGTACATTCCATACTGACTTGCGCTCTGAGATGGGTGATCAATAGACATCATAGAGTCTATGTTCAAGTGCGCAAGCACTGAACTTACTCCAGTCAATGTCGCAAGGGTAAAAGCACAATAAGTTGTCACCCTTTTACAAAGGAAGAGGCTAACAACACAAAAATTGAAAAACTTCAAGGGTATAAAAGTCACATTTCTGTTGAGAATTTGAAGATGATGTAAACTAATGAAATGTGTAAAATAGGATGAATTTTACACCTATAATTTTTAAAAATTAATTTGAGCAAAAATTAATATATATTTTTAATTTTTTAGGTCTATTTTTCATATCCTAAAAATACTACAAATAAGGGAGTTCACTTCCCATCAAAACATTATAAGTAAAACATTTTTTTTCCCTCCAATTTCAGAATATGTTTTAGATGACATATATATCTAGTGCAAGAAAAAAAAAATAAGTTTTTTGATCTATAGTTTACCCGTTATAAGTATTGAAAGTTGACCTTACCTGAAATCAACAGTTTTTGTCTCCCGTCACTTTTACCCTATCAAAACTATACCAAAAACCAAATAAATTATATGTTCTTGAAGAGGACTCTCTCCTCTAGTGCCGTATATAATTTTTAAAATTTTATGAATTGATTTAGTATTTTTCTATATTTTCCGAATCAACATCTTCTCAAAGTTTAATATACCTACATGTAGTTTTTAGCAAATTTGTTTAACGTTTTGTAGATGAAACAATATAAAATTTATATGTCCAAAATCATACTTCTGAGATCTAGAAAAGGGTACTTTTAATTTTTTAACATTTTCTATTTTGATCTAAGAAAGGAACAACAGAAGTGGAAATTTTAGTTTTTTTGTGTTTTTGGTGGTTTGGTTGCCAACAAGGCATGCCACCTAAGTAGACTCGACCGAGTCTGACTCGGCTGAGTCCCCCTAGGGGGTCGGCCCCACTCAAATAGCCTAATAGTGTGCAAATGAGTGTTTTGTCATGTTTTTTTATATTAAAAATATTGTTTAGACTCGGTCGAGTCCTACTCGGCCGAGTACCACTTGGCCCAGTCTAATGGGCCACGTAGATGCCATTCGGCACCGCGTGGCACCTATGTGTACTCATTCATGTTGGACTCAGCCGAGTCTAACTCGACTGAGTTTAACTGGGCTGAGTGATTTGAGTTAGCCCAAAAGGTGACACTCGATTGTGCTTTTACCCGCAAACAAAAACTGTATCCAGGTTCACTGGTAAAACACTATCTAACACTTAGACAAATTTGCAATGCGCTCTGTCATACTTGCTCTCTGACCTGTGTGATCTTCATGTGGATCATATGTTGCCATAATGACAACATCTATGCAATCAACTCAGCCAAATTGCCAATAGATTTTGTTTTTTAATGAGAATAGTTTTTTCCCAATTTAGTTGGCTTAAAAAGATTTTGATTTTTGAAAAGAAATTGAGAAAGATTTGAACTTAATACATCCTTAAATTCACCGTAACTCATCAACATGGTCTTCATTGAAACAAAATAAGGATTAGTGATAGAAGAATAAAATATTTCTCCAAGCTGACTATACTCAACAAAGTAGTAAAACACGGGCTTTCTATAGGCCTTCTCGAAGGGCATGACACTATCCACTATAACAGCCTAGTGAATAAGATGAAGTGTCTGGAGATTATAAGGCTCTGTTTTGAGGCCATCAATAGCTCACTCTTGTACTTCACTGTGGAATTGTTACAGTAAAAAAATATTAGGGGTGTAAAATTGTATGAAAAATACATTAACTCAGAGGACACTAAACTTTTGAGACAGGGTGCTATGAAAGAAGATGACAAGGCTCAACAAATATTTTGTTTGTATGAAATATGACCATTTGCTTCCAACTCTACAAAATAGATTATTCAATCTTCACATTAACAGAGTACAAATTTTTTTGGCAAAATAGACTCAACAGCTATTGCAAACAAGGAGTATTTGAGGGAAATGTGAATGTTAAGACATCGACAAGGTAATTTATTATCAATTGTACCTTTTTGGTTTCAACAAGTTGTAATACATTCAATAATAGGCTTAAATTCAATGATCAGTAGAGGTAAAAAGCAACAAAATTCAATGTTGCAAGATGTTTGGATCATCTTGCATGTCTTTGTTGTGCTTTGAACTATGAGCAGAGTAAAATGGTATAAACGGTATTTATAATAACTATAAAAATGAAGGAAAAAGATTGATGGTCATGGACATTGCAATCATCTTGCACGTCCCTTAATAAATACAAATCATTAATTTGAAAATTCAACCATGTCATTTCATCTATGAAACGCCTTTGGCATAAATATTAAAATACATATTCACAAAAAAAAGTTGGCGGATATGGGATCACTCCATGAGAGTCAAATAGTCCAAGCCCAAAAATAGAGTATACTACAACTATTCATCAAAAAAACTATAGGGCAAAGCCTAGAATAAGTCATGTCATGCGGCCAAAGCAATGCCAGCAGAGGGGGGGATCTTGATTATCTTTTTCGCCCCATACATCAACGAGCCCAAGGTTCGGGTCCAAAAGGGACCACCTGTCTTCATCTTTCTCCTTCTCTTTGTCATCTTCTTCCTCCCTCTTGGAGGGTGAAATAGTTAAGGCCAGGTGAGGAAACCCCTTGGAGGAAGTGGTTGTAGGCTAGGTAGAATCACCTATGGTATCAGGCCAGCTGGATCCACCATGTGTTATGGGGGCAATAGAAACAACATGACAACCTTATGCAAAACCATGACACGACAGAGAAACTGAGTGGCACCTCCACGCATCACCTCCCCACCAGAAGAGCGGCGAGGGGCCTAGGACCGTGGGGTCTGAGAGTGGCGAACTGAGGAACTACGGTCACGAGGCAGAGTCTAGTCTGTAGAAGTAGAATTTGGTAGCACTTTGGCCACCATACAATAGGCATTTCCCCAATTTTTGAAGTTGCTATTGAAGATTGGCCACCTCCAAAACCACTTTATTGGCTTGCACCTGAATATGCATGATCACATTATTACAAATACATGTTTTAGTGTACATAGAAACATTTATATCTAGAAAGTTGAGTGAATAAAACAACATTTCTATCTTTCTATAAAGTGAATAAAATCTCCATCCTTAAAGCATGCCAAATCTGCAAGAACTTGAAGGGGATCCTAGGTGAATCACCCAGCAAGGCCATGTGCCAAGAAAAGGGTTCTATCCTAAAGGGCCTAAAAAAATCATGTATCCAACTCCAATATTGTTGAGCTCTTATGCAAAACTAGATGATATGAAGAAAAGTCTCTGGTTGCCCACAAAAAGGGCATCTGGGGTCAAGAACCGCCAAATGTTTGAGTCTGGAACCCAAAGGAAACCCTTTAAAAAGAATATACCAAGAAAAATGTGTAATCTTGGGTTATGTGGTGGTGGACCAAATAGTAAGAAACCAAAATCTCTAGGCTTTCTAAGAAGACTACAAATGCCAGTGCTGATTGAGAATGTTGACCATTGGAAAATGGGGAACAAGCTAGTGATAACCCATCTTAGGTTGGTAACTGGAAAGATGAGTCCAAGGATACCACTTTCAATCTTTCTACCATGGCTTGACAAATTGAATGCCAAGCTTATGTAACATGTGTGAAGGAAAAGTCGAGACTAGCATGTCATAAGTTTATTGATCTGGGTGAGATACACGAAACTAGACCTAAAATTTATCCCATGATCGAAGACTCATAGTAGCCTTGGAGAACAAATCCTTAGGCATTCTAATGTCATGTTTGTGAAAATGCAAATTACAAATACCCTATATCTTAGCAAGAGGGAGCCCTTGTGAATGAAATAATGACGAGCACCATATATTATGTTGGTTCATGAACAACCCATCATGAAACCCATCTCCAACCCACCAAAGCCAAGGCTTAATAGTTTCTCATGCTCTCCATATACTTTTGGCAACAAAGGTGCCCTAGATCTGAACTAGGTCTTTCATAATAAGAAGCATTTGCAAACCAATCCCCTTCCAGGAAGTTTTATTAATTAGAAAGCCTTAAGAAATATAATGTCTTAGAAGAATTTTCCAAGCCTCATCACTAATTAAGGCTCGGATGACCCATTTGGCACAAAGAGCCAAACCCTACTTCTAGTTAGAAAGAAGGCCTCACCCTCCAGACTCCTTAGGAAGACAATAATACTCCCATGCGACTCTGTGAAACTCATGGTGGTTAGCTCCAAAAGCCCAAAGAGAATCTTGTAACAAATTTTCCAACTTCATGTATGAGGCCTTAGAAGGACCCCAGTGTGAAGAGTAGTAAACATGGGTGACAACCAATGCCTTAGACAAAATCTAGAATTTTCCATCCAGAGAAAGAGGCTTGGTGATCCAATAAGCTAAATTTTTCTCAATCCTAGCTAAACTGTATTCCACAGGTCCACTAGCAAAGCTTGGAAGGCAAAAGGAATGCCCAAAAAGTGGAAAAGTTCATCATGTTGTATCCACTTCCATCTATATTGGAGAATCTAGGGTGGGGCTAGAAGGAAAGATTGTCTATATCATTGAGTTTTGTGTCATTGTATAGTTGAACCAAAGGCCAACCAAAAAGTGTCAAGACACTAAAGAGCTACCTGATTATTTTCTTTCACCTCAATGAGAGTGAGAAAGGAGTCATCTACAAAATGGTCATTAACAAGTTGAGCAAGTGACTCAGGTAGGGAAATTCCTCTAACACGACCAACAAAGATTGTGTTGGTAAGAAAATACCCAAAGCCTTCAGCAGCACAAACATATAAGGAAGGAGCCAAAAGACAACCCTAGCAAATAGATCTAAAAAGGTCAAATGCATTAGATTGGTGGTCATTGATGGTGATGCATGTAGAAGAATCCCCAAAAAGCATCTAGACAAAGTGGATGATTCTAGGTTTGAATCCCAGGGCTTTAAGCATGACAAGGATGAAAGGTCACTCAATGCGGTCATGGTGTTGATTCCCAAAATGGTTTTATACTTCAATAGCTACCACTACACTCACTACCAATTCTATAGAGTTTCCAACTCCAATTATCAAACTTCTTGAGAGGACTAGACCAACTGATAGGGATACTAATTCCCTCTGTACTTCTGGCTCTTCAAAACCAAGGTGGTATACCTAAATTCAGTAAAATACTACCCTCATTACACATGTCCCTGAATTTTCCAAATAGATTATCTCACATGTGGCTTAACAGTAACAAGAAAACACTAATTAATGGCTAACTACTTATTGATTCTCAATTTTCATGGAGCATGAGATACACATACCACAACTAAAATTGATAAATGAAAAGAATCTTTATCACAATGGTTTAACCAGACAACATGGACCAACAAAATAATAATTAAAGTTGAGTTAGATTAGTGCCTTGTCATTGGGAAATATTCTCAATCCACAACTCATCATATGAATGATATAAAATTGCTAATGATTCAAGACTTAGATTATTATTGTATTGCAATAATATCTATTCATGTAATCCTAATTTAGACTTCTTATAACAATCCTTGTACTAACCTTATGAACTTATGAATTAATCTTCAACATTTAAATTGATCCTTGATCAAATCTTACAATTAAGACATACACATATGAAATATGAATTGAATAATAACTTTGAATTATTGAATTCACAACTCATAAAACCAACACAGAAGAGAGCACCAAACCTGGATTATATTTCATTAAATTCAAAATCATTTTCTTCATACATTAATTTTCTCCTCAAAATAAAATTCAACAAACTAAAACTCTAATACTAAACTTTTATTCGCTCTGTAAAATGTTATACAGGACTCATGACCTCTAATAAACCTAACTAAGATAGAACCAACTCCTATGATTTCAACACAAAATTCCTCTAGCCCAAAATTTCTCAACTCTTATTAAGTGATCTTGAAAATCCTTTTATAGAACAAGGATTTCAACAAGCTACAAATCACTTTTGGAACTCAAACTCCAAACTACTTAACAACAAGATAAAAAAGGATCAAATCAAAGAAAATAGTGGGATCTATCAATATAATGATGGCATCTCTGAATTCACAATGCTGGAAACAAGATGTCAGCTTCTTGATTACCAGAATTTTCCCAAGTGATCATGAGATCATGAGCACTCCAAAAGCTTTAACAATCTCATTTCAGCATCAGTTATAGCCCTTACATACCGATGTCAAGTCATAACAGTAACCTTAAATATCTTTGCATGGTCGCACACAAGAAAAACTATGGCAAAGAAGACCTACGAACTTCGTGATAACCGTCAAACTTCAATCCTCAGCGTAGCTCCGCTAGGTGTCACAATCTTGGGATAATTTTCTCTCTTTGTCAACTAGGATTGCAAGATTACATAATTTCACCATGTGTCCACCCAAACCCACCACATACCTTGATAATCATGTTACATGGAATATTTGGGTTCATCATCACTGCGCCACCATACTGCCTCATTGCCATCACCTCCTGGTCAACCTTACCATGGGACAACATCTTGCGATCCTATGAAGAATAATAATTGTGCATCTTAGATTACAGGATCACGAGAACCATTGATTACCACATGAAGTTAATCACCAATAAAATACCAAGACCAATTAAACTTTGATCATCTTTTCTTCTTAGTTAAAACATCGCCATTGATTTTGAGCATGTGTTGAAAGATCAGTGCTTTAGTTGTACGACCTTTATCCTTAATTCAATATTAATAGTGATGCACAACCAATCATCATTCACTAGCTGTAAATATTTGTAGTCTCACTTCACAACCTCTCATTGGTCTAGGATTCATGGCAACATTTTGTAATCCCATGACAATAAACAATTGATCACTTTGGACTGTGGGATCACAAAAGTCATTGATTTCTTCAGAGATTTAATCACTGGACAATGCTGAGATGAAGTAATCATCAAGTAACTTTCCTTTGTGGGATCACAAAATTCATCAGATTTGATCATGACTTAACCACCCTTGATCAACCTCGTGCCATGTGTCGAATGTTGATTTATTCCTGCTAATTTTCCATGTGGGCACGGGCCCACAAAATATTCATCTCATTCATCACCTACACTACGTGGTAGCCTCTCACTATCCTAGGCACTTTCTCTTTCCTTTTTAGCCTCAAGTGTGAGATCATGAACATTTGACACCTGTCCCATGTTAGGTCTGCCATCTATCTTCTATGCATTCTCTATGTGTCATAATGTCGTGATCCCGTGGTTATTATCTCTCCTCAAGCCTTCAGTTTGTGAGATTACAAACACTCATCATTTGTCCTTGTTGAGTTATTATAGGTCCACAAAATTTTGGTTAGTCATCCACTAAGTACAAGTTGTCTTCATGCTCAAGCTCCGCCAAAAAGGTTGGGTGCCTCTCTAGCACTTCTTATGTGTGCACTGATGTATAAAAACAACAAGTTGGTTCCCGACACAACAAATGTGGGATAACTCCCTAGAATTGTTTTCTTCAAAACAACAACTATTCATTCTACCTAAGATTGTAAATCGGCCAAGGAAAATCTGCCACAATAAAACCTATGGACCAAATAAGGAAAAAATAAGCCATGTGATCTAAGCTAAATGCAATAAGTAAATACTAATCTAGGATGCAAGTGGGTACTCCAAGTGCTCTAGGATGCAATCAAACAAAATGATAGCATAAAAATAGCATAAGTGAATAACATTTAAGAATCAAAGAGTCTAAGAATGCAAAAGTGAGGAGAGAGCCTCCTTTTTAAAGAGCAATGGATGGTGATAGATTAAGAGGCAAAATCTAAGGGTGAAGAATAATCCTCATTTTGATTTTGGTGCACAAGATTCTCAAGAGGCAAAATAAATGGGCATGGTTAAGAGGCAAAAAGATGTGTGGAAGAGATTAAGAGGCAAAAGGAGATTCCACTCATCTTGGAAAGTGTGCATTCAATGTGTAGATAAAAAGTATTTTCCTCTTTTCAAATTAGGAAAATCATTTTTCATGTGCACACATAGGATAAAGGGGATTTTATTTAATTAAAAAGGGACATGTTCTTTTAATTAAATAAAGCTTAGGATAAAGTGGCCAAACTTTGGGATATCATCAAATAAATGATAAAATGGTGATTTGATCAAGAAATAAGAGATTAAATTAATGTGCAAAGTTGATTAAGCACAAGATGTAGTCTATTATTTAAATTTAATGTTTAGAGAGGGGGATCATAGTTTATGTGTGATGAAAATGCGAAACACTTCTATAAACCATTACACTTGAGAGAATCTATGAAGAAGGAAGTCTCAAGAAGTAGCTTATAGCTTCCTATCTATGACGTGCAAGAATATAAAATAGTATGAATGGTGGCTCTCAAATGAACCTTAAAGAGAGACCCTTGCAAGGTGCACCATAGAATGAAAGATTCAAATGATAAGGCAAATGAAAGTAATCTAAGATGAGATGAAAGAAACTAAACTATGATGCAAATGCAAGAACACAGAAAGTAGAGATAATCTAAAAAGATTACAATACCTCCTAATTAAGTTATGGGATCTAAGCTAAATGCAATAAGGAAACACTAATCTAGGATGAAAGTAAAGTAAACTAATATGCAAGATGCAAGTGGGTGCTCCAAGTGCTCTAGAATGAAAGTAAACAAAATGATAGCATAACAATAGAATAAGTGAAGAACATCTAAGAATCAAAGAGTCTAATAATGCAAAAGTGAGGAGAGAGCCTCCTTTTTAAAGAGCAATGGACGATGATAGATTAAGAGGCAAAATATAAGGGTGAAAAATAATCCTCATTTTGACTTTGGTGCACAAGATTCTCAAGAGGCAAAATCAATGGGCATGGTTAAGAGGCAAAAATATGTGCGGAAGAGATTAAGAGGCAAAAGGAGATTCCACTCATCTTGGAAAGTGTGCCTTCAATGTGTAGACAAAAAGTCTTTTTTCTCTTTTTCAAATTAGGAAATTCCTTTTTCATGTGCACACATAAGATAAAGGGGATTTTATTTAATTAAAAGGGGACATGTTCTTTTAATTAAATAAGTCTTAGGATAAAGTGGCCAAACTTTAGGATATCATCAAATGAATGATAAAATGATGATTTGATCAAGAAATAAGAGATTAAATCAATGTGCAAAGTTGATTAAGCATAATATGTAGTCTAGTATTTAAATTTAATGTTTAGAGAGGGGGCTTATAGTTTATAGACCATTTTTGGGTGATTACATTTGCCCCTGTTTGACTAATGTGTGAGCGATCTGGGAACATATTGAGCCAAAGAATGATGATGTCAAGGTAACTAATAGATATCTAACTCCGAACTTGATCAAACGAAGCACAAAGAGAACTAATCCTGAACTTGATCGAACAAGAACTAGTAAAGATAGCAAGATTCCAATCCACAATTGAAGCAAAACTGAACACTGAAACAAAGATTGAAAGATAAGATAATATCAAAACTGATATGATGTGATGAGGATTGATATGTCCAAAGAGTGAATAGATAAGATAATAGAATCAATTTGCAGCTTTGAAAGATAGGTTATTCCTTTTCCCTCAGGATCAAAATCGAAATGAGGTAGAGGAGATACAAAAATGAGATAGATTTGATCAAATCAGGATAAGATAAGGTTCAAGATGATTGATAAGCGCACAAGACCAAGTTTGACCACCAAGTGATGAAAATTTGCCCCAGTTTAAATAAGGTTGACCAGAAAGGTATAATAATAACATTAGGTCAAAGCAAGAAGAAGGGTGATGAAATGACAATGCAAAAGAGGAAATGGTGACTGCCTCAAAAGATTCAAGAGATTAGCCTCAAAGGGTCAGTCAACTACGCCTAGAAGAAAAGAGTTTTAAAACACAATTTTGATCTAGCGCAATGCTTCTTTGGATGTGATCATAAATATTGATGAAATAGATTGATCTACAAGGAAAACATGAAAGAAATGTCTTAAATGATGGATATTGTAGTTTTCCAACAATGTTTGATGAAGAAAAAATAATTCTTTGAAGGATTGAAGACTTAGATGCCCAATTGTAGAAGAGATATTCAATTCTAATTACTTGATTGATTGTGAACACTTGAAAACTTGATAGTGATTTATTGCATTATATAATGGATACCAAAATGAGGAGAGATAGGGTGTTTATATACTCAATCCATCATTTTGGGGGTTAAAACTCAAGTAGGATAACTATGGAACAAGATATCTCACTAATATCCTGACATGGGGCCCCATGCCAAAGTTGAGCCCAAACTCTAGGGTACAAAATGTCAATGGAATTTTGTACCTTGGAAAATGAGTCAACATTTATTAGGGAAATAGGGTAGGAGAAGTTTTTCCAGGTTTTAATGCATTTTGAGGTCAAGAGATCATGTAAAGGCCATAAATGGTAAGATAGCTCCTAAGAGATGAAATGAATTACTTGATTAGAGGAAAAATAGAGGAGCACACTTGTAAATAAGGGCTAACCTCAAATTTTGAAAAAAAAAATGAACCAATATAGGACTTATAATGTTAATTTGAGGGTCTAATAAGTGTTCAGAGAGTGTGAAATCAATGTGAGAACCTATACACACTAAATGGGGCTAAAAGAAGCACCTAATTAAGGGTTCTTACTTTTTAGGACAATACAAGATGGTAATGTTTAGATCTACCCAGATGCTTGAGGTTTCTTTGTTTTGACTTTTGATAATGAGATGGATAGGAGGCAAATTTTCTATTCAAATCTATTTTGAATTAGGAGAAAAAATATATGTTTCTTCTGAAACTATGGTATTTGGCCTTCAATCCAACCACCCGAATCCTTCAATGAGATTCCCCTATGGGTAAGACTTCTAAATATTTCGCTTCAATTCTAGTTTGATTCCTATCTAGAAGCTATTGGGACCTTCTTGGGTAAATTTATGAGCATGGATGTAGGTTATCAAAACTTTTATCATTCTACTTTTGCTGACATTTTGGTTGATGTGGATGTTACAAAGGCTTTCCTAGTGAAAGTGTCACTTAAATTGGGTAGTGGTGAGTGGATCCAACTAGTGGACTATGAAGGTATCCCTCTTAGATGCAAATGATGTTTCCAAGTGAGGCATGTGGTGAAAAACTATCCAGAGAAGAGAGTGATTAAACATGTTACTTGGTGAGAGGATACATCCATAAAACTCTACTTAGTGGAGAAGAATGAGATTTGTAAGTTAGAGAGGACTCCTAAAGATGTTGTGGCTTCTAGTAAGGTGAAAAACTTAGATAATACAAGAAATTGAGGTTAGTATGGGGTGTGGAGTAGAGATGTGTCGATAGTAAATGTGTAGTTAGGTTTCAAAGATTACTGTTGGGGAAAAATCTTATGGAATCCCAATGGAAGACAACCACAAAAAAATAAGAAAGTGAATGAGGTAGAGTCCACTATATTGATTGAGGGCTTGAGAATGGGTTATGATTCAAATGCAAGTGGGCACAAGAACTAGGGGAAGGAATGTGACATTACTGGTGGTAGTCTTGGTTATTGGGAAAGGGAATAAGTATCTTCCATTGACAAGCTCTTGGATTTACACATGGATTTTTGTAGGTTGGAAGAGGGATTCCAAGTAGTTAAAGGGAAAAGAGACATGAAGAAAAAGAAAGGGGGTTGATTTGATATGATTTTATGCTCATATTTGAAAGGTGGAGAAATCTATAAAACTTATTCCTAGACTTTTTCACGGGTCTTTGATTGGTTGTATTTACTTCTTGGGAGAGGTAGTTCTCCTTTTATAACTGCCCTTGGTTCAAGCCAAGTAAACCTAGTTTATTTATAATAAAAACACAACCTTATCGCCAATTTTTTTTTAAAAAAAAACATTCCCATTGAAATAATAAAACAATTTGATGGGAAAGAAAAATATTTTAAAACATTCTCATTGAAGTTATCTTTGACATTCATATTATGTGGAATATTAATTTATATGTTAGAAATGATATAATGCCCTAGTTAGTAGATGGTGTACACACAAAAGTAGTGCACTTCTCTAAGTCATTACATCAAAGGAAATCCATGAAAGGAAAACCTTCAATAGCGACCTAGAGCTCTCTATGTATGGAGTTGCAAGATTGTAAAATTGCTCTCAGCTAGAGCTATTAAGCTAATGACCTTGCTAGTCAACCACACAATGAGAGATTCAAGTGAAGACAAGGGCAAGAGTGCCAATATCCCCAAAGAATCAAAATAAAATGCAATGCAAGTAAGCTAAGAATGAGAATGCAAGCTTTTCTATGAAAATGAAAATGCAAACTAGGCTATGAAAGGAAAGTACAAGTCTTACAATCACTCCTAATTAAACTATGTGAGATTAATCTATAGCATAAAGAAAGTCTATACTAAGAATGCCATGATTATGCAACTATGAAAGCAAGAGAGCAAGCTAAATGAAATGCAACAACAATATCTTCAAAGCTTGAATGCAAGAATGTCTTCAAAGAGCTCCAAATGACCTAGAAAACCTACAACATAACATTAGCATAAAAGATAATGGATATGCAAATGAGGAAGAGAGCTCTCCTTTTATAGGAAATGAAAAGGAATGAACCATGGAGATTAAGAGGCAAAAGTCTTAATCAATGATGGAGCATCAAAGAGGAGCAATCCATGTGTACAAATATCCTCCAATGAGAAAATAAGAGTTGACTTTTGTGTCCATATAAGACAAAAAGTGCTTTTCTTTTTTTTATAAAATAAGAATAATGTTTTATTTGTGCAACTTAGGATAAGAGGAAAAGTGGGGGTTTTTTATTTATTAAAAGGGGAGGAAATATTCCTTTTAAATAAATAAAGACTTTAGGATAAAATGGTTAGCCCAAGGCAAATAATCAAAAATGATAAAATTGGACTTGATCAAGGAAATTGATATAATTGATAAAATGCTGATTTTTAAAAATATTGATTCAGGGATTTGATAAATTGTTGAATGGGGGCCCAAAGTCTAGGCGACCATTTTAGGGTGCATACATTTGCCCCTCTTTGACTAATGTGTGATCATTTCAGGAACACATGCGGCCAAAGAAGAATTGAAATGTTAGTCCATTTTGGGATCACAAAACAACTCAAACGTGTGTTCATTTTGGGAACACGCCCGAATGAAAGTAAATAAAAGATTCTGGACATGAGTTCATTTTGGGATCACATCCAAAGTAAGAGATAAAAATCTCAAGCTGAGTGAAAGCTCATAAAAAGATAGTTTAATCAAGAAAATCAAGGATTAAATCCAATAGGTACTGCCCCCTCGGAATTGAAATCAAAATCAGGTAGAGGAGAATAGGAAATTGATAAACTTGATCAAAGCACTAGAAATCATAGTCGAAGGATAGGACCATAGGATAACCATCAAGCAGTGAAGACATGCCCCAGGTTGACTATGAAAGATACAGGATAAAGATGAAGTCAAACCTCAAAGAAAGGAATCGAGTGAAAATGAATGATAGACTAGGAGTTTGAAAGAGATGGGGGTGAAGAAATGAAGATGACCCAACAAAGATCGAAGGATCAGGCCTCAAATGGTCAGCCAATTGCGTAGATGAGGGTGAAATTTTGAAATGCAATTTTGACTATCAAAATTAACTCAGATTTCAATTTCAAGTCCGAAAATGGATCCAGGACGTCAAAATTAGCTAGAGGTGCAATTATCACGCAATTCCAAGGTATTTTGAAATTGGGTCAAAAAGTCAAAATGCTATATAGGGGGCAAAAGTGTCATTTTCAAAATCATTTGTCATTTAGCCATTTGAGAATTTCGAGAGCTTAGAGAGAGAAAATGGCCCAGCAAGCAGTGATTCCCGTCCACAGGCATCGGTTTGAGCGCGGTCGGTTGCACAACCGGCCTCCACACTATGCTGCCTCGGTGAGTTTTCAGAAAAACTTCACTTTTTGAGTCATTAATGAGCATTTAATATATTTAGCACATTTTTTTCAAGAATTATCAAATTAAAAAATTTCAATTTTTAAGAACTAAGCGATATATCACGCAATACTTTAGAAGTATCGCTCCCTTTAGAGAGAAACATCGCGTGATACTTCGTAGGCCGCAAGTGTATCGCACACACATAGACACCAGTATCGC
The DNA here is from genome assembly GCA_027943335.1 of Chamaecyparis obtusa. Lineage (NCBI taxonomy): Eukaryota > Viridiplantae > Streptophyta > Pinopsida > Cupressales > Cupressaceae > Chamaecyparis > Chamaecyparis obtusa. The sequence goes on along the minus strand of BSBK01007776.1, from coordinate 68,912 downwards.
ACAATAATTGGTGAACTATCGCGCGATACCTGGTGAAGTATCACACAATCAAAGGTATATCGCACCGCTATAGGAAGAAGTGTTGTACGACACTTATCCCAAAAGCAGTATCGCCCAAGTTAAAAAAATTAATATTTTTAAGTATTTTTGAGCAAAAATGACATGGGTCTAGACAAGTTTACGCTGTATATGTCTTGTGTTGAATTTTAGACATTCATCATGATATGTACTGACATCTGGCTTGGTTTAATGGTTTGCAGGAGCACTTTCTAGCGTTACTCATCAGAGCGCCGAAGGTGGTGGGACTGAGATGCATCCGAGATCTAGATGATCCAGGCGAGGCTAACATCAGAGCAATGAGATTCTAATATTTGTTGCGGTTCCCATATATTCAGGCTAATCATGGTCTACTGACAGCCTTGGCCAAGCGATGGCATAGTGAGCATAACACATTTCACTTGCCCACTGGAGAGGCATCCATCACATTAGAAGATGTCTATAGGATTCTCAGAGTACCATGTCATGGAGAGCCTGTAAGTATAATCATGTTCGAAGATATAATTGTTTAAGTGTAATGTTTCCATATGATGAAAACTAACATAATTATTTGCTGGCACAGGTATATTATGATTAGGACACCACCGAGGGCCGACATGCTATCCAGGGCATGTTTCAGGATGTCACTATCATTGATAGACATGTCAGCTAGGAGCGACTGATGGATGATTTTGGCAGAGACTTCCCAGTGCTGTGCATTGTTGCTTCCATCATCTCACAGGCCCTGATGACTGACCGCAATCAGAAGTGATTTCCACTCGGCTGGGGCAAGTTATTGGTGGATTTGGTAGGTAGACCTCAACACATGGCATGGGGACCTACCATACTTGCAGAGATGTATCATGAGTTACATGAGATCATCTACAGGGACGGTCAGAAATGGGCTTGTGGTGCCATCCTAGCACAGGTGTGGGCTTGGGAGCACATTGCTATGGTGCGCCCTAGGGTTTAGCCGAGAGAGTAGAGATATCTGTACATATATAGGTATAGAGGATTTATATCATATTCCCATACTGGGGATATGACATACTACCGACAGATCTTGGATGAGATGACCTCCTTCATATGGAGGCCATACAGGGAGGTTGAGTCCTGGAGTGATGTAGAGGATGAGTTGAGCTACATGTTATGCAGCTGGCCATTAGTAGGATGATATGTAGAGATAGTCGAGAGATTCTACATCACTCGAGTATGGCAATAGTTCAGGCGGCAGTAGCGAGTGTCGGCAAAGACCACCACTTATGTGAGGTTAAGGGATGAGGAGGGACATGGGTGGCTACCCATGTTAGACTATCAACTGGCCATTACGAAGATAGATGGCATCAGGATGGAGCCTTGGGAGTACCTTCCCAATATGGCTAATGCAGGATCTGATGTAGCATATAGGGCTGAGCGGTGGAGGGCACAATTCCCTCATTTCACAGTACCTGATGCCCCGATAGCAGTCTAGGGAGGGTATGGGGATGATGGGGGAGATGAAGGAGATGGAGGGAGAGGGGGAGGGAGAGGTGAAGGATCCAGATTAGGTGGCTAGAAATGGTCATGGGGACAAAGATCAATGACTCTAGAGGATGAGGCGAGACCAGCTCGCCAACAGGCAGAGGTATAACAGGATCAGCCTGCGGGAGGGGAGGATCTGAGAGCCAGGATATAGGCTCTAGAGGTAGAGATGCAATAGCTGAGGATCACTATAGCTATGAGAGATCAACAACTAGCTGATTTGAGGGCAGAGAGAGATCAATAGATTATGAATCTTAGGGAAGAGATAGCACGCCGGGAGAGGGCGGCACAGGCAGACGCAGTAGAGATCTGGAGAGAGATAGCACGAGCTGCCTATTATCATGGACTCTACCTACAGGCTATGCCAGAGGATCAGAGAGCACCATCTTACTCTCAAAGGGCAGGTAGATTAGACATGGTACCAAATGCGGCACCACCTCCTCCACCACTAGGTCCACATGATGGGGAGAGCAAGTCCTAGGTTTAGATGTTTTGGACATATCATGAGACTTTGTGATCTAGATTTTGGGATCTTATATTGTTAGGAATAAGGTGTCTCAACCTTGGATAATTCCTATTCTTATTATTTGTTTTGTAAAATGTATTTCTTACAAATAATGTTGATGTGTCAGCATCTTGAATTGTGTGTAAGGAGATCATGGCTAAAATGATTATGACGGATTCCTATGACATGTAAGAGTTGTGTCAGGAAGATTCAATGACAGGTGAAGACATGTGGCAACTGATAAATTTGAGTACTGTACACTCTTCAAAAAACCCCCTAATATGGTTATCTTTGGGAGTAGCCCTAAAAAGTGAAGCACATGATATAAGCTTTTTTAGGGTTGCGAAGAGATGTGATGCGAGTGTATTGTTGGAACATTTTTATGCTGTCGTGATTTGTCTTCAATGTTTTTCAAAATCTTTTGAAAGAACTTGCATTGCAAGTGTATTGTAAGCTATAATAGTTTTGATCAATACATTGTACAGGTTTTGGAGTGCTGAGGTTTTTTACTGAAAGGTTTCCCCAAGGTATATCATTGTGTCATTCTCTATTTTTCTATATGCATGGTATGTGGTTGCAATATCTTTGTTAAAGTAGTTAACAAATCTGAAATTGTAAGGATTTATAAGAATTTGCACATTACTCTCCTATAGAGATTAGTGTAGGAAGCTATTTCTACACCTGAGTTTCCTTACACATATTGTATATTGTATGATGACATTGTTATATATATGAGATTACTGGATGTTCGATATATCTTGTGTTTACATCTCACATGTCATGGATGTATCAGTTTATGTATTGTCTTGTCATTTTTCTCAAAATGTATGTTATAAATGCTCATGTATATCCTCTCTCATAGATGTATGTTTGATTCTCATGTGTATGATATAGACTCATGTTTTTGAAAATGACATTTTTGAGATATAGATATGATGATATGATTAACCCCTTGTGATGACAGGAACAGGTCTGAGATGAAAGACAAGGAGTGAAATATATGATCAAGAAAAGGAAAGGTGAGCATAGTTGACCAACAGGTCCACGTAAGATGAAAATGAGAGCTCTCTCCATATGCAAGATGCAAAACTAATCTAACATGACCCTAAGAATGCAAGCTACTATGAAAAGTGGTTAACTTGCAAGGTCACAATGCTTATAGACATCTAATTATCATCATCAAGTGTTATTAATAACGTCATAAGATCATACAATACACACTAGTATGGGTATATGAATATGATCTATATCAGATAAGAATGTGGAAATCTCACCTAGGCACCAAAGACATGTAGGTCAAGATGACTACTGCAATGAGATTACCTAAGTTTTCTATAGCGAGATTATGCTTGCATTAGGACACAAGAAGGTCAAGATGGCTACAAGCATGCACTCGCAAAATAGTCAAGGACAATACCTTGTCAATCTCTTGTGTCAAGTAAGACCAACATAAATTCTCATGACAGTTAGGACCAACAAAATATACCCACAAGCAGATAAAGAAATAAAAGATGTTCTCATACCCTCAATCTTCTAGCTATGCATCATAGAAAACTTCTCAGGGAGAGACCACTCATCAAAGAAATTCTCATAGATAGCACACAAAGAAAAATTAAGTCAACATATCTCAATTGAATTGATTATTTAAGTGCGTCTCTGTTGGTCATAGAGTCAAACTTTAAGTATCAAATTTGCTAATGAGCGATATCACATCATACTTAGACTGGTGGGTAAAACATCTGATAAGTGTTGAGAAACACTTGACACTATGGTAGTGTTGAAAAACACAGTTTGGGGTGGTGTTGAAAAACACCTGTTTGTGAAATGCCCTAAGAGACAAACGCACCTAAAGGACCTATGCTAACAGGTATGCCCCCTAGACAAAAATAAAGACCAATTCCAAACCAAGTCAAATAAGGTCAAGGCATGATGGAGAATGGCTAAGTGTCGAGGATGCATGCTAAAAGACAAGGGTGCAAAGGCCTCAAGTAGTGCCTGTTTCCAGGTCTTCACCACTTGACAAATTTTTTTGATTTTTTCAATTTTTTTGTATTTTTGCTACCAAGGCGCCTATTTCCAAGTTTTCACCAAGGCACTTTTTCTATTTTTTTGAATTTTTTGCATTTTTTATTTTTTTTTCAGGACTTTATATGCTTTTTAGGATTTTTTCAGCATCATATATGAATTTTTTTTTGGAATTTTTTTTTTAGGATCAATAAATATGTACAAAGGATGCCCCCAGACATAATAGGCATCATGGATAGAACTTCTTGAGGTGCAAAATATTAATAGGATCAAGGAGTTGTTCCCCCTGTTCATCAGATAGCAAGTAAGCACCTATCCCAAAAGTAGTAGTAATAATGTATGGTCCAAGCCAATTAGGTTCAAATTTGCCCTTTTGTTCTCGATGTTGTTGGTTCTTAGGATTCTCACGTAGGACAAGATCTCCTACTTGAAATTCTCTAGGGTGAACCTTCTTGTTGAATGCTTTGGACATACTCTTTTGGTAGACTCTCATGTGATCAAAAGATGATGTACGTTTCTCATCAAGAAGTTCCAATTCTTGCAATCTCATGGCACGATAATCTTCATTTGTAATCAAACCTTTGAGAGAGACTCTAAGTGAAGGAATCTCAACTTCTAAAGGTAATACTGCTTTAGCACCATAAGTGAGGGCAAAAGGAGTAGCTCCTGTGGGAGTACGTATACTCATTCTATAAGCTCATAAGGATGGATTGATCTATAGGTGCCAGTCTCTACCATTCTTGTGAACTGTTCTATAGAGAATCTTAAGAATGGTTTTATTTGAAGCCTCTGCTCGTCCATTTCCTTGTGGGAAGTAAATGGAGGACCAACGTTGCTTTATCTTGAATTTCTTGCAGAGGTGTGTAAGGTCCTTATTTTTGAACTGACCTCCATTGTCAGTGATTATCTTAGAAGGTATCCCAAACCGACAAATGATGTGATTCAATATGAACAAAGAGATTGTCTTTCTTGAAGCAACAAATAGTGGAACGACTTCTACCCATTTAGTAAAGTACTCAGTAGCAGTAATAATGAATTTATGTCCTCTTGATGAGTTGGGATGAATCTGCCCAACAAGGTCAAAGGCCCAATGCTAAAATGGCCAATGAGAGATAGAAGGAATAAGCTCCCTACCTGGAGCATGAATCAGGTTTCCATATTTCTGACACTTTTCATAAGATTTGGCAAAAGCTATAGCATTCGTCTGCATTGTGGGCCAATAGTACCCCACCCTAAGCAACCTTCGGTCCATGGCAAGACCATTGAAATATGCTCCACAAATGCCCTTGTGGATGTCAACTAACACTCGGTCAGACTCATCCTTTTCCAAGCACCTAAGAAGTGTCCCATCTAAACCCCTTCTATATAGATCACCAGAGATAAGGGTATGGCGAGAGGCATTACGGACAAGGTTTCTTCATTCAGATCGATTAAATGATTTAGGAATGATGCCATCATGAAGGTATGAATAGAAAACACCATAATGGGAAGACTCATGAGTGACCAAGGTACAAATAACGTGGCTTTCAAAGGAGTCAAAGATGGGATGGTGTAGCTCTTCCACCATGAATTCAAATCTTGATTCGTGTTGTTCCAACTGAAGGAGTGAAGCTAATGTAGCCATAGCATTTGCAACCTTGTTTTTTGCTCTAGGGATCTGTTGAAATGTCACACATGTGAAATATCGTCACAATGAATCAACCATCCTTTTGTAAGGTATCAGCTTATCATCCTTAGTTTGGTACTCTTCATTTACTTGGTTGATAATTAATTGTGAATCCCCAAAGACATGCAGCTCTATAATTCCCCATTCTATGGCCATTTTCAATCCATTGGTTAAGGCCTCATATTCAACAATGTTGTTTGTGCATGGGAACAATAATTTATAGGACTTGGGAATAGTACACCCATGAGGGGAGACAAACAACACTCCAACTCCTGATCCATTTTGCATATTTGAACCATCAAAGAACATTTTCTAAGTACACGTGGTCATGTACATGATAGCTCATCTGGGAATTCCACTTGAATAGGCATGCTATCCTTGACTAGGAAATCAGTAAGTTGATCTACAATAGCTTGCCCTTTTATAGCCTTACGCTCAATGTACTCTTTATCAAATTTAGACAAAACCATCATCCACTTAGCAAGTCTACCCATGAGAGCAACCTTACTAAGCAAATACTTAAGAGGATCAATTTTTGCAACAAGATGTATAGTATGGGCAAGCATGTAGTGTAGCAACTTTTGGGAAGCAAACACTACCGCAAGACAAGACTTTTCAATACTATTATAATTGATCTCATAAGATACTAAAGTATGACTAATGTAGTAGATGGCTCTTTCCTTCCCAGTATCATCAAGTTGAGCCAACAATGCCCCCAAGGAAGATTTTGTCGCTAAGATATACAAAATTAATGGTTTTCCTGGAATAGGAGGCATTAAAATTGGAGGATTAGCGAAGTATTGTTTTATTTGATCTAGGCTCTTTTTTAATCCTCATTCCAAGCACATGTGACTCCTTTATGCAATGTCTTGTTGAATGGTTGTGCTTTATTTGCAAGCTGTGAAATAAACCTCCATAAGGATTGAAATAATCCTTGAAGACTTCTCATTTGACTAATGTTCTTAGGAGGCAGCATATCTAATATGGCTTGAACCTTTTTGGGATCCACCTCTATTCCTTTGGCTGAAATTATGAATCCTAAAAGTTTACCTAAGGTAACCCCAAAGGCACACTTTTTTGGATTCAATCTTAACTGAAACTACTCCATTCAATCTAGAATTACTTCCAAATCCTCTAGGTGTGTATCCCTTTGCTTAGACTTGGCTAAGGTATCATCCACATAATCCTCCATGTTTTTATGCATCATATCATGAAATATTGTGGTCATAGCTCTTTGGTATGTGGCTCCTGCATTTTTTAATCCAAAGGGCATGACGTTCCAACAATAGGTTCCCCATGCACATGTGAAGGCTATCTTTTCTTGATCCTAAGGAGCTATTTTTATTTGGTTATAACTAGAAAAACCATCCATTAAAGAGTATATCTCATAGCCCGCAGTCATATCCACTATCATGTCTAAATTAGGGAGTGGAAAGTCATCCTTTGGGCAAGCTTTGTTAAGATCTCTAAAGTTTGTGCATACATGAATGGACCTATCATGCTTTGAAACTGGAACAATATTTGAGATCCACTCGTCATAGTCAATAGCTCTAATAAATCCTCCTTCTAAGAGCTTTTCTAATTCAGCCTTAACAAGGAGAGCTATGTGAGGATGCATTTTTCTCAACTTCTTTTTTGCTGGTTTAATTCTTGGAGCTATAGATAAATGATGCATAATAAGATTAGTGTCAAGCCCTGGCATGTCTGAATATGTCCAAGCAAAATTGATTTTCTTCTTTTGTAAGAACTTTGTGTATGCCTCTTTTTCTTGCACTGATAGAGATTGAGCTAGATGAATCACCTATGGAGCCTCTTCCGTATTCAAATTTACTGGTTGTGTAGGCTCAATAAGAACTGATGACTTGTCTTGGAAATAACTCGGTAGGTTATTAAGTACCCCATCCTTAGGTGCCTCATGTACACACAAAAGTAGTGCACTTCTATGAATCCTTACAATCAAGAACACTCAAGAATGAGGTCTCAAAAATCGATCCATAGCTCTCTATGTATGGAGTTGCAAGATTTAAAATTGCTCTCAGCTAGAGCTAATAAACTTAGTGACCTTGCTAGTCAACCACACAATGAGAGATTCAAATGAAGACAAGGGAAAAAGTGCCAATATCCCCAAAGAATCAAATGAAATGCAAGGTAAGCTATGGAAATGAAAGTACAAGCTATGCTATGAAATAGAAATAACAAGTGTTACAAATCCTTCCTATTTAGACAATGTGAGATTAACCTATAGCATGAAGGAAATCTAAACTATGAATGGCATGATAATGAAACTACTATGCAAGAATGAAAGCTATGAAAGCATGTAACTATGAGATCCAAGAATGCTCCAAATCTTCAAAAGCTCCAAAGTGACGTAGAAAACCTACAGCATAACATTAGCATAAAAGAGAATGGATGATCTAGAATGAGGAAGAGAGCTCTTCTTTTATAGAAAATGAGGAGAAATAGACCATGGAGATTAAGAGACAAAAGACTTAATCAACGGCGGAGCATCAAAGAGGAGCAATCCATGTGCACAAATATCCTCCAATGAGAAAATAAGAGTTGACTTTTGTGTCCATATGAGACAAAAAATACTTTTCTTCTTTTTATAAAATAAGAATAATGTTTTATTTGTGCAACTTAGGATAAGAGAAAAAGTGGGGGCTTTTTATTTATTAAAAGGGGAGGAAATATTCCTTTCAAATAAATAAAGACTTAGGATAAAATGGTTAGGCAAATAATCGAAAATGATGAAATAGGATTTGATCAAGGAAGTTGATATAATTGATAAAATGCTGATTTTTGAATATATTGATTCAAGGATTTGATAAATTGCAAGAATGGGGCCCAAAGTCTAGGCGACCATTTTAGGGTGCATACATTTGCCCCTCTTTGACTAATATGTGATCATTTTGGGAACACATGCAATCAAATAATGGAATTGAAGTGTGAGATCGATTTGGGATCACAAAATAACCCAAATGTGTGTTCGACGGATGGGAACACATCAGGACAAGCATAAGCATAAGATGAAAGACAAGACCAACACCATCACTGCTAGGTGCAAATCAAGCCTTAGACAAAACTATCACCGTCACTACTAGGCAATAATCAAGTCTGAAAAATAGGAGATAAAAACTGAAAGACAAAATCACCATCATTGCTGCTAGGTGATAATCAAGTCTAAAAATAAGAATCTCAAGCTGAGTTGGCTGAATCAAAGATTAAAGCTGATAGGTACTGCCCCCTCAAAATCAAAATTGAAATCAGGTAGAGGAGAACAAGAAATTGATAAACTTGATCAAGTCATGAGGAATCATAATCAAAGGATAGGACCATAGGATAATCATCAAGCAGTGAAGATATGCCCCAGGTTGACTAGGTTTGACTGGGAAAGATATAGGATAAAAATTAAGTCAAACCTTAGAGAAAGGAATTGAGTGAAAATGAATGATAGAATAGGAGTTTGAAAGAGATGGGGGTGAAGAAATGAAGATGCCCCAACAAAGATTGAAGGATCAAGCCTCAAATGGTCAGCCAAATGCGCAGAAGAAGGGAAAAATTTTGAAACATGATTTTAACTATCAAGATGAACTTGGATTTTGATTTCAAGTCCAAAAATGGATCCAGGATGTCGAAATTAGCTAGGGGTGCAATTATCGTGCAATTCTGAGGTGTTTTGAAAATTAGGTCAAAAAGTCAAAATGCTATATAAAGGGCAAAAGTGTCATTTTCAAAATCATTTGTCATTTAGCCATTTGAGAATTTCGAGAGCTTAGAGAGAGAAAATAGCCCAGCAAGCAGTGATTCCCATCCACATGCATCAGTTCGAGCGCGGTTGTGTGCTAAAATGTTGTCACACTTTTATGAATCCTTACATGCAAGAAAACTCAAGAATGAGCCCTCACAAATCGATCCATAGCTCTTTATGCATGGAGTTGCAAGATTTGTAAAATTGCTCTTAGCTAGAGCTATAAACTCTTGCTAGTCAACCACACAATGAGAGATTCTAAATGAATGCAATGCTATGCAAATCTATATGAGAATGCAAATTAATCTTATAAGAATGAAGATGCAATTAAGCTTTGAAAATAGAAATGAAAGAGTTACAAACCCTCTAATTAAACTATGTGAGATTAATCTAAAACATGAAAGGAAATGATACCATGATAATGCAACTATGATGCAAGCTAGGATGTGATGTAGATGCAAGATGAATGCCAATGATACTCCAAATCTTCAAAACTTGATGCAAGAATATCTCCAAAAGCTTCAATGACTTAGAAAACTTGTAGCATAATAATTCAAGTATGTATTGTGTGTGCAAATGAGGAAGAGAGCTCTTCTTTTATAGGAAGTGAAAAATAATGGACCATGGAGATTAAGAGGCAAAAGACTTAATCAACGATGGAGAAAAAAAGAAGCTTGATCCTTGTGCACAAATATCCTCCAATAAAAAAATTAGAAGCATTTACTTTATGTTGAGCATTTACTTTATGTCCATGTGAGGCAAAAGTACTTTTCTTTTATTTTTTATTTTATTTTTCTTTATAAATAAGAATTAAATGCTTTATTTGTGCAACAAAGATAAGAAGAAAAGTGGAGATTTTTTTATTTAAATAAAAGGGGAGGAAATTCCTTTTAATTAAATAAAGGCTTAGGATAAAATGATTTTATTATTTAATTAAAAGAGAGCATGTTCTCTTAATTAAATAAGATTTTTATTTTTATTTCTTTTAAATTAAATAAGGCTCAAACATTAGGAAATATTGAATTGATTATGATTTGATCAAAGAAATTGATATATTTGAAAAATGTTGATTTTTGAAAATATTGATTTAGGGATTTGATAAATTGCAGAAATGGGGCCCAAAGTCTAGGCAACCATTTTAGGGTGCATACATTTGCCCCTCTTTGACTAATGTGTGATCGATCTGGGAACACATGCAGTCAAAGAAAAATTGAAATGTGAGATCGATCTGGGATCACAAAACAACTCAAATGTGAGGTCGATTCGGGATCACATCCGGACAAACATAAACAAAAGATTTTGGACATGAGGTCGATTCGGGATCATATCCAAAATAAGAGATAAGAATCTCAAGCTGAGCTGAATGATAAAGCTGAATCAAAGATTAAAGCTGATAGGTATTGCCCCCTCGGGATCGAAATCGAAATCAGATAGAGGAGAACAACAAATTGATAAACTTGATCAAGTCATAATAAATCATAATCGAAGGATGGAGCATGATAAGATAACCATCAAATAGTGAAGATATGCCCTAGGTTGACTAGGTTTGACTGGGAAAGATATAGGATAAAGATTAAGTCAAACCTTAGAGAGAGGAAGCGAAAGGGGTGAATGAAAGACTAGAAGTTTGAAAGACATGGAAAGGAAAAAATTCCATCAAAGATCGAAGAATTATGCCTCAAAAGATCAGTCAACTGCGTAGAAGAATGAGAAATCTTGGAAATGCGACTTGGATTTCAATTTTGAGTCTGAAAATGGATAGAAAATGATGTGATATGAAAGACTAGAAATGAAAGATATGATCAAGAAGGATCAGAAAATGAGCACAGTTGACCAACTAGTCTGTAGATGATAAAAAGAAGAGCTCTTTCCATATGCAAGATGCAAAAACTAAACTATGATGAACCTAAGAATGCAAGCTACTATGAAAGTAGTTGACTTGCAAGGTCACAATGCTTATAGACATCTAATTATCATCATTGAGTGTTATTGGTAGTGTTGTAAGATCATACAATGCACACTAGCATAACTATGTGGATATGAATATGATCTTTATCAGATAGAAATGTGGAAATCTCACCCAGACATCAAAGACATGGAGGTCAAGATGACTAATGTAGTGAGATCACCTAAGTTTGATATGGCAAGATTATGCTTGTATCAAGACACATGAAAGTCAAGATAGCTAGAAGCATGCACTCGCATAAAAAAGTCAAGGATAATACCTTGTCAATCCTTAGTGTCAAGTAAGACCAGCATAAATGCTCATGATAGTTAGGATCAACAAAATATACCCACAAGCAGATAAAGAAATAAAACATGTTCTCATACCCTCAGTCTTCTAGCTATGCATCATCGAAAACTTCTCAGGGAGAGACCACTCATCAAAGAAATCCTCATAGACAACACACAAAGAAAAATAAAGTCAACATATCTCAAGCGAGTTGATTGTTTAAGTGCGTGTGTGTTGTTCATAGAGTTAGACTCTGAGTATCACATCTACAAATGAGAAATGTCACATCATACTAGACTGGTGGGTAAGACATCTGATAAGTGTTAAGAAACACTCGACGCAAGGGTAGTGTTGAAAAACACTGTTTGGGGTGGTGTTGAAAAACACATGTTGTGAAATGCCCCAAGAGACAAATGCACCTAAAAGACCTATGCTAATAGGTATGCCCCTTAGACAAAGACAAAGGCCAATTCCAGACCAAGTCAAATAAGGTCAAGGCATGATGGAAAGTGGCTAAGTGTCGAGGACGCAAGCTAACAAATAGGGGTGCAAAGGCCTCAAGTAGCGCCTATTTCCAGGTTTTCACCACTTGGATTTATTGCAATTTTTTTTTTTCCTTTTTTTGTATTTTTGCTACCAAGGCGCCTGTTTCCAGGTTTTCACCAAGGCACTTTTTCTATTTTTTTTGAATTTTTGATTTTTTTTTTTGTATTTTTTTAGGACTTTTTATGCTTTTAAAGATTTTTTCAGCATCATATATAAATTTTTTTGGTATTTTTTCAGGATCAATAAAATATATACAAAGGATGCCCCCAGATAGAAATGGGCATCAAGGATAGAACTTCTTTAGGTGCAAAATATTGATGGGCTCAGGGAGTTGTTCTCCATCTTCATTCGATAGTAAATATGCACCTGTACCAAAAGCTGCTGTAATAATGTATGGTCCAAGCCAATTAGGTTCAAACTTGCCCTTTTGTTCTCTATTCTGTTGATTCTTAGGGTTCTCTCTCAAAACAAGATCACCTATCTAAAATTCTCTAGGGTGAACCTTCTTGTTGAATGCTTTGGACATACACTTCTGATATACTCTCATGTGATCAAAGGAAGCCTTACGCTTCTCATCTAGAAGTTCTAGTTCGTGTAACCTCATGGCATGGTAATCCTCATCTGTAATCAAACCTTTGAGTGAGACTCTAAGTGAAGGGATCTCTACTTCTAAAGGTAATACTGCTTCAGCACCATAGGTAAGAGCAAAAGGAGTAGCTCCTGTAGGTGTACGAATGCTAGTTCTATAGGCCCATAGTGCCAGATTGATTTGTAAGTGCCAATCCCTACCATTCTTGTGTACTGTCCTATGAAGAATTTTAAGAATAGTTTTATTGGAGGCTTCTGCCTGTCTGTTTCCCTGTGGAAAATAGATGGAGGACCAATGTTGCTTAATTTTAAACTTCTTGCATAAATGCTTTAGGTCCTTATTCTTGAATTGACCTCCATTATCAGTAATAATCTCAGAAGGCACTCCAAATCGGCAAATAATATGATTTAGAGTAAAGAGTGAAACTATTTTGCCCGAGGTGACAGAAAGAGGGACTGCCTCTACCCATTTTGTGAAATAATCAATAGTTGTGATGATAAACTTATGTCCACCTGATGAGTTGAGGTGAATTTGCCCAACAAGGTCAAAGGCCCAGCGCTGAAATGGCCAATGAGAAATAGAAGGAATTAGCTCCCTCCCTGGAGCGTGAATCAAGTTTCCATGTTTTTGACATTTCTCACAAGATTTAGAGAAAGCTACTGCATCAGTTTGCATTGTGGGGCAGTAATACCCCGCCCTAAGCAACCTTCAGGCCATGGCAAGACCATTAGAGTGTCCACCATAAATGCCCTCGTGAATGTCAACTAATGCTTGGTCGGATTCCTCCTTTTCCAAGCACCTAAGAAGTGTCCCATCTAAACCCCTCCTATATAAATCACCAGAGATAAGGGTGTGGTGAGAGGCATTACGGATGAGGTTTCAACATTCAAAATGGTTGAAAGTGTCAGGGATGATGCCATCATGTAGATATGAATAGATAGCACCATAGCGGGAAGACTCATGTGTGACAAGGGTACAAATGACATTGCTTTTAGATGAATCAAATATGGGGTGGTATAGTTCTTCCACCAGGAATTCAAATCTGGATTCATGTTGTTCCAACTATAGGAGTGAAGCTAACGTAGCCATAGCATCTGCAGCTTTATTTTCTGCTCTAGGGATCTGTTGAAATGTCACAAAGGTAAAGTAACGTCTCAATGAATCAACCATCTTTTTGTAAGGTATCAATTTATCATCTTTGGTTTGATACTCCTTATTGACTTGGTTGATAATTAATTATGAATCCCCAAAGACATGCAACTTTGTTATGTTCCATTCTATAGCTAGTTTCAATCCATTGGTTAATGCTTCATATTCTGCGATATTGTTTGTACATGGGAATAAAAGTTTGTAGGATTTTGGTATATTATACCCATGAGGAGAAACAAACAATACTCCCGCACCTGATCCATTTTTCATGTTGGAACCATCAAAGAACATCTTCCAAGTGCGAGTGGTCATGTATAGAATGTGTTCATCTGGGAACTCTACCTGAATAGGCACACTATCCTTGACTGGAAAATCAACTAACTGATCAGCAATAGCTTGCCCTTTTATGGCCTTTCTCTCAATGTACTCTATATCAAACTCAGATAAAATCATCATCCACTTAGCAAGTCTACCCGTGAGGGCAGCCTTACTAAGCAAGTACTTAAGAGGATCAATTTTTGCAACCAAATGTATAGTATGAGCAAGCATATAGTGTCGCAACTTTTGGGAAGCAAACACTACTGCAAGACAAGACTTCTCAATGTTATTATAATTGATCTCATAAGATACTAGAGTATGACTGATATAGTGTATGGCCCTTTCTTTCCCAGTGTCATCTAATTGAGCCAGCAATGCCCCCAAGGAAGACTCTGTTGCTGAAATGTACAAAATCAATTGTTTCCCTGGAATAGGAGGCATCAAAATTGGAGGATTAGCCAAATACTATTTTATTTGATCAAGGCTCTTTTGGCAATCCTCATTCCACACACATGTGACTCCCTTATGCAATGTTTTATTAAAAGGTTGTGCTCTATCTACAAGTTGTGAAATAAACCTCTGTATAGATTGGAGTCATCCTTGAAGACTTCTCATTTGACTTATGTTCTTTGGAGGTGGCATATCTAAGATAGCTTGGACCTTTTCAGGGTCAACCTCTATTCCTTTTGCTGAAATTATGAATCCTAGAAGTTTACCTAAGGTAAATCCAAATGCACACTTTTTTGGATTCAATCTAAGTTGAAACTGTTCCATGCGATCTAGAATCACTTCCAAATCATCGAGGTGTGTATCCCATTTCCTAGATTTAGCCAAGGTATCATCCACATAATCTTCCATGTTCTTATGCATCATATCATGAAAAATTGTGGTCATAGCTCGTTGGTATGTTGCTCCTGCATTCTTTAGGCCAAATGGCATGACATTCCAACAATAGGTTCCCCATGCACATGTGAAAGCTATTTTCTCTTGATCTTCAGGAGCTATTTTTATTTGGTTATATCCAGAAAACCCATCCATTAAGGAGTATATCTCATAACCCACTGTCATATCCACTATCATGTCTATGTTTGGGAGTGGAAAGTCATCCTTTGGGCATGCTTTGTTGAGGTCTTTGAAGTTTATGCAAATGCAAATGGATCCATCATGTTTTGAAACTGGAACAATATTGGAGATCCACTCAGCATAGTCAATAGCTCGAATGAATCCTGTGCGTAAGAGCTTTTCTAATTCAGCTTTAACAAGAAGAGCTATGTGAGGGTGCATTTTCCTCAACCTTTGTTTGATTGGTTTTATTCCTGGAGCTATAGATAGATGATGCATAATAAGATCAGTTTCAAGCCTTGGCATATCGGAATATGTCCAAGCAAAGTTGATTTTCTTTGTTTGCAAAAACTTTGTATATGTCTCTTTTTCTTCAACTGATAGAGACTGAGCTAGGTGCACTATTTGGGGAGCCTCTTCTGTATTCAAATTCACTGATTGTGTGGGCTCAATGAGAACTGATGACCTATCTTGGAAGTAACTTGGCAAGTTATTAAGTACCCCATCCTTAGGTGCCTCAAAGAGGTTTTCACCCTCGGATATGTCATTTATTTTTACTATTTTGGGTTCTGACACTGCCACAAAGTGGTTTTTGCCATCAAAACCATCTTTCTTTTATTTTTAGACTGAGGTACTTAATATCAGGCTCTTTTATACTTGTTGTTGGTTCACTGGTGGAAGAGACTATGGGTTCAAGAGCATTTAGATAACAGGCAATTTCATAGTCATTCTGAAAGTTTAAGAGCTGAGGCTCTTGGCAATGTTGAGACCAATCGATTAGGTGGAAATGAACAATGGGTAGGTCAATGACTGGTTCAACATTGTGTATGTGGAAGGTGTTATCTCTGGTGACCATACAATTGGGATTCATCCAGTCTCCCTCTAAGATACTCGAATTAGGATTTGTCCTACCAAACAAAGCGTCGTCCACTAAGGCAATTCGAGGAGTCCAATCCTCTAGTCCTACACTAAGTTCGTTGGTCACATCAGGTTGAGTACTATAACTATGGACAACATCCATGTCCAAATCAACTGTTGCATCTGAAAGTGAGTCCCATTCGAATTCATGTGAGTCTATTTTTGAATCATTATTTGGGCCTCGTGATGTAGAAGCCTCAAGGTTAGGAAAGGTTTCCCTTTCTCTAGCACTAGCATTGTTACTATCTGTCGCAGCTAGGATAGCAACACTTTCCATTGTCAATCTAGCATTCATATAGTCACTATCTGTCACAGCTGGGATAGTAGGACTATCAATTGTCAAATCTTCTGAATCTCCCCAAAGGAGATTTGTTGAAGGCACCCAATCATTAGACATATCTTGCTGATTAGAGAGATTAGGTGTGTAGTCTGAGTCATTGTCACTATCCATCGTAGCTAAGACCGGGATACTTTTCTGTTTCTTATTTGCAAAACCTAAGCCAACTGTTGACTTATTCCTTTGTCCAAAAAGGGCATGGCTAAGAGGTTCAGCTTTGGCATCCAATCGATGACTAAGGGGACCATGTCCTGGATAACCCATATTCTTGACCAATGTATACCCTCTCCCATAAGCTTGAGGGGAAGGTACAAAATCCTCATTATGTTGGTATTTCTCCTCTCGGTAAATCCAGTCCCTAACGACAACCTCTTCTTTTTCCTCTTGAATCAGAACTGAGGATTCTACAAACTTGTCGAATAATGTCATGGCTAAAGATGAGGGTTTCATATCTTGAGAAGGTTTGCCATAAGACCTAGGGGAAATTGGCAATTTTGTGAATGAATCAATTTTGTAATCCCCCATGCCAAGATCCATGGCTTTGAATTTGTCTTTGCATTGTTCAAATGTAGTATCAAAAGTGTCAGCCTCCCTATTCAAAGGAATGTGAGACCCTGCTGAAATTGTGTTGACTGACAATGTGCTATCCCCGGGTATGCAAACTTCTACTCCATTGTAAGGGAACTTCACACACTGATGATAAGTAGATGGGACTGCTTGCATCTCATGTATCCAAGGTCTACCCAACAAAATATTGTAAGCCAAAGGACCGACATCAACAATATGAAATAAAATATCTTTCTCTACAGGACCAATTCGGATAGGAAGAATAGCCAATCCTTTAGAACTACGTTCTGCTTCATCATAAGCCTTGATAGTTATCTTCTTCCTTGTGTCAATGACTTCTTCTGAATAACCCAAGGCCTTTAATAAGCTCAAAGAACAAATATTAAGCCCAGCACCCCCATCTATCAACACGCACCTAACACGGGTCTTGTGGATCATAACCTCTATATGAAGGGCCAAATTGTGTGGGTGGCTTAATGACTTGTCATCTTCTTCTGAGAATGTAAGGTAGTGAGGGCTAGCCAAGTGGTTGACCATATTCTAGAATTGATCTACATCTATATCATTAGGGACATTAGCCGCTCACATGGCATCCTCAAGGACACACTTATGCTTAGGGGACAATTCCAAAAGCTCAAAGATTGAAATCTATGCTGGTGTACGTTGTAATTGGTCAACAAGATTATAATTCAACTCAGGACCAACAATAGATTTAGGAAGAACACCTTTTGACACTGGCTGCTTAGACTTACTAGAGTTAGGACCTCTAATAACAATGGGAGCTTGAGACTGACTCCTAGTGACTGCATTGAGGGGTTGAGACATCCTTCATGAGTGAGGACCTCTTAGTACCACAATAGGTCCTTCATTAGGAATAGGAGTTGAATCCACATCATATCCATAAGGGTCTTTCCCTCTCATCATGTTGACATGATCATCAACAACTTCAAGCATATTAATAACATTTTCAGCATTTGTGTAGGTGTAGTTGATAGCAGCCTTGCCATTCTTGTTGTTAGAATTCTCTCCTTTCTCATATTTGGGCAAGGGATCTTTAAAAGCTTTGTGATCCGCATTAGTGGTTAAACCATCAACTTTTAATCTTCTGCTTTCAATAAGATCTTGGACAAGATGCTTAAGTTTAAAACAATTTTCTATATCATGTCCAATTCCATTGTGAAAGACACAAAAAGCCTTCTCATCCCACCAATGAGGTTTAGGATCCGGTATGTGGAAATTTGTAGGATACTGAGGTTGTGCCAAATTATGAGCAATTAACATCTTGAAAATGTCTGCATAGGAGTCCCCAAGTTTGGTAAATTATCTCTTTTCTATTTTAGGTCTCCCTTGATACTTGGGTTTATTTTCTTGTTGTGCTGAAGATGTTTGCAACTTCATGGCTTGGACTGCATTAGAGAGATTAAGAACTCCTTCATTCTTAGGTTGTGATGAGTCAACAACTCCATCATTGACCACTTGCTTATTCTTATTCCAATAGGAGTTCTTTTTGTCTTTTTTACCATTATTATTGTTGTTTTGGCCATTGTTGTTATTAGTTGTTTTGGCCAAAATTCCTTGTTCTTTTAGGACATCCTCTATGAGACACGCCACTTCTACCATGGTATCAAAAGAATTAAATGGGATCTTCCTTACTTCATACCTTAATTCCGGTACCAAGTTGCTCATAATGATGTCTATTCTTTCCTCCTCAACAATTGTCTTAGGATACTTCGAGCACAACTATCTCCATCTTTGCAAGAAGGTGACAAAAGGTTCTCCTTGATTTTGTTTGAGTTTGCACAAATCAAGCATGGTGACTGACCTTGATAAGTTGTAAGCAAAATGTTGAACAAATCTTTCCACAAGCTCTCTAAATGTTTTAACTGGAGGAGTAAGGTTAGTAAACCACTCCATGGCTTGACCCTTGAGACTCCTTCGAAATAATCTCATCAAGTAGGAGTCTTCATGGTGAAAAGAAAAGATCATTATGTAGAACTGTCTGACATGGTCGTGAGGGTCACCAATGCCATCATATTTTTCATAGGTTGGAAACTCAACTTTCTTAGGAAACTCAACCAACACCACACTCTTGTCAATAGGATTGGGACAAATAGAATCCAAGTTGAAAGTACTCTTAGGAGCCCTCATGTTGTCCACATCTCTTTGCAATTGTTTGATCACTTCATTTGTGGATGGGTCTTGCTTCTTTACCTTTCTATCCACATCAAAATCAAAGGGAACTCTTGCACCCTTATTAATTAGACTTTCTAAGAATTGATCTTTATTCTGTTCCACATACCTTTTGATGTAGGCTTGAAATGAAGGTTCTTGTTGAATAGCCATGAAGTCTATATGATCGAAGTTGGCATAACTTCCTCCATGTTGTGAGCCATGATGTGCTCTTTGGGAGGGTTGCTTTGAAAGTCTAGGAGGTGACTGTCTCCTATGGTGATCATATCTTGAAGTCCTTCTACCTCTAGGACTTGGGGATCTTGAGGGCGTCCTTGACCTTCTTCTAGGACTTGGTGAGGGAGTAGACAGGGGTGAGTGGGTCCCACTATTAGTACCCCTCCCATTGAATCAGTTTTGGAGTTGTTGTGCATAGAGTCTATCTTCTTCTTCTTGAGCGACTCGTTTCCTTATGTCCAATAATGCACATTCCTCTTCCTCTAGTTGTCTAAATTTCTCCCTTTTAGCAGCTTGTTCATCCAAATAGGCTTGCTTCTCCCTTTCAATGCTCTTTAATCTTGTATTTTCATATCGAGAGGTATCTCTAAGTGGAGAAGGTTTCCTTGACTATCTGATTGCATTGACTGCATTGATGTGGTGGTCACTAGACTCGTTGTTTTGGTCTTTGTGTTGTGACACTGAATCTGAGTGAGTTTGTTGGTGATGTCTCTCAATTCATCAAGATACCTTGTGTTGATCAGGGGTGATCCAGGTGGACTAGCATATGCAGACCCAGCAGACATCATGTTACCCCTATGCCATTGAAATATGTCATCAAGAGTCTAGTTCATTGCTTCTCTTTGTTGTCGAGTGAAGGTGTAACTCATGTCCATACTTGATGAAATGGGTGCTAAAGAGGTACTCACTTCACTAGGATTACCTTTCAGATTAAAAAAAATCTCAGATTCACTCTTAGGAGATTGATAAAAAAGGGGTCCTTTTCCCTTACACTGTTGACGAGTCTTAACTGGTGGTAACTGGTTAAAGATAATAGGGGGTCGCTTCCCTTGATTGAATTGGTACCTTGTTGTAACTAACATGAAAGAAAGAGATTCTTAATGATAGGGTGACCTCGCAAAGTGTCAACAGCAAACTAGGATAATCAAAGTTCTCTATTGTCTAAAATGAAATGAAAAGATAGAAATAAAGGGGCTTTACCAACACTGTCAAAGAGGTGCTAAAATCAAAAGATGAATATCCTTGCACTTTTGAATTAGGAGGTTGGACTAGGCCAAAATATAATTGAAATTGATTAAATGAAAGTGATTTGGACAATAAGAGCACTAAAATTCTCCAAGAATGTAGCTAACAATTCTAGAGATAAGCTTTCTCACCAAGAATAACCTTCTAACCTGACAACTATTTCCAAAGTGGCCTTGTAAACCAATTGATGCTATTCCTAGAGGGCAAAAACCAGAGATTTAAAGTCAAAACAAGTCTCTAATGTCAAGATAGAAAATCGAGCAAGCTATAAAAAAGTCAGGTGTTTCAACTCAAGAACTCAGTTTGTTTTAAAAGATCAAGTAAGTACATCAATAGATTTTCATCATTGAACAGGCACATAAGACAACAATCAAGGAGTTCAAACAAATAGTCTTCAAACAATGAGCAAGGGGCAAAGCAACCTTGCGCATGAACAAGTATAGTGACTTAGTATTTCTACTCCTTAAAGGTTCTACTTGTGTATGTTCTTGACAATGTTTTAGCAGGCACTTAGAACACAACAACACCTTATCAAGCTATCTACAAGGATATACATGGCTTTCTAAAAGGAGTCCTTGATATACGCAAGGTACGTGAGGCCCAAATTCGTAGATGAGAAGAATCCAAAATCACACAGCCGGGGGGAGATGGTAACCCAAATCTCCTCCTTCACTTCTCAAAGGTATAAAGTTCTTTGAGGCTTAGCCAAGAGTGATATCAAACTCAATTCCCAAGAGAGGTGTCTTTGGATTCACCTCCCGATATTTATACTCTACCGGAACACAGGAGTTAAGGTCATCCCTTGAGGTGGTGTGTCCCCAAGCATGCCTTCTAAAATAAAAACTAAGTAATTCACTATCAAAAGTATTTAGAGCACTAAAGGTGGAACACTTAACTCTTCAAGTAAATGCGAAGTGAGTCTAAAAGTGGAACATTTAACCCTTTAAGATAATGTGAAGTGAGTCCAAAAGTGGAACATTAACCCTTCAAGAGAATGTAAAGTGAGTCCAAAAAAGTGGAACACTTAACCCTTCACACAAACTCAAAGTGAGTCCAAAAGTGAAACATTTAACTCTTCACACCAACTCAAAGTGAGTCCAAAAGTGGAACATTTAACTCCTCACATCAACTCAAAGTGAGTCCACACCTTAGAAAACAAGTGAGTTCCAAAAAGCACAAAATGGTTGCCTAGTGGAGCAATTAATGCTTCTTTCCTGTAGACCCCTCCCCTTTAATGTGGTGCTAATCTTGCAACCATGGGGCAGAAATGAGGGGCTGATGGATTAGTGAGTCCAATAACCCAAGATAGCAATATACATCAATCACAAGTAATCTAAAGTTGCTTATCAATACTACTCACAAATGACAAAGGGTTGAATCAATGGAATATTTAACTTTCTAAGCAAATATAGAGTGAGTCCACAAAGTGGTGCATTTAACTCCCTATGTAAACAAGAAATGAATCCATGCCCTCAATCACTCAATGAGATATTTGATATTGGAACCAAGAATTACTTAAGGTTTAAACACAAGCATTCACTTACACAAACTTGTATGAAAGCAAATCTATGTTCATTCATTTCCCATTAAGAGCATCAATTGAAATGTGTTCTATGAAAGCATGTAAACACTCAAGCCAAACATATGAGAGGTTCAATTTTAATCCCAAAATCCAAATGTTGTAGAGATGGAACAAAGTACCTCAAGTTCAACGCTTTGTTTTAAACATTTTCCATGAAAGCAAGAGCACCTTCAAATGAACAAGATAAGAAAATAAGCAAATAAGATATGCAATGTATATCCAATTTATGAAAACCCTAGGGTTAGATCTGAAAATCAATTATTAGGAGCAATGATAACTAGCAAATAATCCAAATAATAACTCATATCATGCAATGAACAATGAAAAATAAGTGCATACCCATCACAAAATTTTATTTTTTTTACATTTGACCTAGTCAACAAGATCTGATTTTTACCACATGAATTCGGACCCCAAACCCAAAATGCAAAAAAGAGACCTCTATCAAAAAATAAAGAGCTTTCCAAAAATATAAAAATTTCAAAAAAATCTTTTAATTTGTGCTCTAGAGACCCATTTTATCAAAACATACCAATTTTTATAAATTGACCAAATGAGCTATGATATGATTTCTAAATTAAAAAAATAGTGAATGGACCCCCTGTAGAATTCCAAGACCTTTCCAGAAATGTAAAAATTTCTAAAAAATATGCTGATTTGTGCCAAAAATTGATTTTTTATGAAAAATCAAGAAAAAATCATAAAAAATACAAATCACCTTCAAAAATTTTGAAATTTTTTTTGGAGGTTCTTTGATATGTCAAAAACTTGAAAAAAAAAATTCAGACCAAAATACTAAGCCGTTTGAGAGATATGATCAAATCTAAAGTTTTTCATCTCCAAACAAATCTGCACAAGGGTTAGCTCCAAAAATAATCAAAACCAGTATGCAAGAGGTGGGTTGCCCCATGGGAGGCACCAAAAAATGTGTGCTAAAATGTTGTCACACTTCTATGAATCCTTACATGCAAGAAAACTCAAGAATGAGCCCTCACAAATCGATCCATAGCTCTCTATGCATGGAGTTGCAAGATTTGTAAAATTGCTCTCAACTAGAGCTATAAACTCATGACCTTGATAGCCAACTATACAATGAGAGATTCCAAATGAATGAAATGCTATGCAAATCTATATGAGAATGCAAATTAATCTTATGAGAATGAAGATGCAATTAAAGTTTGAAAATGGAAATGAAAGAGTTACAAACCCTCTAATTAAACTATGTGAGATTAATCTAAAACATGAAAGGAAATGATACCATGATAATGCAACTATGATGCAAGCTAGGATGTGATGTAGATGCAAGATGAATGCCAATGATACTCCAAATCTTCAAAAATTGATGCAAGAATATCTCCAAAAGCTTCAATGACTTAGAAAACTTGTAGCATAATAATTCAAGTATGTATTGTGTGTGCAAATGAGGAAAATAGCTCTTCTTTTATAGGAAGTGAAAAACAATGGACCATGGAGATTAAGAGGCAAAAGACGTAATCAACGATGGAGAAAAAAAGAAGCTTGATCCTTGTGCACAAATATCCTCCAATAAGAAAATTAGAAGCATTTACTTTATGTTGAGCATTTACTTTATGTCCATGTGAGGCAAAAGTACTTTTCTTTTATTTTTTATTTTATTTTTTTTTATAAATAAGAATTAAATGCTTTATTTGTGCAACAAGGATAAGAAGAAAAGTGGAGATTTTTTATTTAAATAAAAGGGGAGGAAATTCCTTTTAATTAAATAAAGGCTTAGGATAAAATGATTTTATTATTTAATTAAAAGAGAGCATGTTCTCTTAATTAAATAAGATTTTTATTTTTATTTCTTTTAAATTAAATTAGGCTCAAACCTTAGGAAATATTGAATTGATTATGATTTGATCAAGGAAATTGATATATTTGAAAAATGTTGATTTTTGAAAATATTGATTCAGGGATTTGATAAATTGCAGAAATGGGGCCCAAAGTCTAGGTGACCATTTTAGGGTGCATACAGCGGTCGGTTGCACAACCGACCTCCACACTATGCTGCCCCAGTGAGTTTTTAGAAAAACTTCGCTTTTTGAGTCATTAATGAGCTTTTAATATATTTAGCACATTTTTTTTCAAGAATTTTCAAATTTAAAAATCTCAATTTTCAAGAAGTAGGTGATATATTACGTGATACTTTAGAAGTATCGCTCCCTTTAGAGAGAAACATCACGCGATACTTCATGGGTCACAAGTGTATCGCACATGCATAGACACCAGTATCGCACGATAACTAGTGAACTATCGTGCGATACCTGGTGAAGTATCGCACAATCAAAGGTATATCACACCGCTATAGGAAGAAGTGTCGTACGACACTTGTCCCAAAAATAGTATCACCCGAGTTAAAAAAAATGATATGTTTAAGTATTTTTGAGCGAAAATGACATGGGTTTAGACAAGCTTACGTTGTATATATCTTGTACTAATTTTTAGACATTCATCATGATATGTACTAACATCTGGCTTGGTTTAATAGTTTGTAGGAGCACTTTTTGGCATTACTCATCAGAGCACGGAAGGTGGTGGGATTTAGATGCATCCGAGATCTAGATGATCTGAGTGAGGCTGATATCTGAGTGATGGGATTTTGATACTTATTGTGGTTCCCATATATCTGGGTCGACCATGGGTTGTTGATTGCTCTTGCCAAGAGATGGCACAGTGAGTACAACACCTTCCACCTGCCGATAGGAGAGGCGTCCATCACACTAGAGGACATTTATTAAATTCTCCGAGTACCATGTCATGGAGAGCTAGTGAGTAAAATCATGCTTTAAGATATAATCATTTAAATATAATGTTTCCATATGATGAAAAACTAACATGATTGTTTGTTGGCACTAGTGTACTATGATCAGGACACCATCAAGGGATGATAGGCAATACAGGCTATGCTCCAGGACGTCACCATCTTGGATCGTCATGTGAGCTGGGATAGATTGATCGATGATTTTGGCAAAGACTTTCCAATCTCTTGTATTGTTGCATCCATCATCTCACAGGCCTTGATGACTGATCGCGGTCAGAAGGGATTTCCACTCGGCTAGGGCAGGCTACTGGTGGATTTGGTAGGCAGACCTCAATGCATGGCATGGGGACCTGCTATACTTGTAGAGATGTATCATGAGTTACACGAGATCGTCTACAGGGATCATTGGACATGGGCTTGCGGTGCCATCTTGGCACAGGTGTGGGCTTGGGAGCACATCGCTGTGGTGCGCCCTAGGGTTCAGCTGAGAGAGTAGAGATTTCCATACATATACAGGTACAAAGGATTCATATTACATGCCCATACTGGGGATGTGACATACTACCGACGGATCTTGGATGAGATGACCTCCTTCATATGGAGGCCATACAGGGAGGTTGAGGGCTGGGGGGATGCAGAGGACAAGCTAAGCTACATGCTATGCAACCGGCCATTAGTAAGATGACATGCAAAGATAGTTGAGAGATTCTACATCACTTGGGTATGGCGATAGTTCAGGCGGTAGTAGCGGGTCTTAACAGAGACCACCACTTATGTGAGGTCTAGGGACGAGGAGGGACATGGGTGGCTACCCATGTTAGACTATCAGCTAGCCATTGCAAAGATAGATGGCATCAAGAGGGAGCCTTGGGAGTACCTTCCTGATATGGCTGATGCGGGATCTGATGTAGCATATAGGGCTAAGCGGTGGAGGGCACCATTCCCTCGTTTCATAGTACCTGATGCCCCGATAGTAGTTTAGGGTGGGGATGGGGATGATGGGGGAGATAGAGGAGACAAAGGGAGAGGGGGAGGGAGAGGGATGGAGAGAGGTGAGGGTTCTAGATTAGGTGGCCAAAAATGGTCATGGGGATGGAGATCAGTGACTCTAGAGGATGAGGCAAGACCAACTCGCCGACAGGCAGAGGTACCATAGGATTAGCCTATGGGAGAGGAGGACCTGAGAGCCAAGATATAGGCTCTAGAGGAAGAGATACAGTAGCTGAGGATCACTATAGCTATGGGAGATCAGCAGCTAGTTGATTTGAGGGTAGAGAGAGATCAACAAATTATAGATCTTAGGGCAGAGATAGCACACCGGGAGAGGGCAGCACAGACAGACGTAGTAGAGATCCAGAGAGAGATAGCACGAGCTACCTATTATCATGGACTCTACCTATAGGCTGTGCCAAAGGATCAGAGAGCACCATCTTACTCTCAAAGGGTAGGTAGATCAGACATGGTACCAGATGCGACACCACCTCCTCCGCCACCAGGTCCATGTGATGGGGAGAGCGAGTCCTAGGTTTAGGGCTTAGGTTTAGATGTTTTGGACATATCATGAGACTTTGTAATCTAGATTTTGGGATCTCATATTGTATATTGTATGATGACATTATTATATATATGAGATTACTGGATGTTTGATATATCTTATGTTTACGTCTCACTTGTGATGGATGTATCAGTTTATGTATTGTCTTGTCATTTTGCTCAAAATGTATGTTATAAATGCTCATGTATATTCTTTCTCATAGATGTATGGTTGATTCTCATGTGTATGATATAGACTCATGTTTCTAAAAATGACAGTTTTGAGATATAGATATGATGATATGATTAACCCCTTGTGATGACAGGAATAGGTCGTGATGAAAGATAAGAAGCGAAAGACATGATTGAGAAAAGGGAAGATGAGCGCAGTTGACTGACAGGTCCACGTAAGATGAAAAAGAGAGCTATCTCCATATGCAAGATGCAAAACTAATCTAACATGACCCTAAAAAATGCAAGGTACTATGAAAAGTGGTTGACTTGCAAGGTCATAACGCTTATAGACATCTAATTATCATCATCGAGCTTTTATTGGTAGTGTCATAAGATCATACAATACACACTAGTATGACTATGGGTATATGAATATGATCTATATTAGATGAAATGTGGAAATCCCACCTAGGCACCAAAGACATGTAGGTCAAGATGACTAGTGCAGTGAGATTACCTAAGTTTACTATAGCGAGATTATGCTTGCATCAGGACATAAGAAGGTCAAGATGGCTATAAGCATGCACTTGCAAAATAGTCAAGGATAATACCTTATCAATCCCAGGTGTCAAGTGGATCAAGCATAAATGCTAATGATAAGTAGGACCAAAAAAATATACCCACAAGCAGAAAAAGCAATAAAACATGTCCTCATACCCTCAGTCTTCTAGCTATGCATCATTGAAAACTATCATAGGGAGATAACACTAATCAAAGAAATCATCATAGAAAGCGCACAAAATAAAGTCAACATATCTCAATCAAGTTGAGTGTTTAAGTGCATGTGTGTTGGTCATAGAGTCGAATTTTGAGTATCAAATTTGCTAATAAGTGATATCACATCATACTTAGACTGGTGGGTAAAACATCTGATAAGTGTTGAGAAACACTCGACGCTAGGGTAGTGTTGAAAAACACAGTTTGGGGTGGTGTTGAAAAACACCTGTTTGTGAAATGCCCCAAGAGACAAACACACCTAAAGGACCTATGCTAACAGGTATGCCCCCTAAACAGAAATAAAGACCAATTCCAAACCCAGTCAAATAAGGTCAAGGCATGATGGAGAATGGCTAAGTGTCGAGGATGCATGCTAAAAGACCAGGGTGCAAAGGCCTCAAGTAGCGCTTGTTTCCAGGTTTTCACCACTTGGAGATTTTTTTGATTTTTCAATTTTTTTTATATTTTTGCTACCAAGGCACTTGTTTCCAAGTTTTCACCAAGGCACTTTTTCTATTTTTTTGAATTTTTTTGCATTTTTGGATTTTTTTTGTATTTTTTCAGGACTTTATATGCTTTTTATAACTTTTTCAGCATCATATATGATTTTTTAAAGAATTTTTTCAAGATCAATAAGATATGTACAAAGGATGCCCCCAGACAGAATAGGCATCATGGATAGAACTTCTTGAGGTGCAAAACATTAATAGGATTAGGGAGTTGTTCCTCCTATTCATTAGATAGCAGGTAAGCACCTGTCCCAAAATTAGCAGTAATAATGTATGGTCCAAGCCAATTAGGTTCAAATTTGCCCTTTTGTTCTTGATGTTGTTGGTTCTTAGGATTCTCACGAAGGACAAGATCTCCTACTTGAAATTCTCTAGGGAAAACCTTCTTGTTGAATGCTTTGGACATACGCTTTTGGTAGACTCTCATGTGATCAAAAGATGTTCTACGTTTCTCATCAAGAAGTTCTAATTCTTGCAATCTCATGGCATGATAATCTTCATCTATAATCAAACCTTTGAGAGAGACTCTAAGTGAGGGAATCTCAACTTTTAAAGGTAATACTGCATCAGCACCATAAGTGAGGGCAAAAGGAGTAGCCCCTATGGGAGTATGAATACTCATTCTGTAGGCCCATAAGGCTGGATTGATCTGTAAGTGCCAGTCTTGACCATTCTTGTGAACCGTTATGTGGAGAATCTTGAGAATGGTCTTATTAGAGGCCTCTACTTGTCCATTTCCTTGTGGGAAGTAAATGGAGGACCAATGCTGTTTTATCTTGAATTTCTTGCAGAGGTGTGTAAGGTCCTTATTTTTGAACTGACCTCCATTGTTAGTGATTATTTCAAAAGGTATCCCAAACTGACAAATGATGTGATTCAATATGAATAAAGAGATTGTCTTTCCCGAAGCAACAGACAATGGAACGACTTCTACCCACTTGGTAAAGTAGTCAGTAGTAGTAATAATGAATTTATGTCCTCCTAATGAGTTGGGATGAATTTTCCCAACAAGGTCAAAGGCCCAGCGCTGAAATGGCCAATGAGAGATAGAAGGAATAAGCTCTCTACCTGGAGCATGAATTAGGTTTCCATGTTTCTGACACTTTTCACATGATTTGGCAAAAGCTATATTATCCATCTGCATTGTGGGCCAATAATACCCCATCCTAAGCAACCTTCAGGCCATGGCAAGACCATTAGAATGTCCTCCACAAATACCCTCATGAATGTCAACTAACGTTTGATCAGACTCATCCTTTTCCAAGCACCTAAGAAGTGTCCCATCTAAACCCCTCCTATACAGATCACCAGAGATAAGGGTATGGTGAGAGGCATTACAGACAAGGTTTCTTCATTCAGATTGATTAAATGATTTGGGAATGATGTCATCATGAAGGTATGAATAGATAGCACCATAACGGGAAGACTCATGAGTGACCAAGGTATAAATAATGTGGCTTTCAGAGGAGTCAAAGATGGGATGGTGTAGCTCTTCCACCAGGAATTCAAATCTTGATTCATGTTGTTCCAATTGAAGGAGTGAAGCTAGTGTAGCCATAGCATCTGTTGCTTTGTTCTCTACTCTAGGGATTTGTTGAAATGTAACAAAGGTGAAGTATTGGTGCAATGAATCAACCATCTTCTTATAGGGTATCAGTTTGTCATCCTTTGTTTGATATTCTTCGTTAACTTGGTTGATTATCAATTGCAAATCCCCATAGATATGCAGCTCTATAATTCCCCATTCTATGGCCATTTTCAATCCATTGGTTAAGGCCTCATATTCAGTAATGTTGTTTGTGCATGGGAACAATAATTTATAAGACTTGGGAATAGTACACCCATGAGAGGAAACAAAAAAACTCTAGATCCTGATCCATTTTTCATATTTGAACCATCAAAAAACATTTTCCAAGTATGCGTGGTCATGTACATGATATGCTCATCTGGGAATTCCACTTGAATAGGCATGCTATCCTTGACTGGGAAATCAGCAAGTTGATCTTCAATTGCTTGCCCCTTTATAGCCTTACGCTCAATGTACTCTATATCAAATTCAGACAAAACCATCATCCACTTAGCAAGTCTTCCCATGAGAGCAGCCTTACTAAGAAAATACTTAAGAGGATCAATTTTTGCAACAAGATGTATAGTATGGGCAAGCATGTAGTGTTGCAACTTTTGGGAAGCAAACACTACAGTAAGACAAGAATTTTCAATACTATTGTAATTGATCTCATAAGATACTAGAGTACGACTAATGTAGTAGATGGCTCTTTCCTTCCAGTATCATCAAGTTGAGCCAACAATGCCCCCAAGGAAGATTTTGTCACTGAGATATACAAAATTAATGGTTTTCCTGGAATAGGAGGCATTAAAATTGGAGGATTAGCCAAGTATTGTTTTATTTGATCTAGGCTCTTTGGGGAATCCTCATTCCAAGCACATGTGGCTCCCTTATGCAATGTCTTGTTGAATGGTTGTGCTCTATCTACAAGCTATGAAATAAACCTTCATATGGATTGAAGTCATCCTTGAAGACTTCTCATTTGACTAATGTTCTTAGGAGGTGGCATATCTAATATGGCTTGAACCTTTTTGGGATCCACCTCTATTCCTTTGGCTGAAATTATAAATCTTAGAAGTTTACTTGAGGTAACCCCAAAGGCACACTTTTTTGGATTCAATCTTAATTGAAACTACTCCATTCGATCTAGAATTACTTCCAAATCTTCTAGGTGTGTATCCCTTTACTTAGACTTGGCCAAGGTATCATCCACATAATCCTCCATGTTTTTATGCATCATATCATGAAATATTGTGGTCATAGCTCTTTGGTATGTGGCTCCTGCATTTTTTAATCCAAATGGCATGACGTTCCAACAATAGGTTCCCCATGCACATGTGAAGGCTATCTTTTCTTGATCCTCAGGAGCTATTTTTATTTGGTTATAACCGAAAAAACCATCCATTAAAGAGTATATCTCATAGCCCGCAGTCATATCCACTATCATGTCTATGTTAGGGAGTGGAAAGTCATCCTTTGGACAAGCTTTGTTAAGATCTTTGAAGTCTATGCATACATGAATGGACCCATCATGGTTTGAAACTAGAACAATATTTGAGATCCACTCGACATAGTCGATAGCTCTAATAAATCCTGTTCCTAGGAGCTTTTCTAATTTAGCCTTAACAAGCAGAGCTATGTGAGGATGCATTTTCCTCAACTTCTGTTTTACTAGTTTAATTATTGGAGCTATAGATAAGTGATGCATAATGAGATTAGTGTCAAGCCCTAGCATGTCTGAATATGTCCAAGAAAAAATGATTTTCTTATTTTGTAAGAACTTTGTGTATGCCTCTTTTTCTTGCACTGACAGAGACTGAGCTAGATGAATCACTTGTGGAACCTCTTCAAATTTACTGGTTGTGTAGGCTCAATAAGAACTGATGACCTATCTTAGAAATAACTCAGCAGGTTATTAAGTACCCCATCCTTAGGTGCCTCAAAGAGGTTTTCACCTTTGGATACGTCCTTTCTTTTTACTTTTTTGGGTTCTGACACTGCCACATAGTAGTTTTCACCATCAGAACCATTTCTCATTTTTTTCTTTTCTTTTATTTTGTGACTGAGGTACTTAATATCTGGCTCCGTCATACTTGTTGTAGGTTCACTGGTGGAAGAGACTACAGGTTCAAGAGCATTTAGGTAGCAAGCTATCTGGTAGTTGTTGTGAAAAGTGAGGAGTTGAGGCTCTTGACAAAGTTGTGACCAATCAATTAAATGATGGTTTACAAGGGGTAGGTCAATGACAGGTTCAACATTATTGATACAAAAGGTATTATTGATGGTGATCGCATAGTTAGGATCTGTCAAGTCTCCCTCTAAGATACCCGAATTAGGGTTCATCTTACCAAATGAAGCGTCATCCACTAAGGAAATTCAAGGAGTCCAATCCTCTAGTCCTACACTAGGTTCGTTGGTCATATCAGGTTGAGTACTATAGGTGTGGACAACATCCATGTCCAAATCAACTATTTCATCTGAGAGAGAGTCCCACTCGAACTCATGTGAATCTATTTCTGAATCTTTGCTGGGATATTTACACCAAGAAGGCTTAGGATGCCTTGATGTAGAAGGTTCGAGATTGTGAAGGGTATCCCCTTCTCTAGCATTTGTGTTTGTGCTTACAAGTGTTAAGTCATCTGAATCCCCCCAAAGAAGATTTGTAGAAGGCACCCAGTCATCAATCATGTCTTGTTGGTTTTGGAGATGTATGCAAATTAGATGTCTAATAACTAGAGATGATAAATTAACTATTTAAATCCAATAAATCAATCTAATGGAACACAATGAAGAATACAAAGTAACTATAAAATGATGAAACTAAACTAATTACCTTCACTTACCATGCAGCTTGTCTCCATTGTCCTCCTAGCCTTGATTTCTTGAAGAGGTTGAGCTCTCAGATTTCCAAATGAAGCCTTCTCCCAAGATGCTACCAAAGTGTGGAGATTTTATGAAATGAGTGCACAATAGCTTATGTAATCTAATGGATGGAATGTAAATGAGAATGATGATAATATGGATTGATTGCTCTTAGAATGCTTGGATGCTTCATTGCTTATTACAAAAATACCTATTAGCTCACAAAGGGGAAATGTGGCTCCTTTTATAGAGTTTTGGAGGATCTAGGCCTAGGTGGCACAATCCTATAGTTCAGAATGAAAGGTGGAAGATCCTAGGGCTAGGATTGACTTGGTTGAAGGAGTTGAGAGAAAGGGGGATGTAGTTGGAATGTGAGAGGAAGAATAGGGATGATGTTCCTCTCACATTGACATGGAGGAGAAGAAGGTGGAAGGGAAAGACACATGTCAAGTGTCTCACAAAGACCAAAGAGAGAAAGAGGGAGAGACCTTTTCCTCATGAGGACTCTTTGCACAAATGTCCTATGGGGCACCTTTGACCCTTAGAGGTGGCTTGAGAAGCCCCTTAGGAATAGGGAATGTCTCTTGACTTGGTTGTTGAGAGGACATGTGGTCATGAGAGTAAGTCCTATGAGGCCACATAGCCCTTAAGATTAGGACATGTGTGAGTGAGGATAATTACTAATAAATAATTAATAATAATTATTTATTTTAGCCAAAGTGATGTGTTAGGTGACTAGGTAGGTGAGGTGGATTAGGAAACTTAATCATATTTAGGTGATTGTGTATTTAATTAAATCACTTTAATAAGACTAATTAAAAGACTTAAGATAGAGGAATAGACTATAGTGAATCTACTAAATAAATTGAATAATTTATTTAAAAAATAGAGGAATAATTATTAATTAAATAATAAAAATTTAATTAATTTATCAAGTCAATAGTAATTAAATAATAAATATTTAATTAATTAATGAAGCCATTTTTAGGTGTATACATTTTGCCCCTCTTTGAAATAATGTGCTGGTCACATTGTTTCAAAGAAAAAATCAAGCATTTTTGCCCCTGCCCCAGACAATGTCTCAGACAACCTATGTATGCCCCCTTGAAAGATTGATTAACAAAACAGATGATTGGAATTTTTTTTGTTTATTATTTTCTATATATTTTATTTTTTAGATAATCAATCTCACGAAAGAAACAAGAGAAAAGATGGGTGAAAATGAGGTGAAATGGAATAAAAATGAGAAGTAGGGTCCACACACCAAGCACATAGGGTCCACAGGCTATAAATAGGGCTAAGGGGTCCACAATAGGCTCATTGCTCACACTTGTCTTGTGGAGATTAGAGCGTGAGAGAGAGAAGAGCAGAGCTGCTAGGATGTCATTTCCACTGTCAGATCATCACTTTGAGAGGGTTAGACGCTTCTAGTGGCCACCCGATTTGGGTGAACCAGTAGGTGATTTGATCCTCCTTTGTGATTTCATGATTTGATGCATGTTAGAGTAGAATGTTAGCATGTTTAGGGTAGATGGAATGGTAGATTAGATTAGGAAATTTTTTTGTTTTTAGGTGTTGGATGAATGCGCAGTTTTGGCACATCAATGCACATAAACTAGAAATGTTTGCGTAGAAAATTTGATTTTTT
Source organism: Chamaecyparis obtusa (assembly GCA_027943335.1). NCBI lineage: Eukaryota > Viridiplantae > Streptophyta > Pinopsida > Cupressales > Cupressaceae > Chamaecyparis > Chamaecyparis obtusa. Next base: position 34,826 of record BSBK01007776.1, on the reverse strand, counting down.
GCGCATGCATGGAGGTCAGTTATGCATGCATTCTAGAGGAAAATTAATGCTACACCAGGATGAATTAAAAGTGTGCATTTATACTTTCTATGCATTTGTGCAGAATTATTGCGCAAATGTGCAAGAAAGTTGTGCAATCATGAAAACCTGTGCAAACATGTTAAAAAGTTGCGCAAAGGTGAAGCAAGATTGTGCAAGGGTAAAAACCTATGCAAATGAAGTAGAAAGTTGCGCATGCATGTTTCAATGATGTGCATGTGTTTTAGATAGTAGAATTTAGGCAAACCATATAGTCAATTAGGTCAAACTTAATGTTGATAAGCCAATTGGATCGGTCAGCAATTGATTTTGATCGATTTGATCAAGATAGGAAAACATTGTAGCATGTTCGCTAGTTAACCAGTCTTGAACGTAGATAATTGATAGAATCATTTGTTGAAACACGTGATAAAACATGTTTGAAATTGATATGATAGGATAGATAGATTGATAGATCAGTTTATCAAAATTTGATAGGTTGATTGTTGTTGACTTGAATAGGAGGATATTACAGGTATTCTGATGTCACGGGAGAGATATCCCGTCACATAGAATCTGAGACCGGCATTGTTAGAGATAGACAGGCTACTGATTGGAGCGTTTGGGTTGTATTATGTGATCTACATGCCCAAAATTTGGGTGAATCTCAGTATGATAATGACATTAGTAGAGCGATGGCACTCAAAGATGAGTACCTTCCATCTTCCGATAGGGGAGATGATAGTCACATTAGAGGATGTTTATCTCATCCTCCATCTTCCCATCACAGGTGAGTTGGTTTAGTACGATCGACATGATAGAGTCACAGAGTGCAGAGCCATTTTCAGTAATGATGATATAGAGGATGGAGAGATTGGCTGGGAGGACATGGTCGATTTATATGACCTTCTTCTAGTGGTTCTAGCAGGGGTGATTGGGGGATTTGTATGCCCCGATCATAGGTCACATGGATTTGTAGTTGGATGGGGCCACACATTATAGCAGATGATGGAGGGGACCCAATTTTCTTGGGGTGTGTGTTTATTAGCACATTTGTATCATGATATGCATCAGGTTGTGTACCATGGGGGTGCATCTCTATCGGCAGGTGTGACACTGCTCCATGTTTGGGCATGGGAGCACATTGCAGTGATGCAACTAGTGGCCATCAGATTTTGGGGTGTAGGGAAACCCTACATTCATTTATATTCCTTAGTTTTGTCACAGGAAAAACTAGGCCATTTAGAGTTTTGGCAGTATACATTTGATACTTTAGATACAGTGACATGGAGACCGTACTTAGGTTATGAGCCATGGGATGATGAGTGGCAGCTAGGTTTTTGCTTTGAGTCACAGTGGCTGATAGGGTGGATGCCCTTTATTTTGGAGAGATAGTTGGTTAGCTAGGTTTTGCGCCAATTTGGCAGAGTCTAGGGTATGTCGCAGGGAGTGATAGAGCATGCTTGTACGCATCAGGAGAGATGGGACTGGGGACCCATGGCATCATTTGATATAGCCCAATAGGAGTTTATGGACATGCCATTTCAGGCATGGACCATGAGGCAGAGAGTGGTAGACCCTGGTATGACCGCAAATCTTGAGTAGTTCTTGAGAGACTTTCCTATACCATAGATTATAGATCCAGTAGCTAGGCCTCCAGAGAGAGATCCTACAGAGAGATGATGAGGGAGACTCCAAGGGAGAGATAGACATGGGTGAGGGAGATGAGGTGGTGGTGATGGTGATGGTGGAGGAGATGGAGGAGGAGATGGTAGAGATGGTGGTGGAGATGGAGGGAGAGGGGATAGGGCAGGACCACGGAAGAGGGGAGGTGGAGTGAGACAAAGGGGATTGATGCCTCCCCTGGCTAGACAAGGACAAAGATATCCTCTGGCACAGCCATCATAGCCAGCTACAGGAGCTCCATTATAGGTACCCATTACTTAGGTATAGATACCAGCTACCCCAGTATAGGGACCAACTACACAGGTACAGGTGTAGGGATAGGATGAGGCATACATCTTATTGGCACAGGGCAGTGTTGTATAGGGTGGCTAGGTTCAGGATGACATACAAGATGAGCTAGATGCTGAGATGGCAGATGTACAGGCATAGGATGAGTAGACAGACATGGATATCAGGGGACAAGATCCTTATTTTTAGAGAGATGCTGCTAAGGAGGAGCCAGATATTGATGCACTGCTAGTCCAACTAGCAGTTACACAGGTACAGGCAGACCAAGTTCCAGGTCTAGAGAGATAGATTGAGAGGATGGACAGATAGATGAGAGTATTGAGACATGAGCAGGATGCAGTGCTTGAGAGACTCAGAGAGTTGGAGAGGCTACTAGATGAGCTGTAGCGCATAGAGGAGTTGGGTCCTCATGGAGATAGCATCAGAGCCATGATACATGCCAGGAAGGAGATATCCTACTAGTGAGAGGCATATAGATAGGCAGTCCCAAGGGATCAGTGGATCAGGAGTTATAGAGAGAGCTCAGTGGCTATCAGGATGGTAGTTCATGATAGAGGGGCACCAGCTAGTGGAGAGGGTGTATCATCACTCCCTCCTAGAGCATCGATAGGTTTGGGATATCAGGGTGGATCCTTAGCATCAAGGAGTTCAACAGCACAGGGCCACATTGCATCCCGTAGACAGCGACAGACAGAGTCTGGAGGCAGTGGTTCATAGATTTTGAGAGAGCATTGTTACACTGTTGTACCATTATGTTTCATTGTATCATTATATTTTGACTTGGTGGACACTGACTATGGACACATTGTTATTGATTTATATCATTGGACATATAGACATTTTTGTTGTTTTATGGACTTTATATGATGGATGTGACATGATTTATATACATGTGCGTACTGACATATGCAGGATGTGATGATTTACTTTAATATGCATAGAATGTATGTCTGAGAATGCAAAATAATTTATTTTCTATGTAATGCATAATTGTTAAAATCCTAACATATGATGTTAACGTACAAATGCATGTCTTAAATGATGCTTACTAATGCTATATTATGTGATTACTAATACAACAATGTAAAACAATGTAGATAGTGGATAATGAATGGATACTTAATGAACAATGTAATAAACAGTAAATGCATGATGATAAAATACATTTTATGGATAATAAATGATGGTGTAATGCAAATGATGGCTAATGTAATAAATGATAATATACCTAAGATGTTTGAATATAACAACTGATAACATGATAATGTACCTAGTGAAAGAAAAATGAGATGAAATGATCGCTATAATAAATGATTAAAGTATATACAAATGAACACTCCTAATAAAGATAACATATGTCTCTAAATGATAAAGTGAAAAATGTTAAATGCAAAAAGTCTTAATATTTTTGGTTGTCCAAATGTCCTCAACTTAAATAACAATGTATCTGACACAAGAAGAAATAGATGAAAATAATAGATAACCTAAGAAGAAAGGTAACCTACAAATCTCTATAAAAGGAGCACTAATATGTAAGTTATGAACTGTTGAAATGAAATGCAATATGAAATGAATGTATCTCCACAACTTTAGATAACATCTTAGAACTTCATAATAACTGGAATTTGATTTTCATCATTGTGCTCGTTATGTTGCAAGAAAATGCAAGCATCATGGTATAATTAAACCAGGATGACCTGAGCACTTCTTGCATGGAGTTTAATATTGCAAACTTGACAAGCATCTAGGTATAATTGAACCGAGATGACTTGAGTTTCATTTTCATAACAGACAAGGAATATTCCCCCCTCCATCGGGGAACAAATATTTGGAGTCGAGGTATGTGCTAGCATATCACCATAAATAGCATATGTAGAGTAACATGATTTGGATGTTGTCAATACTATTAAATGAATGAAGGCACTTATGCGCAGAAACCCCAATTATTTATTCCTTCAATTTCATGGGGAAATATCCCACAAACAACAACCAAAGAAAATACCATGCCCCATCATGGCTATCCTAATCAATGACATTTTAGAGTTTCAAACTCATGTCAAAGATATCATGGAATAGCATAGGAAACATGATAACAATGAAATCCAAATATGAATGCATAATTTTCAACAAATCATTCTAACTTGCCTATCATGAATATACATTTCTTTTTCCAAAAAGATAGTGTAAGATATAGTGATCAGTTCAAGTGATGATGCATAGTCAAGATTCAATAGGTAAACAGTCATGTTTCGAAGGATAGATTACAAATTTTGATTCATCATAAAGATATCATTATGAAAGAACATGTGATTGCATTTGCTTTGTCTGGTGAAAATCACTTCATTGTGTCCTCTAAGAGTCATGACTATCATAGATCCTCTTCCTGAACTAGGTCAAGGACATGCCCCCAGCTAGGTGATGGACTGACTTATTATGGATGAAGAAAGACACAACAAGACTAGGATGAAGACCATGACAAATGATCAAGCTATGATGGAATTTTATTATGGGTAGATATAATGGATGGTGTATGAACTGGCCATTTTATTATGATATGTACATGGCGGGTATAGGGACTGACTAGCCATTTTATTGTGGATATATACAATGAATGGACACACTAGAAGAATCCTAATAGATAGAGGAGCTAACTTGATACAAATCGTGCCTGTTTCTAGGTTTTCACCACATGCTTTTATTGCAATTTTCTTTTGATTTTTTGATTTTTGATTTTTGATTTATTTTTATAGAATATATACATACTATATACATGCCCCTTTCATTGGGATTTCAAGGATAGAACTTCTTGAGATGAATACTATTAAGAGGTTCATCCAAAGGATCTCCTTCAGGCATAGACAACTGATAAGCCCCAGAACCATAAACTACTGTAACTACAAAAGGACCTAACCAATTGGGTTTGAACTTGCCCTTCTTTTCACAGTGTTGTTGATTCTTTGGATTTTCTCGAAGGACTAAGTCACCCAACTGAAAGTCTCTGATCTTTACCTTGCTGTTATACTGATAGGATAGAGGCTGCTGATAGACTTTCAAATGATCATAAGTTGTCTGATAGTGTTCATCCAACAGTTCCAGTTTAGTCAACCGTGCAACTCTATAGTCTTCATTAGGAATCAAATCTTTGAGAGTGACATGAAGTGAAGGCAACTCGACCTCGAGGGGCAAGACTGCTTTGGATCCATAGACAAGGGAATATGGGGTGGCTCTAGTAGGAGTATGGATGGAGGTACGGTAAGCCCATAAGGCTGGATTTAGTTGGATATGCCAGTCACAGCCAGCGTCATTGATAGTCTTTTGTAGGATTTTAACAATAGTTTTATTTGACGCCTCAGCTTGGCCGTTTCCTTGGGGATAGTATATGGTGGAATAGTTATGGGTGATATGGAATTTTGCACATAGGTCATCCATGTCCTGATTTTGAAACTGTTTCCCATGATCAGTAATGAGATACATAGGTATACCATATCTACAAATGATATAGTTTAAGATAAACATGGATATTTGTTTCCTTATGGTGATAATTAATGGAACGACCTCAATCCATTTAGTAAAGTATTCCGTGGTAGTGAGAATCCATTTGTGACCATTGGAAGATGGAGGGTTGATAGCACCCATGAGATCGAGCCCCCAATGACAAGGTAGTTGTAAAAGGATATAACTCTTGTGTTGGAGCATGAATAAGGTCATGCTCTAGCAAAATGAAAGGAATCTATTTCCATGGTAGGCCAATAATAACCCATATGCATGAGTTTCTTAGCCAAAGAGGGACCACTCAAATGTGTCCCACAAATACCCTCATGTACGTCTTGCAAGGCAATTTGAGCTTCATCATGCTCGAGACATGGAGAGTACTGTCAAGACCTCATCGATAAAGGTTATCAGATATTAAGACATAGTGAGAGGTTTGGTGGAGAAAAGTTTGTTTTTGATTGCGGGATAGGTCAGGGGGTAGGATGTCATTTTTCAGATAGGAATAAATTTTTCCATAGATTGGGGAATCGTGTCCAATTAGATGACATATAATACTCATATCAGGATCATCATATGCAGGACAAGTCAGGGATTCCACCAAGAACTCAAAATGGACCTTGGTATCTTCTGTATCAAACAAAGAAGCAATCATTGCCATGGCATCGACAGCCTTGTTATCATGCCGAGGAATCTGCTCAAAATTGATGACTGAGAAATATTGTTTGAAGTCATCAACCATACATTTATATGGTAATAACTTATCATCTTTAGTCTGATAATCATCATTAACCTGGTTTATAATCAACTGAGAATCCCCATAGACATTTATTTTAGTTACTTTCCATTGTAAAGCCATCTTTAACCCAATCAGCAAGGCTTCATACTCTGCTACATTGTTGGTGCAAGGAAAGAGTAGCTTGTAAGATTTTGGAATGGTGTATCCTTGTGGTGTGACAAAAAGAATTCCAGCTCCTGAACCCTGTTGAGTATACGATCCATCAAAATATAGTTGCCAAGTTTGTGTAGATAAATCTAAAATGTGTGCATCAAGAAACTCTGTATGTATAGGTTGGTCATCCGTTAATGGAGCATCTACTAGCTGATCTGCTATCACTTGACCTTTGATAGCCTTCCTGTCTACATATTCAATATCAAATTCACTAAGTAGCATGACCCACTTAGCCAATTTGCCTGTCAGTGCTATTTTTCTTAATAGATATTTTAAAGGATAAATCTTGGCAATAAGCTGGATTGAGTGTGACAACATGTAATGTCACCATTTTTGTGATGCAAAAACAATAGCTAGACATGCTCTTTCTATAGGAGAATAGTTTAGCTCATATCCCACTAGGGTGCAACTAATATAATAGATGGATTTTTCTTTTCCTTCATGATCTTGCTGAGCCAATAGAGCACCTAGTGAAACTGTTGTAGTGAAAATGTAGAGCAAGAGTGGTTTGCCTAGAATTGGTGACAACAGAGTTGGAGGATTTGCTAGATATTGCTTGATTTTATTGAAAGCTACTTCACACTGATCATCCCATTGGAATAAGATATTTTTATGCAACAAATGTTGAAAGGGATGACTTTGATCTGCTAGTTGAGAAAAAAATCTTTGAATAGATTGGAGACGTCCCTACAAGGATCTTAACTGACTAATGTTAGTGGGGGAAGCCATCTCCAATATTGCCTTAACTTTTTTTGGATCCACTTCTATTCCTTTGGCTGAGACAATGTACCCTAACAGTTTGCCGGATGTAACTCCGAATGCACATTTCTTTGGATTGAGCCGAATCTGATACTTTTCCATCCAAGTGAATATTCTATTTAATACTCTCAAATGACCAGATTTGTCTTTATATTTTGCTAAAATGTCATCAACATAATCTTCCATAATGGTGTGCATTAGATCATGAAAGATTGTAGTCATTGCTCTTTGGTAAGTTGCTCCAACATTTTTGAGGTCAAAAGGCATCACATTCCAGCAGTATGTACCCCGTGGACAAGTAAAAGCAGCCTTTTCTTGGTCTTCTGGTGCAATCTTGATTTGGTTATAGCCAGAAAATCAATCCATTAATGATAACATCTCATGCCGAGCTGTCAGGTCAATAATAATGTTAATATTTGGCAGAGGAAAGTCATCTTTTGGACAAGCTTTATTAAGATCTCGAAAATCAATACAAATCTTGATAGATTTGTCTAGTTTTGAGATGGGGACAATATTTGAAATCCACTCAGCATAATCAATAGCCCGAATGAATCCAACATCTAGGAGCTTCTTCAATTCTACTTTAACCATTAGTGCAATATGAGGATGCATCTTACGGAGCTTCTGCTTAACTAGTTTTACACTTGGTCAGATAGATAAATGATGCATTATGAGATTTGGATCCAGACTAGGCATATCAACATAGGACCAAGCAAAGTTGACTTGTCTTTCTTTGAATAATTTTGCAAAAGATTCTTTATCTGATTTTGTCAAGGATGCTGCTACTTTGAGGATGCGCAGAGACTCTTCTATTCCAATGTTAAGAGGTACTGTTGGTTCTATAAGAATAGCAAATTATTCTTGATATAGATAGTTGGGAAGAGTGTCAATCCTTCCATCATTAGGTGCCTCAGAGAGGTTTTCACCATTAGATGCGTCATTTCTTTTTACTATTTTTGGATTTAATACTACCACTGAGTGGTTTTCACCATTAGATCTATTGATTATTTTTATATTTTTATGACTAAAAGGATTGGCACTCTCACCAAAGTAGGCCATGTCATTGAGTTCTATCAAAAATCCTAACTTGTGATCTCCTGGTGGTAAGTGATCTCTGATTCCAAGATAGTCAATGATTGTGTCATCATTATGGAATACATCAAGTTCTGGATGATCAAGAGAATCCCAATTGATAAGTTTAGGATGTACAAGGGGCATCAGATCATTCGGGTCAGTTTCAAAGGTAGAGATGGTATTAATGGAAAAGTTGTCAAGTTTTATGATAGTATCAGTGAGGTCTATTTCCATACTCTCATCCGATTCATCTATCGCAAGATAAAGGTCACTTTCCTCACAATCAACAAGAGTAGTATCATGTGGGACCAATCCTAGTGAGTCACTCCTTGAACTCTCTCCCTCATGGTAATCATTACTATGGTGATGGACAACATCAACTCCTATCTCTTTAGTACAATCAAATAATGAATCCCATTCATAATCATTTGAGTCAAAATCATCATTATCCCCAAGTCTATCAATGATTCCCTATGCTATCCTTTGTTTCTCTGGATCTACATACATACCATTCTTTCTGAATTGCAAAGTAGGAGCATTAGATATCTCATGAAAAGGCATGAACTTTGCTTTTCCTTTTGGTTCTTTTGGTCCTTCTCCTTTGTGTCCTAATCCTGTAGTGTCTCTTTGATAGTTTGGATTTTGTAAAATTGGTTTGATAACCCCTTCACTTTGCAACCCTATAGGTCCAGCACCTTGGTATCCCATCTTTTGTAACAAAGTATACCCTTTACCATAGACATCAGGTGATATATATTCATGTTTGATATCCTCTTCATTCTTCTATGACTTAAGCAAATGATCAGCATTACGCTTAGCTGCCTCTTTGGATATTGTGCCCCAACTTATAAATGTGTCATAAACAAGTGTGGAAGGGGGTTCTGATTGTTGTTTAGTGATCAAAGATCTACCATATGATCTAGGAGATAAGGGTAACTCTGTGATGCAAAGAGCTTGACCTGAAGTGTACTCTCCCATACTTCTTTCTTTGATGTCTATCTTGATCCCATTTGATTTTGAAGTTGATGCTATATTACCAGGATCAATGGGTGTAGTTGCAGAAGATCCAGTACGATTATAAGGAACCAAAGAATCAGAGGTCTTCACATTACTACAATATTGAAAAGGATTAGTGTCTCCTTTGATAGTGACCTCCTGACCATTATGAGGGAATTTCAAGCATTGATGATAGGTTGATGGTACAACTTGCATAGAATGAATCCATGGTCATCCCAAGAGAATGTTATAAGCAAGATCCATGTCTAGAACTTGGCAAGGTACATCTTTGATTATAGGACCAAATCTAATTGGAAGAACAATAGACCCTTTGGATGATCTTTCTTCTTCATCATAAGCCTTTATTGTGATTTTCTTTTTGGGATCAACAACATTTTCAGAGAATCCCAATGCAAGGACTAGTTTCAATTTACAGATATTTAAGCCAGCTCCTCCATCTATTAGTACTCATTTGATTTTGTGACTCTAGACAAGGACTTTGATATGTAGGGGAGCATTATGAGGTTGGGTAATAGCTAAGTCATCATTCTCAGTGAAGGATAGGTAATGCAAGGTTGTTAAATGGCCCACCATAGCTTGAAATTGATCATGATCTAGATTTGTGGGTACTTGGGTTTCTAAAAGAGCTTTTTCAAGGATATCTTTGTGAGATGGGGATAGACGCAAAAGCTCTAAGATGGATATCTGGGTAGGTGTTTTCTTGAGTTGTTCCAAAAGGTTGTATTGGTTGGAAATATTTGTTGTAGTCTTTGGGACATAAATAGACTTGTTGTGAGGTGCATTTGGTTTAGACTAAACTCCTTGGAGAGTAACTTTGGATTGAGCACGAGTAGTAACATGGACTGGGTGACTCTCTGATTTTCCTTTGATGGTAATGACATTGGCATAATACTTAGAAGGATGACATTTAGAAATGCTACCAACATATCGATATGGAGTGGAATTATAATTGGCTTGATTGTCACTCTTAGTATTGGAAGAACCTCATTTTTCATGCTTAGGAAGTGGATCTTTGAAAGTTGTATGTGATTCATTCGAGACATATCCGTCAACACTAATTTCACCACTTTCGATTAAGTCTTGAATTACATTTTTGAGCCTTTTGCAATCATTGGTTTTATGTCCTTTGCCTCTTTGAAATTCACAATAATCATTATCATCCCACCAAGAAGGTTTCACTCTAGGTTCAAAATCTTTCATTTCAGGAAGTGTAATGAGTTTCTTTGTGATTAACTTCTGTAATGCTGATTCGAGAGATTCCCCTAAAGGAGTAAAGTTTCTTCGAGGTGACATGAAAGATAATCTTGGTTTAGATAAATCTTTGTTGATATTTTGATTTGATGATTGATTATTGTAGGTTCCTTGAGTAGCATTGGCCTAACTGGTGAGATTGAGAAGGGGTTGTGTTGGTTTGACATTACGATTATCAACAATCCCATCATTGACAATGTTTTTGTTTTTATTTCAGAATTTTGATTTGTCATTGTTATAGTTGTTGGAATTGGAATTTGAGGATCCAACATTGTCTTTAGAATAAAGTTTGATCTCACCTTTTCTGACCATGGCTTCCTCAATCTTGATACCATTGTCTATGAGCTTATTGAAATTTGGTGGACATTGCAATTGTAACCTATAACTCATTTATGGTGTAAGGTTATGCACAAAAATATCTATCTTTTCTTGTTCAGGAATCATTTGTGGATATTTGGCAAACAATTGATGCCATCTTTGCAAAAAGGTAAGGAAGGGTTCTCCATTCTTTTGATGTGCATTGCAAAGATCAAGCATAGTGACCTCATGTTTGATGTTATATGAATAATGAGTCACAAATTTGTCAAGAAGCTCATTGAAAGATGTGATGCCTGGGGGTAGTTTGGAGAACCATTCCATGGCTTGTCCTCCTAAACTTTGTGGAAATAGTCACATAAGATAAGTGTCATTGTGAGCGACTTCAATACAAGCAGCACAAAACTCACGAATGTGGTCTTGTGGATCCGAATTCCCTTTGTATTTGTCAAATTTTGGTACCTCAAAATGAGGAGGGAATGGAATCATTGCTAAGTTCTTATCAAAAGGATAAGGATATATATCATCCAAGGAATACTTCTTTGTTGATGATCCAGTTTGGATGTCACATATTTGTTGTTGAAGCATTTGGATTTGTTGTAGAATGAGATCCAAAGATAACATGTTTCCTTGAGAGTTTTGGGAAACATTATTGTAGGAAGCATTGTTTTGTGAAGCATGATTTTGAGAAGCATAGTTTTGTTGATCATTTTGAGAAATAGTGTGTTGTTCATGACTATGAGAAGCATTAGATTGCTGATTGGTTTCCTTTGCTCCATGAGTATCTTGAGAACCTTTAGGGATTTCTTGATTGTTTGTGTGAGTTGGATCTCTAAGATAGGAAACATCAAAATCACTTGGTAACTTAGCTCCTTGTTGAGAAAGCATGAGGAAATACATCTCTTTATCCAAGCCTAAGAGTCTTTCCATGACATGATAAAATTGAGGATCTTTTGAAGCTTCCCTAAGTTCATCATCAGTGGGTTCGTCATTGGATGTAAAAAGTGAAGTTTTCTTAGGAGCTTCGGGCCAAGGATTTTCTTCATTACTGGTATTTCCTTCCATCTTGTCTAGGGATTTTGGATTAATGGCTTGTTTAAGTTTCTGAGATTGAGTTTGAACCATAAAATTGAGAAAATTGATTATGGGATGAAAGATTCTTGATGAGAAGATATGGAAAGTGATTGATAGAAAATATACTAAAATGTGTTGAAAAGTGATATGACAACTTGATAAACTCTAAGTCAATAGGAGGTATAGATCTCACTATGATATGACAAAGGGAAATCAAGAGATAATAACCTAAGTTTGGTGGTTGAGGATGATATATCATAATATGGTAATCTCACAAAGATCAGAATCTGATAGACAAGGTAATGTTTCAACACTAAATTGAGAATTTCAAAGATTGGAAGAAAATGATTTGACGAGTTCTTAATGAAGGAATGATGAAAAGTGATGAAAATGGTCAAACTAAAGATCAGAGGTCTATGTAACTCAACTATTTTTCTAGAATCTTACTAAAGATGAAAATGGGCATCTGAAAAAGTGATTTTGAAAATTGCAAAGTTTGCGGAAATGCTCACTGTTGTAAATGTGTAGCAACAAATGTGCAAGACAGATTGACAAATGCGCACCAAAATGAGATATATGCGCAGAAAAATTTGACAGATGCACAACAAATTTGATCAAATGCACAACAAAAGGTGATATATGCGCAGGTTCTAAAGTTTTGATTTGAATTGCAAATATTTTTTTGGATTTTTCTGGTGTTTTCTTATTTTTTGGCAAAATGAAAAATGCATAAACATACGCACACAAGACATAAATGATTTTAATCTAACTATGCTAATATGAATGCAAAAACACGCTTACAATCCTATGGTAGGCAAGGACAATATCTTCTAAATCCCCACTAGGATAATAAAATCCAACCACGCAAATTCACAGCGAACAACCTAGGAACTTGGAGGCACGGGCTCCTCCTTACAGTGCACTCACTTCTTAGGCACACCAAGTTCTGAATTCAATGGGTCATTACTTCCCAAAGAACTGCTATCTCTACTATGGACCGTGAGTAATGTGGGGTGTCTTCACGAGCTTGGGTGACTCCTTGAGCCAGAAGATAGAAGGTTTTTGGCCACTAAACAAAAGCTTTTAGTAAGGACATCCATTCAGGTGGTTGTGATCAAGTCATTTTCCCAATTAAGGGGGCTCTCCCAATCCTTTCAAAGCAAGGATTTCACCTCTACTAAGTAGGAATTTAACGCACCACTGGGGTACTAGAGGAGATTTTGGTTGCCACAATGAATTTACACCTGTCTAATGTGAGACTAATCACACTAGCATTTTTTATATACCGGTTTGGAAGGGCTTGGCTTTAGCCTGTTACCGGTTGGGTCATTCCTTGGGGTGAGTACCTCTTTTCCCGCCAAAGACCGCCCTCTAAAAATTATAACAGTTTCTCTTACACCCAAGGTCCATGAATGGCGAGGGGAGAGGATACGTTGTTATAATTTTGGGATTACAAATATGCTATTAAGCAAGACACAACAAACACTTGAGCTATGCTAAAAATACACACAAAGCAAAAGCATGTCTTTTTTTAAGCCCAAATGAGGTTATGGTTTAATTTGCAATACCCTTTAGGAATCCCTGCAAAGAAATGTGTTAGAAATTTTAGCAATAGGGTCTTCTACTAAACGTCCTACAAAACAGCCTAAAAACTACCAGAACAAACAGAAAAATTGTCAAAAGTTAGTTAAAATCAAAATAAGTTAGAAATTTAAACCCGACTACTGTAAATAACAGATGCATAGTAACAGTGGATAAATGCGCAGAGTAATTAAACATATGCACATGATGGATGCACATAAAGATTAAATAGATGCACATAAACTATGTATTTATGTGCAGGAAAAAGTAACAGATGCCCATATGTTAATTAAAAACTGAAAATGGAAAGATAAGGAAAATGACAGATTTGATCAGAAATGAATGCACAGAACATATGAATGAATGCGCAGGATTTATGAATGAATGCGTAGTAAAAACTTGGAAATGTTTGCACACGGAAAACTAAAAAAATAGAATATTAAAAATGGAGGCTGGCCCACCTTCTAGCTCAAAAAATGTATGCAAATTAGATGTCTAATAACTAGAGATGATAAATTAACTATTTAAATCCAATAAATCAATCTAATGCAACACAATGAAGAATACAAAGTAACTATAAAATGATGAAACTAAACTAATTACCTTCACTTACCATGCAGCTTGTCTCCATTGTCCTCCTAGCCTTGATTTCTTGAAGAGGTTGAGCTCTCAGATTTCCAAATGAAGCCTTCTCCCAAGATGCTACCAAAGTGTGGAGATTTTATGAAATGAGTGCACAATAGCTTATGTAATCTAATGGATGGAATGTAAATGAGAATGATGATAATATGGATTGATTGCTCTTAGAATTCTTGGATGCTTCATTGCTTATTACAAAACTACCTATTAGCTCACAAAGGGGAAATGTGGCTCCTTTTATAGAGTTTTGGAGGATCTAGGCCTAGGTGGCACAATCCTACGGTTCAGAATGAAAGGTGGAAGATCCTAGGGCTAGGATTGACTTGGTTGAAGGAGTTGAGAGAAAGGGGGATGTAGTTGGAATGTGAGAGGAAGAATAGGGATGATGTTCCTCTCACATTGACATGGAGGAGAAGAAGGTGGAAGGGAAAGACACATGTCAAGTGTCTCACAAAGACCAAAGAGAGAAAGAGGGAGAGACCTTTTCCTCATGAGGACTCTTTGCACAAGTGTCCTATGAGTCACCTTTGACCCTTAGAGGTGGCTTGAGAAGCCCCTTAGGAATAGGGAATGTCTCTTGACTTGGTTGTTGAGAGGACATGTGGTCATGAGAGTAAGTCCTATGAGGCCACATAGCCCTTAAGAATAGGACATGTGTGAGTAAGGATAATTACTAATAAATAATTAATAATAATTATTTATTTTAGCCAAAGTGATGTGTCAGGTGACTAGGTAGGTGAGGTGGATTAGGAAACTTAATCATATTTAGGTGATTGTGTATTTAATTAAATCACTTTAATAAGACTAATTAGAAGACTTAGGATAGAGGAATAGACTATAGTGAATCTACTAAATAAATTGAATAATTTATTTAATAAATAGAGGAATAATTATTAATTAAATAATAAAAATTTAATTAATTTATCAAGTCAATAGTAATTAAATAATAAATATTTAATTAATTAATGAAGCCATTTTTAGGTGTATACAAGAGATTAGGTGTATAATCTGAATCACTGTCACTATCCGTCGCAACTAGGAACACTTTTGTTCTTTCCATTATCAAACCCCAGGCCAACTGTTGACTTAGTCCTATGACCAAAAAGAGCATGGTTAATTGGTTCAGCCTTGGCATCTAACTTGTGACTGAGAGGGCCATGACCTGGGTAGCCCATGTTGGTGACCAACGTGTATCCTCTCCCATAAGTCTTAGAAGATGGAGAAAAGATTTCATTATGTAGGTACTTTTCTTCTCTGTATATCCAATCTCTAACAACCATCTCTTCTTTCTCATCCTGAATAGGTACTGAAGATTCTACAAAAGTATCGAATAGAGTCATGGTTGAAGATGAGGGATGCATCTCTTGTGACGGTTTACCATAGGACCTAGGTGAAATTGGCAATTTTGTAAAAAAGTCAATTTGATATCCTCCCATACCAAGGTCTATGGACTTGAATTTATCCTTACATTCCTCAAGAGCTACCCCAAAATTGTCTGCTTCTCTATTTAAGGGAACATGGGCCCCTGTTGAAATGGCATTAATAGATAAGGTACTATCACCTGGTATGCAGACTTCTACGCCATTGTATGGAAACTTGACACACTGGTGATAGGTAGATGGTACTACTTGCATGTCATGAATCCATGGTCTACCTAGTAGGATGTTGTATGCTAGAGGACCAACATCAACAATTTGAAACAAAATGTCCTTTTCAACAGGACCAATTCCGACTGGAAGAACATCTAACCCCTTAGAACTTCTCTCAGCCTAATCATAGGCTTTGATAGTAATTTTCTTCCTGGTATCAATGGCACGCTCTGAGTAACCTAGGTTTTTCAAAAGACTTAAAGAACAAATATTGAGTCCAGGACCCCCATCTATCAACACATGACTAACATGGGTTTTATGGATCATGACCTCAATGTGGAGGGCAAGATTGTGCGGATGGCTCAAGGCTTTATTGTCTTCTTTGAAAAATGTAAGGTAATGTGGGCTAGCAAGGTGGTTGACCATGTTTTGGAATTGGTTGACATCTATATTATTAGGGACATTTGCCACACACAAAGTGTCCTCAAGGACACGCTTGTGTCTAGGAGACAATTCTAAGAGCTCAAAAATGGAAATCTGTGCTGGCGTTCGCTGTAGCTGATCAACAAGGTTGTAACTCATATCAGGACCAATTACAGATTTGGGAGGAACACTTTTGGACATTGGTTGCTTATATTTTCTAGAATTAGGACCTCTAATGATAATAGGACCTTGGGACTGACTCCTAGTAACATCATTGAGAGGTTGAGATGACCTTCGAGACCGAGGACCTCTAAGCACAACAACGGGTCCTTCATCAAATATGGGAGGTGAGCTTACATTATAATCAAGGGGATCATTCCCTCTCATCATGTTGACATCATTGTCCACAACCTCAAGCATATTAATGACATTTTCTGCAGCTGTATAGGTATAATTGATTGCAGCCTTGCCATTCTTGTTTTTAGAAGTCTCCCCCTTCTCATACTTAGGCAAGGGCTCCTTAAAGGCCTTGTGGTCTACGTTTGTGGTCAACCCATCAACTTGTAATTTCCCATTCTCAATAAGGTCTTGAACAAGATTTTTGAGTTTAAAACACCCTTCAATGTCATGTCCAATCCCATTGTGGTATACACAGTAAGCCTTCTCATTCCACCAATAAGGTTTAGGATCCGGTATGTGAAACTTTGTAGGATCCCGAGGTTGTGCCAAATTATGAGCAATCAAGGTATTAAAAATGTTTGCATAAGAGTCTCCAAGCTTAGTGAATTGCCTCTTTCTTGACTTAGGTTTATCTTGATACTTGGGCTTGTGCTCTTGTTGGTCTAAGGATGTCTGCAGCTTCATAGCTTGAACCGCATTAGATAAATTAAGAAGTCCTTGTTCCTTAGGTTGTAGAGAGTCAACAACTCTGTCATTGGCTACGTGCTTATTTTTGTTCCAATATGAGTTCTTTTTATCCTTATTGTTGTTATTAGTTTCGGCCATTGTTGTTGTTACTTTGTTTGGCCAAAATACCTTATTCTTTTAAAACATCCTCGATGCGACATGTAGTTTCTACCATAGTGTCAAAAGAATTAAAGACCATTTTTCTAACTTCATATCTTAATTCTAGCACTAGATTGCTCACAATTATATCAATCCTTTCTTCCTCAGGGATGGTCCTAGAATATTTGGAACATAAGCGTCTCCATCTTTGTAAAAATGTCACAAAGGGTTCCCCTTGATTCTATTTTAATTTACACAAATCAAGCATGGTGACTGACCTGGATAAATTATATGCAAAATGTTGCACAAATATTTGAACAAGTTCTTTAAAAGTTTTGACAGGAGGGGTAATGTTGGTAAACCACTCCATTGCTTGACCTTTTAGACTCCTTGGGAATCATCTCATGAGATAGGAATCTTCATAGTGGAATTGAAAACTCATAATATAGAACTGATGCACATGATCATGGGGGTCACCACTACCATCATATTTGTCATATGTGGGGATTTCAACTTTTTAAGGAAAATCTACCGTAACCACACTTTTGTCAATGGGATTAGGACATATAGAATCCAAGTTGAAGGAACTCTTAGGAGCCATCATTTTTTCCATAGTCTTTTGCATTTGCTTAATCACCTCATCAGTTGAAGGGTTTTTTTTCTTAATCTTTTGGTCCACATCAAAGTTTTATGGGAACTTGCACCCTTATTGATTAGACTTTCCAAGAACTGATCCTTATTTTGTTCTACATACTTCTCCACATATTGTTGGAAGGATGGTTCTTGTTGCATTGTCACGAAATCAATAGTGTTAAAGTTGGCATTGCTTCATGTTGAGAGCCATGATGAGCTCATTGGGAGGGTTGTCTTGAATATCTAGGAGGTGATTGTCTCCTACAATGGTTATATCAAGAATTCCTTCTCCCTCTAGGACTAGGTGATCTTGATGGGGTCCTTGACCTTCTTCTTGGACTTGGTGAGGGAGTATATGGTGGAGACTTGGTTCCACTATTGTTACCCCTATTGTTGAATTGATTATGGAGTTGTTGTGCTAGGAGCCTATCTTGTTCTTCTTGTGTAGCTCTTCTCCTTATGTCTAGCAAAGCTCATTCCTCATTCTCCAATTGTTTGAACCTTTCTTTCTTAGCAACTTGTTCATTTAAGAAAGCTTGTTTCTCCCTCTCAATGCTTTTCAACCTCTCACTTATGTATTGTGAGGTGTCTCTAAGTGGAGAAGGTTGTCTTGAATGTCTGGATACATTAGCTGCATTGATATGAGCATCACCAGATTCGTTGTTTTGGTCTTCATGTTGTGACCATGCATCTAAGTGAGCTTTCCTATGATGTCCCTCAGCTCATTGATGAGCATCTAGATACCTTATGTTGATAGGAGGTGATCCAGGTGGACTATCAAAAGAAGACCTAGTAGACATCGTGTCACCCCTATGTCGTTGGAACATGTCATTAAGAGTTTGATTCATTGCTTCTCTTTGTTGTCTAGTGAAGGTGTAACTCATATCCATATTTGAGGAACTATTTGCTAAAGAGGTACTCAATCTGTTAGGATTACTCTTTGGGTCAAAACCAACCTCAGACTCACTCTTAGGGGATTGATAAAAAATGGGTTCTTTTCCCTTTCGCTGTTAACAAGTCTTAACTAAGGGTAACTGATCAAAGACAATCGGGGGTTGTTTTCCTTGATTCACTTGGTACCTTGTCGTAACTAACATGAAATAAAATGAGTCTTGATGATGAGGTGACCTCTCAAAGTGTCAACACCAAACTAAGATAATTAAAGTTCTCTAATGTCCAAAAAAGAGATGGTAAGATAGGAATTGCAAAAGGTGTTACCAGCACTGTCAAAGAGGTGCTTAAATCAAAGGATCAATATCCTTGCACGTTTGAACCAAGAGGATGGACTTAGCCAAATTGTATAATTAAAATTGAATTTGAATGGAAATGATTTGGATAAAAAGAGTACTAGAATTCTCTAAGAATGTTACTAACAACTCTAGAGATGCACTTTCTCAATAGGAATAATCTTCTAACCTGACAGTCCTTCCCAAGATGACTTTGTAAATCAAGTGGCACTACCCCTAGAGGGCTAAAAATAGAAATTTAGAGGAAAGACAGGCTTCCAACAGCAAGATAAGTTACCTTCCTAAAGACCTAGCCAACTAAAAGCAACTGTGAAATGACTGAAACCAGGTATACAACAAAAAATTCTCAAGCGACACTCTCCAAGCTAACCAGGTGATACTTCTCACTGAGGCAATATTTCACCTTTCACCAGGTGATAGACCTCACAACAACCAGGCAATAGACTCCAGGTAGGTCGGGCGATAATATAGAAGAAACAAACTATCGCATGATATTTCTTCTCAAAGTAGGTGATATTGTTGCTAGTTTGTACGACACTTGACCAGAATTGTGTGAAATGTGCATTTTCAGGTATGTTTGATCAAAATTTTCAGTTTAAGGGTTGATGTTTTCGATCTCAATCATAATGACATCAGTAAATTGATAGGTTTGCAAATAGTATGGGATCAAACATGTCTTCAAACACTTGAAATAAGGGCAAAAGCAACCTTGCCAAGACAAACACTTGTGATATCAAAATAGAAAAACACCCTATGAATACTACCAATTGTTTGAAAGTTTGAGAATGTTAACACTCGTATTACACAATCGAAGACACTTCAAGCAATATCTATCCTAGAAAGTCAAGGCTCAATACTTAACAACTTGGCCCACACTTGATGCTCCCTTGCCTCACACAAAGTGGTTGCCCACAAAAGATATTGGTTTTGTCATGGAAGTGCCAAAGACACAACCAAAGGAACACATATGGTGAGTAATCTTGGGGTGATTCGGGTTATTCCACTTGGATCAATCCTTGCACCAAGAAGCTAAGCGACAAAATAGGGTGGCCTCTAACTATGGTTCTTAATAAGGACTTCCATTTGTAGTACCCCTCTTGCTCCTCATAAAGGACTGGGACCTTGCGGCCTCAAGAGTACCTTAAGCATTCTTGCTCAATACTTTCCTCATGGTCAGAATCCCACAAGTACTCACATCAAGTGAAGAAAAGCACTACGTCTACCAAGGTTTTGTGTCCTTGATAGCCTTGAGTTTATAGTGGGTCAGAATAGCTAGCAATAAGCTTGTCCCCACTTGGGTCATTCCTCTTGATTGCTCAAGAGCAGGCCCGCTAAAGGATTCTAACAATGTAAACAAAAATGGATCAACTTATGAGATTCAAGAATTTTGTTTCACCACAAGGGTGAAGAGCATACTCCCCTTATCCTGAAGCTTTCTCCCAAACACACCAAGCAAAGTTCAATTACCCTCTTGTTTCCAAAATCCTAGGATGGGTCAAGATTTTCTGGTTCACCACAATGGTGAAGAGCATACTTCTCCTACCACCTTAAAATCTCTTCCACAAGATATTAAGTGCCTATGAAATGAAACAACTAGTATATGCCGCACTCAATAAAGAAAGCAATTAAACAAGCACTTGATTTGGGTTTTTATGCTTAGGGCAGCCCTGCAAAAACCATTAGTAGCCCTCTTTGATATGCATTCTTTTAAGAAAATTCTTAAGCAATGAGAGTACCTACAAGCACAACTTGTTAGCTCCACAATGTTAGAACAATCCAAAATCCAATTAGCTCTAAAAATTAAGCAATCCAATATCAAAAGTATTTAAAGCACTAAAAGTTGAACACTTAACTCTTCAAATAAATGTGAAGTGAGTCCAAAAAGTGGAACATTTAACTCTTCACACAAATTCAAAGCAAGTCAACACCTTAGAAAACTAATGAGATCAAGAAAGCATAAAAGGTAGAATTTTGTGGAACACTTAACACTCTTTTCAAGTAGATCCCTCCCCTATATATGAATGCTGACATTGCATCCAAAGGACAGAAATGAGGGGTGATTAGAAATAAGTGAGTCTAACAACCCAATATAGCTAACAAGATCAATCAAAAGTACTCTTCAAGTGAGTGTGAAGTGAGTCCACAAGGTGGAACATTTAACTCACACAAACTCAAGGTGAGTCCACACTTTAGAAAACTAATGAGATCAAAAAAGCATAAAAAGGGGGAAACTTTGTGGAACACTTAACGCTCTTTTCAAGTAGACCCCTCCCCTATATATGAATGTTGACATTGCATCCAAAGGGCAGAAATGAGGGGTGATTAGAAATAAGCGAGTCCAACAACCCAATTTAGCTAACAAGATCAATCAAAAGTACTCTTAAAGTTGCTTTATCAATACTACTCACAAATGAAAAAGGGTTGAATCAATGAAATATTTAACTTTCCAAGCAAACATAGAGTGAGTCCACAAAGTGGTGCATTTAACTCCCTATGTAAACAAAGAATGAATCCATGCCCCCAATCACTCAATGAGATATTTGATATTGGAAACCAAGAAGCATTCACTTACACAAACTTGTAAAAATAAATCTATTGTCTTTCATTCACCATTAAGAGCATAAAAGAGATGTGCCTATGAAAGCAAGTAAACATTCAAGCCAAACACATGAGAGGTTCTTTTTAGATCCAAAATCCAAATGAAGGTGCAAGAAACTAAGTACAACTATGCAAATTAATTCTATCTAAGTGCAGGAAATAGAAACAACAAGCTAACTAAATCAAGATTCGACCAAAAAAATTCAAAAAGGCTCATTGCCGGGTACATAAATAGACTATAGACACTAGAATTATCACATGACACTTCTTAGTATACTAGAGCGATAATATTAGTCCGAGCGATACTCTGCTCTATACCCAGGTGATACTTCGTTCGAGACCAGGTGACAGTTCTTGAAATAGGCGGGCGATACTTCCAAAAGGCAAAGTATCGCTCATGTATACAGAGAAATATCGCATGATATTCCTGGAATTATCGTGCGATACTTTGAGACAAAAAACCCAGAGACTGCGAATAATGTTCAAAAATCACCGAAAATATGACAGAAATGCAAAATTTAAAGGAGAAAGCTAATATACTCTGCCCCATGGTGGGTGCTAGAAATGTACACACAAAAGTAGTGCACTTATATGAATCCTTACAATCAAGAACACTCAAGAATGAGGTCTCAAAAATTGATCCATAGCTCTTTATGTATGGAGTTGCAAGATTTAAAATTGCTCTCAGTTAGACCTAATAAACTTAGTGACCTTGCTAGTCAACCATACAATGAGAGATTCAAATGAAGACAAGGGAAAGAGTGCCAATATCCCCAAAGAATCAAATGAATGCAATGTAATGCAAGGTAAGCTATGGAAATGAAAGTACACGCTATGCTATGAAATATAAATAACAAGTGTTACAAATCTTTCCTATTTAGACTATGTGAGATTAATCTATAGCATGAAAGGAATCTAAACTATGAATGCCATGATAATGAAACTACTATGAAAGAATGAAAGCTATGAAAGCATGTAAATATGAGATCCAAAAATGCTCCAAATCTTCAAAATCTCCAAAGTGA
The DNA here is from genome assembly GCA_027943335.1 of Chamaecyparis obtusa. Lineage (NCBI taxonomy): Eukaryota > Viridiplantae > Streptophyta > Pinopsida > Cupressales > Cupressaceae > Chamaecyparis > Chamaecyparis obtusa. The sequence goes on along the minus strand of BSBK01007776.1, from coordinate 12,163 downwards.
CCTAGAAAACCTACAACATAACATTAGCATAAAAGAGAATGGATGATCTAGAATGAGGAAGAGAGCTCTTCTTTTATAGGAAATGAGGAGAAATGGACCATGAAGATTAAGAGGCAAAAGACTTAATCAATAGTGGAGCATCAAAGAGGAGCAATCCATGTGCACAAATATCTTCCAATGAGAAAATAAGAGTTGACTTTTGTGTCCATATGAGACAAAAAATACTTTTCTTCTTTTTATAAAATAAGAATAATGCTTTATTTGTGCAACTTAGGATAAGAGAAAAAGTGGGGGCTTTTTATTTATTAAATGAGGAGGAAATATTCCTTTCAAATAAATAAAGACTTAGGATAAAATGGTTAGCCCAATGCAAATAATCGAAAATGATGAAATAGGACTTGATCAAGGAAGTTGATATAATTGATAAAATGCTGATTTTTGAAGATATTGATTCAAAGATTTGATAAATTGCAAGAATGAGGCCCAAAGTCTAGGTGACCATTTTAGGGTGCATACACCTCAAAGAGGTTTTCACCTTCAGATACATCCTTTCTTTTTACTTTTTTAGGTTCTGACACCACCACATAGTGGTTTTCACCACCAGAACCATTCCTCTTTTTTTTTTTGTTTTATTTTGCGACTGAGGTACTTAATATCCAGCTCCGTCATACTTGTTGTAGGTTCACTGGTGGAAGAGACTATGGGTTCAAGAGCATTCAGGTAGCAAGCTATTTCATAATTATTGTGAAAAGTGAGGAGCTGAGGCTCTTGACATAGTTGTGACCAATCAATCAAATGATGGTTTACAAGGGGCAGGTCAATGACTGGTTCAACATTATTGATACAAATGTATTATCTCCAGTGATCACATAGTTAGGATCTGTTAAGTCTCCCCCTAAGATACCCAAATTAGGGCTCGTCTTACCAAATGAAGCATCATCCACTAAGGCAATTCAAGGAGTCCAATCCTCTAGTCCTACACTAGGTTCACTGGTCACATCAGGTTGAGTACTATAGGTATTGAAAACATCCATGTCCAAATCAATTGTTTCATCTGAAAGAGAGTCCCATTCGAACTCATGCGAATCTATTTTTGAATCCCTGCTGGGATGTTTACACCAAGAAGGCTTGGGATGCCTTGATGTACAAGCTTCAAGATTGTGAAGGGTATCCCCTTCTCTAGCATTTATGTTTGTGCTTACAATTGTTAAGTCATTCGAATCCCACCAAAGGAGATTTGTAGAAGGAACCTAATCATTAATCATGTCTTGTTGGTTTTGGAGATTGGGTGTATAATTTGAGTCATTGTCACTATCCGTCGTAGCTAGGATAGGGACACTTTTGTTCTTTCCATTATCAAACCCTAGGCCAACCATTGACTTAGTCCTACGAGCAAAAAGAGCATGGTTGAGTGGTTTAGCCTTGGCATCTAACCTATGACTAAGAGGGCCATGACCCGGGTAGCCCATGTTGGTGATCAACGTGTATCCTCTCCCATAAGTCTTAGGAGATGGAGAAATTTTTTCATTATGTAGGTACTTTGCTTCTCTGTATATCCAATCTCTAACAACCACCTCTTCTTTCTCATCCTTAATAGGTATTGAAGACTCTACAAAAGTATCAAATAGAGTCATGGATGAAGACGAGGGACACATCTCTTGTGACAGTTTACCATAGGACCTAGGTGAAATTGGCAATTTTGTAAAAGAGGCAATTTGATATCCTCCCATACCAAGGTCTATGGACTTGAATTTATACTTACATTGCTCAAGAGCTGCCCCAAAATTGGCCACTTCTCTATTTAAGGGAACATGGGCCCCTATTGAAATGGGATTAACAGATAAGGTACTATCACTTGGTATGCAGACTTCTACGCCATTGTATGGAAATTTGACACATTGGTGATAGGTAGACAGTACTGCTTGCATGTCATGAATCCATAGTCTACCTAGTAGGATGTTGTATGCTAGAGGACTAGCATTGATGATTTGAAACAAAATGTCCTTTTCAATAGGACCAATTCTGACTGGAAGAACAGCTAACCCCTTAGAACTTCTCTCAGCCTCATCATAGGCTTTGATAGTAGTTTTCTTCCTGGTATCAATGGCATGCTCTGAGTAACCCAAGTTTTTCAAAAGACTTAAAGAACAAATATTGAGCCCAGCACCCCCATCTATCAACACACACCTAACACGGGTTTTATGGATCATGACCTCAATGTGAAGGGCAAGATTGTGTGGATGGCTCAAGGCTTTATTGTCTTCTTTAGAAAATGTAAGGTAATGTGGGCTAGCAAGGTGGTTGACCATGTTTTGGAATTGGTTGACATCTATATTATTAGGGACATTTGCTGCATGCAAAGTGTCCTCAAGGACATGCTTATGTCTAGGAGAAAATTCTAAGAGCTCAAAAATGGAAATCTATGCTGGCGTTTGCTGTAACTAATCAACAAGGTTGTAACTCATATTAGGACCAATTACAGATTTGGGAGGAACACTTTTGAACATTGGTTGCTTAGATTTGCTAGAATTAGGACCTCTAATGATAATAGGACTTTGTGACTGACTCCTAGTAACAGCATTGAGAGGTTGAGATGACCTTCGAGATTGAGGACCTCTAAGCACAACAAGGGGTCTTTCATCAAATATTGGAGGTGGGCTTACATCATAATCATAGGGCTCATTCTCTCTCATCATGTTGACATCATTGTCCACAACCTCAAGCATATTAATGACATTTTCTGCAGCTGTATAGGTATAATTGATTGCAGCCTTGCCATTCTTGTTTTTAGAAGTCTCCCCCTTCTCATACTTAGGCAAGGGCTCCTTAAAGGCCTTGTGGTCTATGTTTGTGGTCAACCCATCAACTTGTAATTTCCCATTCTCAATAAGGTCTTGAACAAGATGTTTGAGTTTAAAACAACCTTCAATGTCATGTCCAATCCCATTGTGGTATACACAGTAAGCTTTCTCATTCCACCAATAAGGTTTAGGATCCGGTATGTGAAACTTTGTAGGATCCTAAGGTTGTGCCAAATTATGAGCAATCAAGGTATTAAAAATGTCTACATAAGAGTCTCCAAGCTTAGTGAATTGCCTCTTTCTTGACTTAGGTTTATCTTGATACTTGGGCTTGTGCTCTTGTTGGTCTAAGGATGTCTGTAGCTTCATAGCTTAAACTGCGTTAGATAAATTAAGAACTCCTTGTTTCTTAGGTTGTGGAGAGTCAACAACTCCATCATTGACTACATGCTTATTTTTGTTTCAATATGAGTTCTTTTTATCCTTATTGTTGTTGTTATTGTTTTGGCCATTGTTGTTGTTACTTTGTTTGGCCAAAATGCCTTGTTCTTTTAGAACATCCTCGATGCGACATGCAATTTCTACCATAGTGTCAAAAGAATTAAAGACCATTTTTCTAACTTCATATCTTAATTCTAGCACTAGATTGCTCACAATTATATCAATCCTTTCTTCCTTAGGGATGGTCCTAGAATGTTTGGAACATAAGCATCTCCATCTTTGTAGAAAGGTCACAAAGGGTTCCCCCTGATTTTGTTTTAGCTTGCACAAATCAAGCATGGTGACCGACCTTGATAGATTATATGCAAAGTTCTACACAAACCTTTGGACAAGTTCTTTGAATGATTTAACAGGAGGGGTAAGGTTATTCAACCACTCCATAGCTTGGCCTTTAAGGCTCCTCGGGAATAATCTCATAAGGTAGGAGTCCTCATGATGAAATTCAAAGCTCATGATATAGAACTGTTGTACATGGTCATGGGGGTCACCACTACCATCATATTTGTCATATGTGGGGATTTCAACCTTTCTAGGAAAATCTACCATAACCACACTCTTGTCAATGGGATTAGGACATATAGAATCCAAGTTGAAGGAACTCTTAGGAGCCATCATTTTTTCCATAGTCTTTTGCATCTACTTAATCACCTCATTAGTTGAAGGGTTTTGCTTCTTAATATTTTGGTCCACATCAAAGTTGTATGGGACCTTTGCACCCTTATTGATTAGACTTTCCAAGAACTGATCCTTATTTTGCTCCACATACTTCTCCACATATTGTTGGAAGGATGGTTCTTGTTGCATTGTCATGAAATCAATAGTGTCAAAGTTGGCATTACTTCCTCCATGTTGAGAGCCATAATGAGCTCATTGGGAGGGTTGTCTTGAATGTCTAGGAGATGATTGTCTCCTACAATGGTTATACCAAGAAGTCCTTCTTCCTCTAGGACTGGGGTGATCTTGATGGGGTCGTTGACCTTCTTCTAGCTCTTGGACTTGGTGAGGGAGTAGATGGTGCAGAGTTGGTTCCACTGTTGGTACCCCTATTGTTGAATTGATTATGGAGTTGTTGTGCTAGGAGCCTATCTTGTTCTTCTTGTGTGGCTCTTCTCCTTATGTCTAGCAAAGCTCATTCCTCATCCTTCAATTGTTTGAACCTTTCTTTCTTAGTAGCTTGTTCATCTAAGAAAGCTTGTTTCTCCCTCTCAATGCGCTTCAACCTCTCACTTGTGTATCGTGAGGTGTCTCTAAGTGGAGAAGGTTGTCTTGAATGTCTGGATACATTAGCTGCATTGATATGAGCATCACCAGATTCATTGTTTTGGTCTTCATGTTGTGATCGTGCATCTGAGTGAGCTTGCCTATGATGTCTCTCAACTCGTTGATGAGCATCTAGATACCTTGTGTTGATAGGAGGTGATCCAGGTGGACTATCAGAAGAAGACCTAGTAGACATCGTGTCACTCCTATGTCATTGTAACATGTCATTAAGAGTTTGATTCATTGCTTCTCTTTGTTGTCTAGTGAAGGTGTAACTCATATCCATATTTGAGGAACTAGGTGCTAAAGAGGTACTCAATCCGTTAGGATTACTCTTTGGGTCAAAACCAACCTCGGACTCACTCTTAGGGGATTGATAAAAAATGGGCTCCTTCTCCTTTCGTTGTTGACAAGTCTTTACTAAGGATAACTGATTAAAGACAACTGGGGGTCATTTTCCTTGATTCACTTGGTATCTTGTTGTAACTAACATGAAAGAAAAGGATTCTTGAAGATAAGACGATCTCTCAAAGTGTCAATCACCAAACTAGGATAATTAAAGTTCTCTAATGTCCCAAAAGAGATGGAAAGATAGAAATTGCAAATGGCGTTACCAACACTATCAAAGAGGTGGTAAAAATCAAAGGATCAATATCCTTGCACGTTTGAACCAGGAGGATGGACTTAGCCAAATTGTATAATTAAAATTAAATTTGAATGGAAATGATTTGGACAAAAAGAGTACTAGAATTCTCCAAGAATGTTACTAACAACTGTAGAGATGCACTTTCTCAATAGGAATAATCCTCTAACCTGACAATCCTTCGCAAGATGACTTTGTAAATCAAGTGGCACTAGCCCTAGAGGGCTAAAAATAGAAATTCAGAGTAAAGATAGGCTTCCAGCAGCAAGATAAGTTACCTTCCTAAAGACCTAACCAACTAAAAGCAACTACGAAATGACTGAAACCAGGTATACAACAGAAAATTCTCAGGTGACACTTTCTAGGCTAACCAGGTGATACTTCTCACTATTTTGCCTTTCACCAAGAGATAAACCTCACAATAACCAGGTGATAGACTCCAGGTAGGTTGGGCGATAATCTAGAAGGAATGAACTATCACTTGATATCTCTTCTCAAAGTAGGCGACACTATTGCAAGTTTGTATGACACTTGACCAGAATTGTTTGAAATGTGCATTTTTCAGGTCTGTTTGATCAAAATTTTTAGTCTAAGGGTTGATGTTTTCGATCTCAATCACAATATCAACAGAAAATTGACAGGTTTGCAAATAGTATGGGATCAAACATGTCTTCAAACACTTGAAACAAGGGCAAAAGCAACCTTGCCAAGACAAACACTTGTGATATCAAAATAGAAAAACACCCTATGAATACTACTAATTATTTGAATATTCAAGAATGTTAACATTGGTATTACACAATCGAAGACACTTCAAGAAATATCTATCCTAGAAAGTCAAGGCTCAATACTTAACAACTTGGCCCACACTTGATGCTCCGTTGCCTCACACAAAGTGGTTGCCCACAATAGATATTAGCTTTGTCATGGAAGTGCCAAAGACACAACCAAAGGAACACATATGGTGAGTAATCTTGGGGTGATTTGGGTTATTCCACTTGGATCAATCCTTGCACCAAGAAGCTAAGTGGCAAAATAGGGTGGCCTCTAACTATGGTTCTTAATAAGGGCTTCCGTTCGTAGTACCCCTCTTGCTCCCCAAAGGGACTCCTTACCTTGCGGCAAGTAATGGACCTCGCGGCCTCAAGAGTACCTTAAACATTCTTGCTCAACATTTTCCTCATGGTCACAATCCCACAAATACTCACATCAAACGAAGATAAGCATTACGTCTACCAAGGTTTTATGTTCTTGATAGTCTTGAGTTTATAGTGGGTCAGAATAGCTGGCAATAAGCTTGTCCCCACTTGGGTCATTCCTCTTGATTGCTCAAGAGCAAGCCCACTAAAAGATTCTAACAATCTAAAATAAAATGGATCAACTTATGAGATTCAAAGATTTTATTTCACCACAAGGGTGAAGAGCATACTCCCCTTATCTCAAAGCTTTCTCCCAAACACACCAAGCAAAGGTTCAATTACCCTCTTGCTTCCAAAATCTCAAGATGGGTCAAGATTTTCTGGTTCACCACAAGGGTGAAGAGCATACTTCTCCTACCACTTCAAAATCTCTTCCACAAGATATTAAGTGCTTATGAAATGAAACACCTAGTATATGCCACACTCAATAAAGAAAACAATTAAACAAGCACTTGATTTGATCTTTATGCTTAGGGTAGCCCTACAAAAACCATTAGTATCCCTCTTTGACATGCATTTTTTTGGCAAAATATTCAAGCAAGGGGCACCTACAACCACAACTTGTTAGGCCAACAAGGTTAGAACAATCCAAAATCCAATTAGCTCTAAAAATTAAGCAATCCACTATCAAAAGTATTTAAAGCACTAAAAGTGGAACACTTAACTCTTCAAATAAATGTGAAGTGAGTCCAAAAAGTGGAACATTTAACTCTTCACACAAACTCACAGCAAGTCAACACCTTAGAAAATTAATGAGATCAAGAAAGCATAAAAGAGAGAACTTTGTGAAACACTTAACACTCTTTTCAAGTAGACCCCTCCCCTCTTTATGAATGTTGATATTGCATCCAAAGGGTGGAAACGAGGGGTGATTAAAAATAAGCGAGTCTAACAACCCAATGTAGCTAACAAGATCAATCAAAAGTACTCTTTAAGTGAGTGTGAAGTGAGTCCACAAGGTGGAACATTTAACTCCTCACACAAACTCAAGGTGAGTCCACACCTTAGAAAACTAATGAGATCAAGAAAGCATAAAAAGGGAGAAATTTTGTGGAACACTTAATGCTCTTTTCAAGTAGACCCCTCCCCTATATATGAATGTTGATTTTGCATCCAAAGGGTGGAAACGAGGGGTGATTAGAATGAGCGAGTCCAACAACCCAATTTAGCTAACAAGATCAATCAAAAGTACTCTAAAGTTGCTTATCAATACTACTCACAAATGAAAAAGGGTTGAATCAATAGAATATTTGACTTTCTAAGCAAACATAAAGTGAGTCCACAAAGTGGTGCATTTAACTCCTTATGTAAACAAGAAATGAATCCATGCCCCCAATCACTCAATGAGATATTTGATATTGGAAACCAAGAAGCATTCACTTACACAAAATTGTAAAAACAAATCTATGTTCTTTCATTCACCATTAAGAGCATAAAAAAGATGTGCCTATGAAAGCAAGTAAACATTCAAGCCAAACACATGAGAGGTTCTTTTTAAATCCAAAATCCAAATGAAGGTGCAAGAAACTAAGTACAACTATGCAAATTAATTTTGTCTAAGTGCAGGAAATAAAAATAGCAAGCTAACTAAATCAAGATTCGGCCAAAAAATCTCAAAAAAGTTCACTGCTGGGTACAAAAATAGATTGCAGACACCAAAATTATCGTGTGACACTTCTTAGTGTACTGGAGCGATAATATTAGTCCGAGCGATACTCTGCTCTATAACCAGGTGATACTTCGCCCGAGACCAGGTGATAGTTCCTGAAACAGGCAGGTGATACTTTCGATAGAAGTATCGCTTGTGTATATAAAGAACTATCGTGCGATATTCCTAAAATTATCGCGCGATACTTTGAGACAGAAAAACTAGAGACCGCGAATAATTTCCAAAAATTATCAAAAATATGATGAAAATACGAAATTTAAAAGACAAAGCTAATCTACTCTACCCCATGGTGGGCACCAGAAATGTACACACAAAAGTAGTGCACTTCTCTAAGTCATTACATCAAAGGAAATCCATGAAAGGGAAACCTTTAATAGTGACCTAGAGCTCTCTATGTATGGAGTTGGAAGATTGTAAAATTTCTCTTAGTTAGAGCTATTAAGCTAATGACCTTGCTAGTCAACCACACAATGAGAGATTCAAGTGAAAACAAGGGTAAGATTGCCAATATCCCCAAAGAATCAAAATAAAATGCAATGCAAGTAAGCTAAGAATGAGAATGCATGCTAGTCTATGAAAATGAAAGTGCAAGCTAGGCTATGAAAGGAAAGTACAAGTCTTACAATCACTCCTAATTAAACTATGTGAAATTAATCTATAGTATAAAGAAAGTCTATACTAAGAATGCCATGATTATGCAACTATGAAAGCAAGAGAGCAAGCTAAATGAAATGCAACAACAATGTCTTCAAAGCTTGAATGCAAGAATGTCTTCAAAGAGCTCCAAATGACCTAGAAAACTTACAACATAACATTAGCATAAAAGAGAATGGATATGCAAATGAGGAAGAGAGCTCTCCTTTTATAGGAAATGAAAAGGAATAGACCATGGAGATTAAGAGGCAAAAGTCTTAATCAACAGTGGAGCATCAAAGATGAACAATCCATGTGCACAAATATCTTCCAATGAGAAAATAAAAGTTGACTTTTGTGTCCATATAAGACAAAAAGTGCTTTTCTTCTTTTTATAAAATAAGAATAATGCTTTATTTGTGCAACTTAAGATAAGAGGAAAAGTGGGAGCTTTTTATTTATTAAAAGGGGAGGAAATATTCCTTTTAAATAAATAAAGACTTTAGGATAAAATGGTTAGCCCAAGGCAAATAATCGAAAATGATAAAATAGGACTTGATCAAGGAAATTGATATAATTGATAAAATGCTGATTTTTAAAAATATTGATTTAGGGATTTGATAAATTGTTGAATGGGGGCCCAAAGTCTAGGTGACCATTTTAGGGTACATACAGATGGAAACATTTGTGTCAACTCTAAAAGATAAAATAAATGCATGACTTCGTATTTAAACTATCCATTGTCAGTGTTTTCTTGTACAAGTAATTTGCAGTTTTCTTTTGGTATGGCTAGGGGTCTTTGAGTATCATGATTTATACTTATAATTGATTTATGTGTTATACAATATGTAATGCAATTGTTTTCAAATTATAATTATGAGCATTGTTATATTGACAATGAATGTAAATATTTTTAGAATATAATAATTTCATATTGTGAAGAAGTTGTAAGTCATT